>AP025053.1:35222997-35435563 GCA_036186865.1 Eustoma russellianum
TTTTTTTTTTTTTTTTTTTTTTGCTGGGCATTTCTGTGAAGAAACACTTAGATCCATTTAGTTTCTTGTGAATACGTGACTACACGACCAGATTTTGTTGACGGAGGGTGAGGGTGAGGGCCACAGATATTATTCAGATATGATTCATCCCTCTGGCTGCAATATAGTTCTCTGACACATTGGACCTAAGAAGTTTGTTGAAATGCGTAAGGTGTTCGATCTGGCAAATGAACTGTAATACAATGATTGGAAGCGGCCAAATAAATGGAAAATGACACATCTAGCCTCCTCTCTGGCTTATCCTCCTAGCACTATTTTTTAAGTTCTGAACTGGCTTGACACACTCTTCCAATCTGGAAAATATTTTCATACCGCTCAAAGATTTCTTATATGCATTTTATAATAAGCATTGAATCTCCCTAAGTCCTACTCTTGCAACCTTGACTGGTTGCCCACAGTTATGCTACTATCACTATCAGACTATAAGTTTCTACTCTCTTGTTGGGGGTAGTTATGCCAACAACCACAGGATGAGAAAATTGGGGTAGTCCTTCCTGAGTGAAATTGGGAACTTCACTCAGTGGAAGAAGGCAAGCTGAATTCCATCTTGACTTCAAGGGTTACTAGTCTTCCATGCATAGGACTATTAGCCAAAGACATCAGGACGCTTAGCAGCCATTTCTTATCATGTAAATCTCTTTCATTCGATGTTTCGTTCTCTATGCTTTATCAAAAAAAAAAAAAAAATGTAGCAGAGGCGTCTGTTCGCTCCCATGCTTGTTTTAAGTATTCCGCTCTGGGTCTTAAGTAAGGAATCCCCCCCCCCCCCCCCCCTGCTTGTTAAAATTGGTATTTGCTCTACCAAGAAACGTATTTGGAGGCGTTACCCATTTGACCATGTACTCGCAGCTGCGGCTGCACAATTGTGCTTAATGAAAAGTTTCTTCACCCAAAAAAGAAGAAAAAACTCAACAAATAGGTGATATCTTTTATTTTAGCCATTAGAATACTACTATTTCAGAAAGTAAGCTGACTTGCTAGTCCATCAGGTTTAGTGTAATGGTCGATTATGAGACATCCAAAAAAACGATATGGTCGTTACCCACTTATATAATGGCCAGTTTATTATATATTCATATAGTGATATGACTTGAAAACAACAGCAACAATTATATCCAGTATATCCTATTGACAGCAAAAGCTATCGCTAGGGTCTGAGGAGGCTAAGAAACAGGCAAACAATACCTCCATCCCAAGAGATAGAGAATTTGATTAATGTGAGATCTCAGCTCTATATGTACCTGCATAGATCTGATATGACTTGAAATGAAAAAAAAATATAACTTGAGTTTGTTAATTTGAAAATACAAATGAGACATTTGTGCAGGAGGTTTAAACTATCCAGTACTTTAAATATATAGTAGATGACTTCCAAGTTTTTTGTTCACAACATCTCAACTTTATGTGCTTGAAGACATTTATTTGAACAGATCAAAGTACACTTTCTTTTTTCTTTGATTCATCCACTAGAGTGACCATACCATTATGTATGGAGCATCCCAATGTTGCCTATGTTATTTTATTCTAGTATTTTTTTTTTTACATTGCATGACCAAAAGTTTATGAATTATTAAATTAAATTTGAGAAAATATAGTAGACTGAAATTGAATAAGAATTATTATAATATTATCTTCATCAAGAAATCAAGTTACAGAATTCAGGAAGCCGTCCTTGACGTTTTTCTTGTTAACTTTTCTCTGTAAGAGTTTTCTTCTAGACTTTTTCCTTTTTAATTTAAGGCTTTAATATAAGATAAAAGGGGCAATGTTATTTTTGCAATAAAATTTGGGTTCAGCCAACTGTAGCATTTTTCGACAACGGAGACCATTTTCCAGGCAATTAAGGTCACTCGTTATGCCCGCCAGACTTAATTAGGCAATTTCCTTTTTTTGTTAAGACAAACCAAAGTAAAAATTTAGAAAATATTTTTGGAACGAAGAGAGTACAATATGCTTATGTGTAAAAGGATATGATAAAGGAAGACTTACATCATATGTGATATTAATGAAGTATTAATTTTGGCCCTTATCCTCGTTATATGTTACAGATTTTGTTCGTGAATATTGTTTAATTTTAATTACAAATACATGTGAGATATTAATGTACAGATTAAAATATGTAATGTTATAGAATCCAGAATAAATAATTCTATTTGTAAATAAAGAATAAATGATTTGTGAAAATAAAGAAGCTAGTATTATACTTTTTATGTCACTACTTGATTAGAGTTTAATAAAAGATGTTTTGAAGTCTGTTATCCAAGTCCTTGCAGAATTAAGTGATACTGTTTTGACCAGGGAAAATTACCCTTTCCTCCTTTATAGTTTGACGAAATAAAGACAAATCCCGGGCCTCTGTAGCTAGCTTTTTGGCATTTCCCTCCTTTATGTTTTTTTACCAAAAGGTTTCGGCCAATTTCAAGTTAACCGGTTAGGTGCGTGCTACCGACGCGACAAAGTTGGCCGGAAAACCTCACGCCGGCGGGGAATGACATAAAATATACAAGGAGTTTTAAATATTTTTACCAATGTGTAGGGTTTTGGTTAGTTTGTTTTATCGAAGGATTAGAGAGTGGATAGAAGCTTGAGAGTGCAAAGAAGTTGTAAGTTGATAAAAATATCTGAAAAATTAATATTGAAGTTGAAGAAGTCCCAGCAACCGAGGGACAGTATGTTGGGGGGGGGGGGGTGGGGGGAGATCAGGAATTTATTCTAAAAGGTTGAACCCTAACAGTAAGGGTCCGTATCACCCTCGGTCCTACAGGGTGTGTAGGGATGTAAATCTAGTTTTTAAGACCCACTAGCTACAAGGAGCCCATTGGTACCGAAAGAACAACCGACGGGTTGACCTGTCAACCTATCAGGTTATTCCACGAGCCAATAGTGCTTCCACACTATGAAGCTAGTCTGGGGGTTCAAACATTATTGTCTTCGACAAGGTTTGAACCTCTCTTGACGTTCCTTTCGAAACCTCCTATCTGAAATGATTGAAATTTATTCTAAAAGGTCTTATTCGTATTAGTGTTTTCTATTTCCTTGCGTTCAAAAACAAAGATTCTCTCTTTTATTTTAAGAGCTCTTATTTATTTCCTTGTTTTATATTGAGCAATGGAAGTCTAATATTCATTATTTTCTCTATTATATAATTCTTTTCCTATTTTAATTAGCGTCGTTTGTTAACTGCATTTGTTACTCATACTTGATTTCTCTGACTATATTATATGAATTTTAAAAATTAGAACATAACTAAATATTTAGATGAATGTATTGTTAATGATTCGTTAGACTGCTGATGGATGATCAACACGTGTATGGTAGCTGTTGTTAATTGATTAACCTAGGTTAGATCAGTTAACAAGACGAGTTCAGATTAAATCATTATTAAACTTGGGTGTGCTGATGAACTAGTCATCCTCGAGATATTGTCATTGATGTCTTTGTTGTCAACTTCTCCCTTTTTTTTAAAAAAATAATTTCCTTCTAATCTTTTTTCTTTTTTGTTTTATGCACTACTTAGAAGGCGGACTTCGGAACAACCGGTAAGGTTGTTGTTTTGTGACCGGGTTCGAGCTGCGGAAAGAGCCTTTTGCATAAAGTGTAAGGTAAGGCTGCGTACATCAGATCGCGAATCGATCCGACCCCTCTCCAGACTGTACGTAAACATGAAAGTCTAGTACACTGAGAACGTTTTTCTATGCACTACTTATTCCCAAGTTTGTTGATTTTTTCCATCATGTATGATATATTAAACAAAGAGAACTTCACGTTGTACTTCCATTTGGAACAAGAGCCTTAGATTGTTTATTTGCTGATGGATGCAACATGCATCTCTGTATAATCCATAAATATGGAATGCGTCAACTCAGATGAAACCAACAGTAATAATAATTTAATGGTAAATAACTAATTGCGACATACAACAAGTGTATCATATATTTGTCACGATAATATTTGATGAAAACATAGAAAAGATAATGTACAAAGTCAAACCTACGTGAACAGGAAAATCTATAACTCTACTTGAGCAAAGAACTTCTGAAATGGTGAAGAAAATTGAACATAATAATAGTAATAATAATAACTACAGAGCTGTGAAGTGGCCTCCAAATAAAGAACAAAAATTAAGTCTATATTTCATCAAATAAAGAAAATGTTCACTCATAGAGTAATCCTATGATGACCAATGAACAACTGTCGAACATATTAGTAGCTGTTCATTAACCAATAAATTAAACACAAATAAAAGATTTATTTTAGTGTATTGATTTTTTTTTAAACCTATATTTCAACCGTTGAACCAACCATCCTGTTTAGGTGGAGCATCCAATCTTGCTTCTCTTATTTTATTTTCGTTTTTTAACACAACATTACCACGAATTTATCCACTATTAAATTGAATTTGAGAAAAATAGTAGTAGACTGAAATTAAAGTCGGAATGAACATGATATAATCTTCCACAAGTATTCAGGAAGCGGTCCTTGATGTCATTCTCGTAAGCTTCTCTTGTCTCTGGTGTTTTCTTTTAATATTTTTCCTTTGTATTTGTTGATGGAAAATATGATTATATACGGTAGCCAAACACAAAAAATACGAACACAAAATTTAGAAAACATTCGAGTCGTGACTCAAGAATTACATCGTTCTTAAAGCAAATTTAATTTCACCATTAAGCAAAGTGAACTACTAACAAATGATTCACATGATATAACGAGTTACTTCTGTTCGTTTACTTAGCGAGAAAATGTTTGAACTTGTTTATAATAAGGTTTAATAAGAGAGAAAAGAAGAAGATGAGGAGAAAGAGGAGTTCGGTAGGATTTTTCAAAAGTTTTCAAAAGCGGACGTTTCAAAACTTAGAATCCTTATACTTATAGACTTTGTTTTACAAACAATTTGTTAATTTAACAATCTTTTGCAGAGTTTAAGTTCCAAACTCAGTTTATGTCTGTTCTAGATTGAAAAAAAAACGTCTCAAAGAGGTAAAAGTTGCATTAACTCATGTAACTCAAATTTATTTATTTATTTATTTATTTTTTTGGTTTTCCGGAGTATCGGAGATGTGGTGGTTATAGTTAGGGGTGTACATGGTCCGGTCCGGCCGGTTTTTGCGTATGTTGTCAACCAAACCGTTTGTAACGGTTTTGACATTCAGGAACCGGAACCAGATCAGAACCGGTCAACAAACTGTTTGACCGGTCCGGTTCGGTTTGGTTTGGTTCCGGGTTTTTTCGGTTTCAAATCTGCATTCGGAATACAAAGACAATATATTTCCTTGAAAGATTCATTAGCACATACGCAACACATGCATTTTTACCAAAGGTCACCAACTGCAACAAATACAATAAAAACTACACAAGCAAGTGCCTTGAGTTTCCACCTACTTTGGTGGCAGTGAAGAATTTGTACAATGTAAAGGAAAGCCGTGATAAACGGTAAACCCATGTTCTTGTGCTTTGTGATAAACGGTAAATTTGTACAGTGTAGAGTAATCACAAACAACATAAAAAAAGGAAGTTATTATTTTCTTTATCAATTTGTTGCTGACTGTTGATAAACGGTAAACCCATGTTCTTGTGCTTTAAAGTTTAATCTAATGCATTTCCAAGAATCAAAAGTCGTGAAGACATATATCACAAATACAAGTAATCAACGCAAATAAGGTCTGATTTCTAAACTACTGATAGTCAAATATAGCTAGAAACTGTTAGAATTCAAGAAGACCTACACTCTTACACAGGCTACAGCAGGGAAGTCTTGTGTCTTTTGTAGAAAATGAACATGCACGTCTTTCTTAGAGCCCCATCGCCTACAATTACACATTATATGAACTTTGACTGGACTATTCGAGCTCAGATCTATGTAAAAAATAACATTGAGGAAACAAACATATTGAAGGGTAAATACGTACCGAGGAAGTGGAAAATCTGTTGGTAGTGTTGGTGATTGTGAATTAGGGGTCAAGTTTTTCACCCAACAAAGAACAAACACCATTGTCGCTGCCTCGCTGGTCGTTGGCGACTCTGCGACTGCGAGTGCAACTCTGCTTGGGCACTGACGAGAGAACTCAGAAGGGCTGCAGTAGGAGGCTTCAAAGAGAAAAACTCAGCGAATGGAGATGGAGAAGACAATAGATTGGGAAGAGACCAAGAGTGAACTGGGAGACGGTCAGACGGGAGTTTTGTTTGCAAAAGGAATTTGGAGGGAAGAAATTTCCTGAAGAAAATTAGGGTTGCTGCTGGCTGCTGGTGCTCGAGTGGAAGCCTGGAAGGGGAAGCGGGAACTGAGGAGTGAGGAAAGATTAGGCTGGAAGTTTCTAGGTTGCTCTGGAGACTGGAGGGTTTAATATTTAATGCAAAAAATATTTAATATATATTATTAAATAGGTCCGGTCCGGTTTTACGGTTTACAATTTTCAGAACCGAAACCAAACCGGTAAAAACAGTCCGGTTTTTCCTTTGTATGTAAACCGACCGTAAAACTGTGGTTCGGTTTAAGACCGGTTTGGATCGGTGCGGTTCGGTTGTTTGGTCCGGTTTTTAAAATTTTTGTTCACCCCTAGTTATAGTCCAGGAAAGGCGTCTCTCTTTTAGTTGCATGACCCCACAAAATTGTATGCTAAGTTCAGCAAGCAACTGCCAATAACATTCCGCCAGCAGAATGCCAAGATAAGGAAGAGTAATCTACATTGTCTCCAATCTGCCGACATGAATAAGAACTTCAAATTCTCATATATCTGATGGTTGCGTTTTCTTTTTTTGCCATTCTTTTTGTTTGATCCACGAAGTTATTCGTGTTTGTTTCGTATGTTATCAGGCGTTGCAATGAAAGATAGAAGTTAGAGTAAATGTAGACCCATAAAAATCTTAGGTTTTAATGTATTTGGACATTTGCAATAGCATGTTATCAAGGTTTGTTGTTGGTGATGTATAATGCACTTGCTTTTCGTACATTTTTCTTCCACCACGCTCCCGAGTTGATTCCAAAATGCCAATACTACTATTCTTATTAAACTATTATTCTTTTGGCCGGGAAACAGCCTATTGCACAAATTGTATGGTAAAGATGCGTACATCACATAGCAAAGCGAACTTGTCCCTCTCTGAAGTCTGCACAAACGCATGAGCCTAGTGCATCGAGAACACCCTTTTGAGAACGTGACCAACTGGTAAAGTTGCTGCTTTGGGATCACGCGCGGAAACACAGCCGCTTGCACAAAGTGTATGATAACGCTGCGTACATCAGATCGTGCCTCTCCTCAGAACTTATGCGAATGAAAGAGCCTAGTGTCGGGAAACAACCTCTGTGTGTTTCTAACACATGGGTATGGTTGCATACATCCGATCCCTTATGCCCCGCTATAGACGGGAGCCTCTAAAGTAATGGGGTAATGTTGTTGTTACGGTAGTGACGAGCTTATCAATTGTTTCTTCCACTCAACCTCGCTGCTATAGCCCCTAGAATACTGAGATTTTGATCAGTAACACTGTACAGATTCTAAGACAATAAGATCTCTCTTTTAGTTTTTGTTTAACAAGAGAAAGTAAGATTAAACCTTTAGTAAACATGCAGGTTCTAATGGACTAGTCATGTCGAGAGGTCATCCTTGATGTTCCTCTGGTTAACTTCTCTCTTTTTTAATTGTTTCCTACTAATCATTTCCTTTGGCATTATATGCACCAGTTATTCCCAGGTTTGCTGACTTCTTCATATTCATTTATGATATATTTAATAAAAAGAACTTTAGTTTGTACTTCCATGTGGAAAGAGGATGAGATCTCTTTATCCCCTTTTCCCTCACCCCTTCCCACTGTCTGTTACGTGACATTAGAGGAGGGTGGTGAGCCTAGATGAGGAAGTGGAGAGGAAGAGATGTATGAGGGGGATGGAGGACACGTGACGGGCGGTGAGAAAGGAGGTGAGGGAAAAGGGGTGAGAAGATCTCATCAGTGTGGAAAGAGCGTAGACTATTTATTAGCTGATGTAACAAGAATATCTGTATAAGTTCATAAAATATGGAATGCATTGAACTGATTCAATATTGAAGACGGAATTATTATAATATAATCTTATCGAGTAGCCAAGTTCCAGAATTCAGGAAGCGGTCCTTGATGTCTTTCTCGTTGATTTCTCTCTGCGTTTGGTGTGTTCTTCTAATCTTTTCTTTTTGTATTTAAGGCCTTGAATGAGATACTTCACCGATGCAGAAGAAATCTAAAGCAGATAAGTTAATGGTTGTAAGATTTTGGTTTGAGGGCATGACTTGGTTTCACTTAGACCTAGTCCATCCCGCTGTCTACCTGGTTACAACAAAAAAAAAGACAATAACATCAAGAAAACTCTTGGAACTAGCCAGTGGGCATTTAGAGTTAGGGTACGATCTTTATCAATTCAAGACGATCAAATTTCTGCCAATCTGCTGAAAAGCTGTAAAAAATGATTTGTTTTTATTTATGCAATAGTTGACTGTATATTAATTATTCGTTATTTTGTTGATCAAGTACGTAGTCAATTTTGGTAGAAAAGTAAGTTGGAGGAATGGTTCGTGTCTAGGTACTGTTTGTATGTCTCTCATCCTCTCCTGATTTTAGCGATAGTTTTTGCTGTTGTTAGAATATGCTGGATATGGTTGTTGTTGTAATTAAGTGGGAGGAATGAAACAAAGGAATGCTGATAAGAGGATTTCATTGGTTGAATCAGTTTTCTTAAAGAAAAGATACATTCTTGTTTTCTTTTTTTTTTTTCCATTTATCAGAGAGTCCTTTTTTTCCCCATTTCATTGTGATTCCAATTGGAATAGAAATCTTGGGTTGTCTGTTAGCTAACCTAAAATCCATATTTGCCGCTATAAATTCATCCTGATTTTTCAAATTTATTGTACAAGGGATTTCTTAGTCATAAGTCACATAAAAGAAAAAGCTTAGAAGATGGCAAAGATTTTCCAACTTGTTATCTTGTTTCTGCTCGCTTCATTTAGTAAGTCTTTCTAGTTCCTACATTCTTGAAAGCTAAGATGTGTTACCAATTTATATCACTCTCTAGTTTGATGTTGATTTATCTATGCTTTTGATGAACAGTCCGATAATTTTTGACTTAAAACAGTCCAGTCTGCTCTATTATTATCCACATGGGTTGCAGGCTTATTCTACCCAACTTTTTTATTTTGTTGCATTTACTAGGAAAAGAACGATAACTTTTTCGTTATCTTTTATTGTTTTAGCTTCAAAAAGAGCACAAAAAATATAGAAGAAAAAAAGGCCTGAGTAATTAGATATCAACACATGTATATGCCACACATCTTAGCGGTCAAATAATTGCATTCCTTCATTGATACGATTTGTAATTTGACTTCTGCACTTCATCTCATCACGAATTGGATGCGCTTTCCAGATTGCTTAGGTGATAGACTTGCAGCCATACATGCACATAGGCACACACCTATCTATGTATTTAGGGGAATGAGATCACCTCACCTCTTATCTCACCCTTCTCCACTGCCCCCATGTGACAGTAAAGAGGAATTGGTGAGGCTAAATGAGGGGTGGCCGGCAAGGGGTGTATAAAGGTGGGTGGAGAACACGTGGTGGGCGCGGTGGGGAGGAAGGTGAAGAAGAAGGAGGTGAGGGGATCTCATCCCGTATTTAGGGGATTGATTATGTTTTTGTATGCATTTGATCAAAATTTGCATGTAAGGGGTTGATTATGTCTATGTAATTTGCTTTAAACCTTACATATGCATAGTGCCATAATAGAAGTTTATTTTCATGCATATCTATATTAATCTTGTTTCATGAAAAATAGGGCGCGTATATTTCTTTCCTTGAAACTTACAAGCATAAGATATTAAAAAAATATATATTTTTAGCTGCTGATTTTGCAAATGGACAACAAGCCCGTGGAATGCATTTCCGCAAGATAGCAGAATATCCATGTCCATCTTATTGGTGTATGTTCCCCGGTGATACTTCTTGCCCAACCGATTGCAAATGTCCAAGAGCAGAACCTGAGTTGGACGGAACAATTAATTGCGCTCCAAGAACTGCAGAAGAGGAACAAGAGTGAAAACCCACAAATTCCACTTATCTCCACAAGAACACCACCAATAAGATTTTCTATGTCAAGTTTATGTATTCCTCTGTTGCTCTTTATGTTCCCTTGTACTTCTTTTCTTTTTCTTCCTTTTTATTTGTGTGTGTGGAAAACGTATTTGGAGGCGTTACCCATTTGACCATGTACTCGCAGCTGCGGATTCTGCTTAATGAAAAGTTTCTTCACCCCAAAAAAAGCTCAAGAAATAGGTGATATCTTTTATTTTAACCGTTAGAATACTACTATTTCAGAAGGTAATTTGACTTGCTAGTCCATCAGGTTTAGCGTAATGGTCGATTATGAGACATCCAAAAAATAGATATGGTCATTACCCACTTATATAATGGCCGGTTTATCATATATTCATATGATATGACTTCAAAAGAAAAAAATATAACTTGAGTTTGTTAATTTGAAAACACAAATGAGACATTTGTGCAGGAGGTTTAAACTATACAGTACTTTAAATGTAGATTAGATGACTTCCAGGTTTTTTTTGTTCACAACATCTCAACTTGTGTGCTTGAAGACATTTATTTGAACATATCAAAGTACACACTTCCTTTTTCCTTTGATTCATCCACTAAAGTTACCATAACATCTACGTATGGAGCATCCCAATGTTGCCTATGTTATTTTATTCTAGTTTTTTTTTTTTTTACACTGCATGACCAAAAGTTTATGAATTATTAGATTAAATTTGAGAAAATATAGTAGACTGAAATTGAATAAGACTTATTATAATATTATCTTCATCAAGAAATCAAGTTCCGGAATTCAGGAAGCCGTCCTTGACGTTTTTCTTGTTAACTTATCTCTGTAAGAGTTTTCTTCTAGACTTTTTCCTTTTTAATTTAAGGCTTTAATATAAGATAAAAGGGGCAATGTTAGTTTTGCAATAAAATTTGGGTTCTGCCAACTGAGAGCATTTTTCGACGACGGAGACCATTTTCCAGGCAATTAAGGTCGCGTTATGCCCGCCAGACTTAATTAGGCAATTTTACCATGTTTCCGTTTTAATTCAAGAACACATAGGGTTAGTATATAGTAAATAAATTAAAAGAGCTTTACATGTAATTGCACAAAACCACAAAAATGTAAAATCATTTTTTTAAAACGAAAAAATAAAAATTATAAAAATATATTTGGGACGGATAGAGTACTCTTTAGTATGCGGGAAAGAATTTGATAAAAGGAAGACTTACATCTTATGTTGGTTCAGATATTAATGAAGTATTAATTTTGGTCCTTATCCTCGTTATTTGTTACATATTTTATTCGTGAATATTGTTTTAGTAAGTTTTATTACAAATACATGTGAGATACTAATGTAGAGATTATGCATATTATAGAATCCAGAATAAATAATTTTATTTGTAAATAAAGAATAACTGATTTGTGAAAATGTTGACTCAGAGTAATTCCATGATCATACCGTTGAACATATTTTTAGCTGCTCATTAACTAATAAATTAAATAGAAACAAAAGATTTATTTAGTGTATTGATTTTGTTTTATAAATAATCCAGGTTTTAATTTTTTAACTAATCTATATCTTTTCAATCCTTAAAAAATATCTTTTCAATTTTTCCTTTAACATATATGTCCAGTTATTTTTCATTTTCGAGCAAAAGCAGTGAAAGCTAACATGGTGCTTTTCCAACCAGTCCCACCCAAGAGCAGTATCTTAGTATTTGAGGACGACTTTACAACCTCACTTCAGAAAAAGTTTATGTTGGAATATGAAATATTTATTTTAAAAAAATTAAAAAGGTATTTCATACGTGGAAATTGAAGTAAAATGAGAAAAAGACACTGTGAGACATCGATCTATCACATGGATCGATCGATGTAAACATCAGTCTCTCAAGAAGAGACATCGATCGATCTATGTTGATTTTGTCCAAGGTTGGAAACTTACTGTCCAATATCGATATCTGAGTTTGGAAGACATCGATCAATCGATGTGACATCAGTCTCTAAGGTTAGAGACATCGATCGATCGATATAGTCAAGGTTCAAAGTTGAAACCTTACTGGAAGACATCGATCTCTCAAACTTTAAGACATTGATCGATCAATGTAGACATCAGTCTCTTAGAACAAACATCGATCGATCAATGTATGTAAGAAATAAAACTGGAACCTTACTGGAAGACATCGATCTTTCAGCAATAAGACATGACATTGATTGATTGATGTGCACATCAGTCTCTCAAAGAAGAGACATCGATCGATGTATGAAAGGTGCAAAACTGGAACCTTACTGGAAGACATTGATCTCTCATCGCTGACACATCGATCGATCAATCTATTCAAATTTTTATCGCCATTGGGACAAAATCCAAGGGAGATTAATGGTATTTTCTCTTTCCAATCTTACTCAAATTTCTTGTGGATTTTTCCCTGACATTAACCATGTTTCTTTGACTATTATATCCATGTCTAAGATTCTCTATGGTAGCTTTGGAGGATCAAATCAATCCAAAGGGTGGCTAAAAGCTATTTGACATTGTCAAGACTTATGATTGAGTTGAAGACTTAGGGAAGGCTGCAAAACGTGGGATACACCTCCTATAAATTGAAGAAGCTCAGATGAGGGAAATACACAATTTCATCCTCTTCAAGCTTCATATTTTATTGCTGTAAAATTCTCTCATTTGTGCAAAAGTGTTTAAAGCTTGTTAAGCTCTTATTGCTTGTTCTTCATTGTTTTAATTTGAGAGAATGTGAGTCTAACACAAGAGGAACCATACATAGTTGATCTCTTCCTCATGCTGAGACTAGTTAGAAAGTGTAATCTCCACTACTTCCCAAAACCCACTGTGATAAAGTTCTTTGAGAGGACTTTGTTGAAGTTGTGAGGAAGCAAGAACTTGTTCTTTCTTATAGCTGAAGTTTTTATGATTGCACAAAATTGTTTTGTGCAAGAAGTTGTTGTTGTGGTTGCTTACACTAAGTTGTCAGTGCAAGTATTGTTGTTGTTATTCTTATTAAGAGTAATAAGAACAGTAGCTGTTGGAAATCTAATTTGGAAACAAAGCGGTAGTGGAGTAGAATCATTTAAGATTCGAACCACTTTATATCAAGTGTATTCATTCATTATCTCTCATCTCTATTCTTTTCTTTGATTAGAAATTCATTTGAGTTAGAGTTAGCCAAAAATGAAAAAATTCCATAAAATCACCCAACACTTTATTCACGTCGCTTCTAGAGTGATTTTAACATGCCTAACAGTTTCACCACCAAGTAATTCAACAGAAGAAACACTCGAGGAATAACTGATATACCTACACACTTCAATTTGGTACTATTTATGTTTTAAAATACGAAATGTAAATTACACTATGTTTGAAAATAAAAATAAACTTATTTTATTTTCTTTGGACAGGGGATCATAATCTTTCAACATACTTATATTACATGTCATGGGAGTCTTAACATTTTAAATACTGCCAAGTTAGTAGTTTAGAGTTTTCTAATGACCAGCACCAACTCAAGACTGTATAGGTGACATCTCTTATTTCAGCCATTGTAGACTTTTTTTTTTTTTTTTCTTTTGCGTAACACTCAAATCTGTAATATATAAACGGAAGAGGTAATAATTTCAATTTTCTGTCCATACAGTCATTGTTCTTTTTAATAATATTTATTTTCGATCACATGACTCGAAAAGAAAAGGTACAACTTGAGCCACTTAAATTAAAAACACACGAGATATTTGGGCAGGAGGTTAAATTATACAATATTTTAATTCCAGAGTATATGATTTCAAAGTTTTTAGGTCGCGTTTGGTTGTAACTTGGGTATCGGAATTAGAATCGGAATGGGTATGATAGGGAATGAGTTTGGAGGATATGGATTTGGGGTTAAAAGTGATAGTTGTTTGGTATTAAAGTAGGAAAAGGAATAGTGACCGGTCGGAATAGTGGTCGCTGGCGGCGGGCGTTGACCGGCGGCGTTGACCGGCGTTGAACGACGGCTCTCCATTCCCTCATTCGCACATTTTGATAGATAAGGGGCTAGTATATCAAAAAATGATATGCATTACCAAATAGTTGGATATCAAAATGAAACTCATTCCCTCATTTTTCTCAAACAAACGGCCGGAATGTGTTTGAATTTTCTCCAAACCTATTTCTTTATTCCCATTTCCCCAACCAAACGCCACCAGTTCACTATTTCAACTCTGTGCTTGGAGGGATCCGCTTGAACAAATCAAAGGACGCGTTTTTTTTCCTCCTTTTTTCTTTTAGAACCGTACCATCCTGTTTAGGTGGAGCATTCAATCTTGCTTCTCTTATTTTATTTTCGTTTTTTAACACTGCATTACCACGAATTTATCCACTATTAAATTGAATTTGAGAAAATAGTAGTAGACTGAAATTAATGTCGGAATTAACATGATGTAATCTTCGACAAGTAGTCAGGAAGCGGTCCTTGATGTCATTCTCGTAAGCTTCTCTTGTTGTCTCTGGTGTTTTCTTTCATATTTTTCCTTTGTATTTGTTGTTGGAAAATATGATTTGATACGGTAGCCAAACACAAAAAATACGAACACAAAATTTAGAAGACATTCGAGTCGTGACTCAAGAATTACATCGTTTTTAAAGTAATTTTGCTTCCACCGGTGAGCAAAATGAACTACTAACAAATGATTCTCATGATATAACGAGTTAATTCTGTTCGTTTACTCAGCGATAAAATGTTTGAACTTGTGTATAATAAGGTTTAATAAGAGAGGAAAGAAGAGGAGGAAGAGGAAGAGGAGTTCGTAGGATTTTTTAAAAGTTTTCAAAAAACTTAGAATCCTTGTATTTATAGATTTTGTTTTACAAACAAGATGTTAATGTTACAACTCTTTATAGAGTTTAATTTCTAAAGTCTATTTGTGACCGTTCTAGATTGGGAAAAAGTGTCAAGATGTAAAAGTTGCCTAAACTCATGTCGGTTGAGATCAGGAGAGTCAGAAAGTAAGACAAAATATGAGACATCCAATCATGCACTGCCACGTGTAAAAAAAAGAAAGAGGTTTAATTTTTTTTTGTTTTTTAAAAAGAGTTGTTTGTACACATGAAAACACATGATTAGAATCCTCATATTTTGTCCTACTTTGTGATTCTCCTAAACCCAACTCATGTTACTCATTTTTTTTTTTTCTCTTTTTGTTTTCCGGAGTATCCGAGATTTGGTGGTTATAGTCCAAGAAAGTCGTCTCTCTTTTAGTTTCATGACCCCACAAAATTGTATGCATTGATAAGCAACTGCCATGACATTCAGCCAGCAGAATGCCAAGATAAGGAAGAGTAATCTACATTGTCTCCAATCCGCCGACATGAATAAAAACTTTAACAACAACATTATTCTATTAACTTAGAGGCTCCGGCCTATAACGAAGTATGAGAAGTCGGATGTACGAAATCATACCCATGTATTGTTTTCCGATGACCCGTAATGATACGTCATGCTGTGTCGATCAACTGCTACTTTATAATATAAGAAGCGCATCCAATTTAGTGAGTCATTTTGGTTCAAATTCGCATATATCTGATGGTAGCGTTTTCCCTTTTTGCCCTTCTTTTTGTTTGATCAATCTTCACGAAGCTATTTATGTTTGTTTCGTAGTTAGAGTAAATGTAGACCCATTAAAATTTTAGGTTTTAATGTATTTGGACATTTACAATAATATGTTATGAAGATTTGTTGTTGGTGATGTATAACACACTTGCTTTTCGTACATTTTTCTTCCACCACGGTCCCGAGTTGATTCCAAATGGCCAATACTACTTTTATTCTTATTAAACTATTATTTGATTTGTAAGTAAGCAACCAATAAATAATGACACTCTAGTGATGACGCGCTTATCAATCGTTTCTTCCACTTAACCTGGCTGCTATAGCCCCTAGAATACTGAGATTTTGATCAGTAACACTACTGATTCTAAGACAAAAGAAATTAAGATTTAGTAAACATGAGGGTTCTAATGGACTAGTCATCTGGAGAGGTCAGATGTTCCTCTGGTTAACCTCTCTCTTTTTTAATTGCTTCCTACTAATCATTTCCTTTGACATTATTGTAGAAATAAATTCAGTTGAGGGGTACCGAGCTAAACTGAAGAAGACAGACTTGGACGAAGGTGTGCTGAGTTGAACTGAGGAAGGCAGACCTAAATGTAGAAGTGACAAGCTGAACTAGGCCAACCTAGACAAAGGCCAGAACGAAGTTGGGAAGTCAGCCGAGCTGACCTGAACATAAGATGTGGACTAAGAAGATAAAGACGAAAGAAGGACGAACCGAGCTAAAGAAGAACGGACATGCTGAAGAAAAGACTAAGTGAAGAAATACTGAGCCGAGGTGACTAGGTGAGTCACAATCAAGACAGGACAAGCTGTTATACTTAGGCGTGTAAATATTGTAATTTAGAATAATTTCAATATACATAGCAGAGCTGCACTGGTAACTAGCCGTTACCATTAACGTTAGAAATCATTGTAGATTACTGTAGATGAAAAGTAACCACAATCCAAGTGGTGAAAAACAACCGTTAGAGTTAGAATTCATTCCCTATAAAAGAGAAACAACCTTGTAAATTATTCTTAACTTGAATGAATGCAAATTCTTTTAATATTCGATATTTATGTACACAAGTTATTGCCAGGTTTGCTGACTTCTTCATTTTTATTTATAATATGTTGAATAAAAAGAACTTTAGTTTGTACTTCCACGTGGAATGAGCCTAGACTATTTATTCGCCGATGTAACAAGAATATCTTTATAATTTCATAAAATATCGACTTCGTGAACTGATTCAATATTAAAGACAGAATTATTATTATTATTATATAATCTTATCGAGTAGCCAAGTTCCAGAATTCAGGAAGCGGTCCTAGATGTCTTTCTCGTTGATTTCTCTATGCGTTTTGTGTTTTCTTCTAATCTTTTCCCTTTATTTTAAAGCCTTGAATGAGATACTTCACCGATGCAGAATTTGCATGCCCCTCATCCTCCTTAAAATTTAACGATATATTTTGCTGTTGTTAGAATATATTAGATATGGTTGTTGTTGTATTTAAGTTGAAGGAATGGAAAACAAAGGAAAGCTGATAAGAGGATTTCATTGGTTGAATCAGTTTTCTTAAAGAAAAGGTACATTCTTGTTTTCTTGTTTTTTTCCTTTTATCACAGAGTCCTTTGCCTTTTCTCTTTTTATGTTTATACTCTAGTTGTTTATTTGATTAATAACACAGTGGTTTTTTTAATTAAAAAAACTTGAAACTTATGATGGATCTGTTAGAATTAATTATATTAATTATAATTGATTGCTATAATCTCGTGATTTATTTATAAATCACTAATGTGGATCACATGTATAATGTATCCGTACGTTATATTGGCTAGATACGTTGCAATTATTGACTGCATTAATTATCTGATTTGATTTTGATTGATTGGCAATTATTAAGTTTCCTTGATGAAAGGAATTAATTGTCAGTCAAATAAGGAAGGGGGTCCCCGGCCTAGCCTATAAATAGAGGGCCTGTGATATTCCATCAATCATAGCTATACAGCATTCAGATAGGCATAGGCTGGAAGGCTCCATTTCCGCAAGGATTTTCTCTGCAGCAGGCTTTCGATTCGAAGGCGACGACTAAACGATAATGGCCGGGTGTAACTTTTATGCTTCCGCGATTTATTTTGGCCTAACATTTGGTATCAGAGCCACCTCTGACCATATCGTTTGTATTTAGAAAACTTTTTTTCCGTACCCTTTAATGCAATTTAATCGTTCAAAGGTTACGGGATTACAGTTTTCGAGGCTTTCAATATCGTTAACCAACTGTGATATAAGCAGATTATTGAATCTCTATTTTCGCACTGAGTCTTGAATCTAACAGGATGTTGCTTGCAATTTTATGCCTACTGTGAGGTTTTGGTAAATATCGATATACGTGATTTGATTAAATGCTATGAATTTTTGTGGTATTGTTGGTCAGATATTTTAGTTGGAAAATTTTAATTCTACATTGGCTCAAAGTTTGAGTTTTTTTTTTGGCTTCCATTTGTCACCGCAATTAATTAGCCTCTGTTAGAAATTTTGTGCTGCAGACATGCTTTCCGCCTGATGAACCAGTTTAAGTTATGCACATATTGGAAAATTGCATCTTTGTCTTTCTGTCATCGTTATCTAATCAAAGAACAAACTGACTAAAGTTTGTTCTTTTTTCTAGCAATTTCCTCCGATGGTTCCGTGTATAAATTTTTGGGAGGAGATTATAAACTGGTGTTGATCAATGATTAAAAAAAATCAAAATCATTATGCGGTCCAAAAGTTTCTAGAATAAAGCCAAAAATTTCTTAAACCACGGACTTATTCAGAATGTGATTTGATAGCTTCTGAGGGTTGCTATATGTCTATCTTCATCCTTTAATGCTTAATAAGCTGAACTTATGATGCCAATTTAATTTTATTATGTAGCCGTATGTGCTTTGGTTTACATACACAAATCACGTTAGTTGAGCCATATGTTTTTATATGACCATTCAACCATAGTCATATGTTTGGAAGCTGCATAATTTTACGGACATTTCCTAAAGTGACTGATAATTTCCTTGATTGTGCAATAATGTTTCACGCAAAGTTAGATTTGATAAACAGTTGTCTCGTTTCCTGTGATATGTATTTTACATACAATGTACGTAATTGTAGCCGATTCCACAATTTTCATACATATTGGGAAACATGTGGCAAATGCAAAAGGTGAATTATTGAATGTGTGATAAATACACCGTACACATAATTTCTGTCTAGAAAGTCGGTACTTAAGCGGGACCGTTGTGACCCCACCGTACGGCCTGGGACTTTACGTGGAATGGTAATACCTGTCTAGGAAATTGATTCATGATCTTTCCTGGGGTATTGCCGAATCGGTTCACTTCACATTTTCATTATGATTTCATCTTTTGTTGATGTCATATAAAGGGTTTTGAAGTTGATGACATATAAAGAATTATTTTCTTAATTTTAAGATTAGCCACAACATCTTAAAATTATATGGTATACAAGAAAATAAAATGTCATCATAACTATGGTGTTGATTAATAAGGTAATCACTCTGCCCCACAGGGAAGTGGTTGCTTTATTGATCAAGAAAATTAAACATAAACATTTTCTATGCCCGCAGGTACGGAAATATTTTGGTTGTTTAATTTTCATATCGTTTTAAAGAATAACTATATAAATATTTTGATGGCATATTAAAGATTATTTTCTTAATTTTAAGATTAGCCACAGCATCTTAAAATTATATGGTATACAAGAAAATAAAATGTCATCATACCTATGGTTTTGATTAATAAAGTAGTCACTCTGCCCCACAGGGAAGTGGTTATTTTATTGATCAAGAAAATTAAACATAAACATTTCCTATGCCCACAGGTACGGAAATATTTTGGTTGTTTAATTTTCATACCGTTTTAATTATATTCTATGCATGAGTGCAACCTCTATCCACATGAAGGTTTAGAATATACTATTTGAATTAACTTGATTAATTCATTCTGGTTATACATGTTCATAGCATGATGTGTGGTTATGCAGTTATTCCCACTAATGCTTTATTTGAGTCTGCTAAAACTCCAATGCTGACTGGTGACAATTTTACTGAATAGAAGGATAATATCCTTTTGACGTTGGGGTGTATGGACTTAGACCTGACAATCCGTGAGGAAAAACCACCAAATCCTACGGAATCAAGTACGCTATCTGAGAGGTCTAGTTACGAACGCTGGGAGCGATCTAATCGTCTCAGTATGATGCTCATCAAGTCTCGTATAAGTCCAAGCATTAGGGGTTCTATCCCTAATCTTGATAATGTCAAAGCTTACATGAAAGCCATTGATGATCAATTTGTAAGCTCTGACAAGGCGGTAGCCAGCACCCTTATGAAGAGGCTTTCAAATATGACTCATGACAGAAGCCGTGGTGTGCGCGAGCACATCATGGAGATGAGGGACATTGTTGCTAAATTAAGCTCCCTAAAGGTTGAAATCTCGGAGTCATTCCTGGTGCATTTCATACTCCACTCTCTCCCTTCGGAGTTCATTCCATTTAAGATCTCATACAACACACATAAAGAAAACTGGTCAATTAATGAACTTCTGACCATGTGTGTTCAAGAGGAGCAGAGGTTGAAGAATGAGTCCATTGAGTCTGTGCATCTTGCAACTCATTTTAAGAGAAATGCAAAGAAGGGCAAAGGTGTTCCAATGAAGAAAACCGTCAATAAAGACACATGTCGGTTTTGCAAGAAAAATGGACACTGGAAGAATGATTGCCTGAAGTATAAAGGATGGCTGGAGAAGAAAGGTAATTTGTCCTTTGTGTGTCATGAATCTAATTTTACTAAGGTTTCTGATAATACATGGTGGATTGATTGTGGTTCTACAATTCACATTGCGAAAACCATACAGGGCTATCTAAACCTGAGGAAGCCAAATGAAAGTGAGCAATGCATCTATTCTGGAAACCGGATGCGCTCCACTATTAAAGGAGTGGGATCTTATAGGATCATTTTGAAAACTGTTTCAACTTGAGTTAGATCCCATTTACGAGCATGCTCTTTTAACATAAACTGGTACAAACCGTTGTATTATCAATGAGAACTCATCAAGTCTTTGGCACAAAAGATTGGGACATATCTCAATCGAAAGAATAAAAAGATTGGTGAATGAAGGAGTTTTGCAAACTTTAGATTTCACTGATTTAGGTACTTGTGTGGGATGCATAAAGGGCAAGCAAACCAAGAAGACCATTAAGGGTGCCAAAAGAAGTTCTCAACCTCTTGAAATCATACACACGGATATCTGTGGACCTTTTCATACACCTTGCTTGAATGGTCAGAAATACTTTATTTCATTTATCGACGACTATTCAAGGTTTATGTATCTCTATCTTCTATTTGAAAAATCTGAAGCACTGGATGCATTCAAAATCTTCAAATTAGAAGTAGAGAAACAAAAGGAGAAGACAATTAAAATTGTCCGATCCGATAGAGGTGGTGAATATTATGGACGTTACACAGAAAAAGGACAAATGATTGGTCCATTTGCCGAATTCCTTCAAAAGGAGGGTATTGTTGCTCAATACACCATGCCTGGCACACCACAACAAAATGGTGTTGCTGAAAGAAGGAATCAGACTCTTATGGAGATGGTAAGGAGCATGATTATCATAATGAATTTGCCTGTATCCTTTTGGAGTGAAGCTCTAAAAAGCGCTGTGTATGTTTTAAATAGGGTTCCATATAAGGTCGTTCCTAAAACACCTTTCGAGTTGTGGAATGGTTGAAAACCGAGTTTAAAAAATTTACACATATGGGGTTGTCCAGTTGAAGTTAGGGTATACAACCCAAGCATAAAGAAACTGGATGAACAAACGAAAAGTGGTTACTTTATTGGATATGCAGTTAACTCCAAAAGATATAGATTTTACTGTCCTTCACTTACTCCAAAAGTGGTTGAAGCTAGAAATGCTAAGTTTCTAGAGGATCATGAAGTCAGTGGGAGTGATTCGAATCGAGAATTCAATTTTGAGGAAATAAGGGATACACATATTGTACCTTTATATATAGACAATTCGGTTGCTATTCATCATAATGAAGAGCCACCAATTGTACAACCTCAAATTGAAGAATCACATCAAGAACAAACCGAACCCACTAATTCCACATCTACTGAACCAGTGGGAGTACGAAGATCCTCAAGAACTAAAAGGCCAGTAATTTCTAGCGATTATGTTGTATATCTTCAAGAGTCCGATTATGACATTGGACTAAATCATGACCCTATCTCGTTTTCACAAGCCATGAATTGTGACAAATCGTCACTATGATACGATGCCATGAAAGAGGAGATGGAATCAATGGCTAAAAACAATGTCTGGAAACTTGTTCCGTTACCAAACAGAGCCTCTGTGGTGGGATGCAAATGGGTCTTTAAGACCAAAAGAGACTCGTTTGGTAATATTGAACGATATAAAGCCAGACTTGTAGCCAAAGGTTTCACTCAGAAAGAAGGCATTGATTACCATGAAACCTTCTCTCCAGTCTCAAAGAAGGATTCATTTCGGATAATCATGGCATTAGTAGCTCATTTTGATCTCGAGCTACATCAAATAGATGTGAAAAACTGCGTTTTTGAATGGGGTTCTTGATGAAGAGGTATACATGCATCAACCTAAAGGCTTTGTCAATTCTGATAATGATCAACTAGTTTGCAAATTGAATAAATCCATACATGGGCTTAAACAGGCTTCACGTCAATGGAACATCAGGTTTCATGAGGTAATCTCTCCATTCGGTTTCGTAGAGAACATTGTTGATCAATGTATATACCTCAAGACGAGTGGGAGCAAATACATTTTCTTAGTCCTATATGTGGATGATATTCTACTGGCAAGCAGTGATCTTGGGTTATTGCATGAGACTAAGCGATTTCTCGCTTTGAACTTTGATATGAAGGATATGGGTGAAGCCTCTTATGTCCTTGGCATAGAGATTCACAGAGATAGAACAAGTAAAATACTTGGTATTTCTCAGAAGACCTACATTATCAAAGTACTTGAGAAATTTTGCTATGCAGAATTGCACGTCTATTGCGTCATCTATTGTCATTGGAGGCTGAGTTCATTGCATGCTATGGAGCTATGTCACAGGCCTTATGGATGAGAAATTTCATCAGTGGTCTTAAGGTTGTCGATATTGTTGATAGACACATAAAGATTTTCTGCGACAATTCAGCTGCTGTGTTCTTTGCGAAAAATAATAAAAGTGGGAGTCGCGGTAAACATATCGACATAAAGTATTTGAAGGTCAAAGATCATGTTAAACAAGGAGAAGTAAAGATTGAACACATTAGTATGGAGTCAATGGTTGCTGATCCTATGACTAAAGAATTACCGGTTAAAGTTTTCAGGGATCATGATACTGATATGGGACTTCTTAGTTCTCCTCGATTTATTGTACTTTGATCTTATTTTGTCTAGACATTTGTGACTTTGATTATGCGCATTTAAAGTTGTAGGATCTATTTGATCCATGGACGTGGACCCATTTTGAGATGATTTATAGTAAATCATTCATTTTGTTCGATTGAGTGTATGATGCATTGTAATTCTTGGAAGGGAGTGCTTGACATCAAAGCATGACCGCCTTGATTCGTGTGTTGTATTTTCAATCTAAGTTTGATAGTCAATAGATCCAAGTGACAATAAAATTATGGCCATATTGTTTTGTCACTTGTGCTGTGTTATCTAGCATTCGACATGTGATCTAAGTGGGAGAATGTTAGAATCAAGTATATTAATTATAATTGATTGCTATAATCTCGTGATTTATTTATAAATCACTAATGTGGATCACATGTATAATGTATCCGTACGTTATATTGGCTAGATACGTTGCAATTATTGACTGCATTAATTATCTAATTTGATTTTGATTGATTGACAATTATTAAGTTTCCTTGATGGAAGGAATTAATTGTCAGTCAAATAAGGAAGGGGGTCCCCGGCCTAGCCTATAAATAGAGGGCCTGTGATATTCCATCAATCATAGTTATACAGCATTCAGATAGGCATAGGCTGGAAGGCTCCATTTCCGCAAGGATTTTCTCTGCAGCAGGCTTTCGATTCGAAGGCGACGACTAAACGATAATGGCCGGGTGTAACTTTTATGCTTCCGCGATTTATTTTGGCCTCAATATAATCCTGGCTCCCTTACGCAACTATTTCAGCAATGATTATTAGTTCATGACCTTGTATTAATCCTCCAAGGCCCTTCCAGTCATTTGGCATTAAACAATTACTAAATATTTCTAAATAATGACAACTAAAATAGAATCTTGAGATCTTTAGGCCATTGACAAGCACAAAGATTTAAGCGTTTACAGTTTCACTTCAAAGTATAACAAATTCATTATAAAACAGAAGCATTTGACTCATCATGCCAGCACCTCGCAAACAAAGATCATCATTGTGATTAACGTGCAGGCTCATCAAATTAAATATGGTTCAAATTCTACCCATCATAGATTCTTCATTCCAAATAATTGTTTAACATACTTGAATATGTTTCATAATGTCTGACTTGTAATTTGTGTATTTTACGTAAAAATGTAATCAAGTGTGTAGTTGTCACGAAGCTATCGTTGATACGTTTCTTGATAATTGAATGTTTCTAACTCAAGCTGGCAGTCTGTTTTATATACATGTGTGGAATTGCAAACTTTTGGCTTCATATTATGATTCCATTTGGAATAGAAATCTTGGGTTGTCTATTAGCTAACCTAAAATCCATATTTGCCGCTATAAAATCAACGTGATTTTTCAGATTTAATGTACAAGGGATTTCTTAGTCATAAATCACACAAAAGAAAAAGCTTAGAAGATGGTAAAGATTTTCCAGCTCGTTATCTTGTTTCTGCTCGCTTCATGTAGTAAGTCTTAATTTCTGGTTCCTACATTTATGAAAACTAAGATGTCTTACCAATTTATATCACTCTCCAGTTTGTTTGGTTGCATTTACTAAGAAAAATACGATAATTTTTTCGTTATCTTTTATCGTTTTAACTTGAAAAAGAGCACAGTAGACTAGTCCTGGTGTTACTATATATATAGAAGAAAAAAAAGCCCGAGTAATTATATATCAACACATGTATATGCACACATCTTAGGGGTCAAATAATTGCAAACTTTCTCTCCCTTCATTGATACATAGAATTTGTATTTTGACTTGTGCACTTCATCTCATCATGAATTTAATGCGCTTCCCAGATTGCTTGGCTGATAGAGATGCAGCCATACATGCACATAGGCACACACCTGTCTATGTATTTAGGAGATTGATTATGTTTTGGTATGCATTTGATCGCAATTTGCATCTGAGGGCTTGATTATTATGTCTATTTAATTTGTTTTAAACCTTACATATGCACAGTGCCATAATAGAAGTTTATGTTCATGCATATCTATATTAATCTTGTCTCATGAAAGATAGGGCGCATGCATACTTTTCTTTACTTGAAACGTTACAAGCATAGGATATTAAAGATATATATTTTCAGCTGTTGATTTTGCAAATGGACAACAAGCCCATGTAATGGATTTCAGCAATTCGATTCCTGAGCCAGTAGGTCCTCCTTGTTCATTTTATTGGTGTACATCCCCCGGTGATACTTTTTGCCCAGATGATTGCAAATGTCCAACAGTAGAACCTGAAACTGACGATGTAAGGAATTGCGCTCCAAAAACTACAGAAGAGGAACAAGAGTGAAAACCCACAAATTCCACTTATCTCCACAAGAACACCACTAATAAAAATTTCTATGTCAAGTTTATGTATTCCTCTGTTGTTCTTTATGTTCCCTCTTGTAATTTTTTTTTTGTTTTGTTTTTTTGGTGTGTGTATGTGTGGAAAATGTTTGCTTGTACTTGACCAAGCAGTTTGTATTTCTGTGTCTGTTTTTTAGTTTAAGGAAAGAAAATTAGTGACATATCTAGTCACACGTATGAGCATTCACGAGTATTTCACACTGTGTTTCACTTTACGTTTCTGTTAGGTCCCTTAGAACACACTAGAAGGGGGGTTGAATAGTGTGTTCACCAATTATGGATATTTTATGGCTATTTTTTGTTTTGAAGTGCAACCAATACTTGGGTGTGTTCTTTAGAAAGAATAAAGACTTGCAAGAAAATAAAGAACACAAGTATGTATAGAGGTTCAAGTCAAAAGACTCTACTCCTCTACCTTCTTGATGTTTCGCAATAAGGATTTTGAAATGGGGATTGTTATTTCTTTTGGGGGAAACAACAACCAAAGAACAAAATCCGGAAACAGAAAAACTAGGCACTTTGCCTAGACCACAACCGAGAGATCTAACCCTTTGAAGTCTAGCCTCCAAAGATCTTCTTTGCCCTCAAAGAAATCTTGTAGGGAGAATAGTGCACCACACACTATCAACTAACCCTTCAAAGTCTAGAAATCTCAAACAAGAAGCACCCTTGCTCCTTGACCAACAATCTACCCAATCTCTCACAATAGAATCTCACCAAGAAGAAGACTCTTCTTCCTCTTACAAATAGTTACTCTCAACAATAAAGTAAAAAGTACAATGTTTACAAGTATTTTGAGAGCTTGAGCTTGAGAGAAAATTTGAGAGCTTGCCAAGTAGAAAGTTGGAGAAGATTGAGAAGAAACCCTTCTTTTATCACTTTTCAAGTTTCTTCCCGTTTGAAACCATCTGCACAAACATTAATGGGTTTTGGCATCATGTGTTGGTGAGTCATCATCATTGGAGATCTCCCTTTGGCATGTAGCAACATTCTTGGAGAGATTTCAAAAGGAATGCCAAGAAAGGAAACCTGAAATCTTCAGCAGAGAGGAACCTGTGAAAAAGACACTAAAAAGGGAGGGTACAAAGAATCAACTGATGTTAAAAAGTGAAGTTTAAGACTTTTGTAACGTTGGTCACATGAAGCGCCTAATGTGCTTAAAGCACAGGCGTTCGAAGTGACATAGAGGGCTTAATGTGAAAATGAACTGTCGTTCGAAGTCACATCAAGCGCCTAATGTGGGCTTCTTAAGGCGTTCGAAGTCACATGAAGCGCCTAATGTAGCCCTTCATGCTTGTTCGAACTAACTCTGGCATTTTCTCAGAGAAAGTACTTAAGAGTACGTGCCCATCCAGGAGAAAAGTACTTTTGACTTGGTGGACCACTTAAAGCGCCTAATAAGGCGTTCGAAGTGTTCGCATTTTTCAACAGGCCACATGAAGCGCCTAATCAGGCGTTCAAAGTGTCCTGATTTTCAAACACTTCACATGAAGCGCCTAATCTAGGCGTTCGAAGTGTACGCACATCCAGACACTTCACATAAAGCACCTAATGTAGGCGTTCGAAGTGTACTGGACTCCACCAAGGTACATTAAGCGCCTAATGTAAGCGTTCGAAGTACACTGACTTCCAACAACACACATGAAGAGCCTAATCACTTGTTCGAAGTGCAAATCATCAAAACTCAACATATTCTAACATTCTCCCTCTTTTTCATGATTTCACAACATGCATAACTTATCAAAACTCCCCCTCAACTTATGCTCTCTCTCACTAGATGCAAGAAAAAAAAATTAACTTGAAAAGAACAATGTGATGAAACAATTTACTGGACATCAACAAAGAAATACCAAGTCACAATTTCTTGCAATAAACAATAACTGGAAGTTTTCACAACCAACAACAAAAAAAAATTACATAGCACCACCACTTGGTGGTGTAAAACCACTAAATCCAAAACCTCCACTAGCAGCAAAATCCGTGAATCCACCCATAGATCCTCCAACATCTCCAGAGCCGTCAGCATCACCTCCACCGCCAGCACCGCCACTGCCACCAGCACCACCACTGCCACCAGCACCACCACTTTCTCTCCATAAATCATCAAAATTAGAGGGAAGAGCCCATGGACAAACCTGCATGAATGCATTTCTAAATGCAGTCATGCGTAGTTCATTGCGCTCATGCCGGGCTTCATTTTGTACATGTCGAGCTTCATGCTCAGCATCACGAAGATGCAACTGTTGAACAGTCAGTTCAAGCGCAGCAATTCGTGATAGCAATTCAGAGGAATTGCTAGCACCAGCAGCATCTTGAGGTCCCTCCTCGACCTCTTCATCATCAGGAATGGTGGTGGCCTTCCGTTTTTGTGAGTCAATGGCTTAGGCGATATTGTAGTGATCATAGACGTCAGATTTAGCAACCGGGATCAAATCATCATCAGAAATTTCTGTACCTTTTGCCTTTAACAATATTGTGATAATATTGGCAAAAGGTAAAGCTTTGGACCCTTTCCGGAGAGCTGCAAATATGACTTCTATGAAAATCCATGCGAGATTCAGTTGGGTCAGATGTTTGAGACGGTAAGATACATAGAAATCCATGTTGCTGGGATTTCTAGTAGCCTTACCATTGATGCAGTAGGTGACCACCGCTAGCAAAATGCGATCCACCAATGGCATGTTCTGAGTCTTTTTGGAGGGGAAATACCTCAGATCGAATTTTACGTCCTACTCACGGACGACGTATTTGCTACTCCAGTTAAATATGGAGAAATCAGTCAATCCCTCATTTTGGATTCTCAGAACTTCACAGATTTCGGAGACAGTGAAGCTGAGAGGAGTACCATCAATAACGGTGTTGAGGGAAAAATTTTGGGACTCAGATTATGGAGTGACCCACAGATTGGAATAGAACAGCCGGGTGTGTTCGCGGGAGTATTTTTGCATGTCAAGTTTGGACCAAAGAGATGTCCAGCCTTGATGTTCCAACAGGAGAACAATTTCAAAAGCAGTGCTCGTCTTAGGAAGATTGCTGAGGTTGAGCAGTTTCAGAGGGATGATAAGACGATTATTTGCTACCCATTCTTGGAATAGCATGCTGGAGTAGTAAGAAACATGGGCACCTTTGTCAATGGAGCGTGGAGGTTTCTTGATTTCGGGCTCAAACTTCTTCAACCAAGGAAAATTATCCTTGGTGAGCCCTTCACGAATGTCCTTGACTGCAGCCGGCTCAGAAATCCCTTATCCAGCCGTTGTTTTTCGCTTTTGGGAGCGGGGCGTTTGGAAGGACCAGCAGAAGCCATTTGAAGGAAATGTGAATGAGGTTTTTGAAAGGAAGGAGTTTATGGAAGTCTTTTAGGGACGATGTTGAGATGATAAGAGAAGGAAGGAAAGAAGTGGCTTTTTAAAGGTAAAGATGGAAGATGAAGAGACAGTGAAGTAATGGAGGAAGAAAGAGTATTGGATGAGTGGAGGAGTGGGAGAGAGATTTGAGGAAAAAGGAGGAAGATGAAGAGATTGGGAAGAGGAGACGTGGGAGATCGTGTGAGAGGATGAGAAAGTATAATGGCGGCAGGAATTGATGATCCTTGAATGGCGCGAAAACTGAAGAGACGGCGGAATTGATAGTGTGAAATTAGGGTTGAAGCGCCTAAAGTGACTTCGAACGACTTCACAAAATAGGATGAAGCGCTTACAGTCACATTGAACGGTTGTGTAGATGCAGATTGAGCGCTTAATGTCACATTGAACGAGTGAACACATTTGGATAAAGTGCTTAATCGAACATCGAACGCGAGGTTAAAGACACATAAAGCGTCTGATGTCACTTCAAACGAGTGACATCCTTAACATCAGGCGCTTGATGTGACATCGAACGCCTGAAGCAAGTGTGATAAAGCGCTTAATGTGTTCTGACCTTGAAAATTTTTAAAATTTTCGTGTTCAAAACTCAAGATGGATTTTATCAACCCATGTTGAGCAACCTCAACCTACTTCTTATAGATACAAAAACATCACTAGGTAAGGGTTTCGTGAAAATGTCCGCTAACTGGTCTCGCGTATGAACGAATTCCACACTAACCAAGTTCTTTTGTACACAATCACCGATGAAATGATACCTCACTTCAATGTGCTTAGTCCGACTATGTTGGACTGGATTTTGTGCAATATTGATGGCGGACGTGTTATCACACAAAATTGGCACCTTTGAGAAGTGGATGTTATAATCATTTAACGTGTTAGTCATCCATAATAATTGTGCACAACAAGAGGCGGCCGACACATATTCGGATTCCGCCGTAGAAAGAGACACACTGTTTTGTTTCTTGAAAAACCAAGAAATGAGACAATCTCCGAGAAACTGACAAGTTCCGGAGGTGCTCTTCCTATCAACTAGACTCCCTGCATAATCGGAGTCACAATATCCTCTTAAATCAAAACATGCATTCTTAGGATAAAACAAGCCAAATTTCAAAATACTTTTAAGATATCTAAGGATGCGTTTCACTGCAATAAAATGCATCTCCCTAGGATCACTTTGAAATCTAAGACATAAACATACTGCATGTAAAATGTCGGGTCTACTAGCTGTCAAATAAAGTAGACTACCTATAATGCCACGATACAAGGTTACCTCGACATGATTTCCCTTTTCATCCTTGTCAAGCTTGGCACTTGTGCTCATAGGAATGTTTACCTTTCTTCCTTCACCAAAGTTGTACTTTTTGAGCAAATCTCTTGTGTACTTGGTTTGAAAAATGTACACACCTTCTTCGTTTTGCTTGATTTGTAATCCAAGGAAATAGTTAAGTTCGCCCATCATGCTCATCTCGAACTCACCTTGCATAAGACTAGCAAATTGCTCACAAAGACAATTGTTAGTAGCACCAAAAATAATATCATCAACATATACTTGAACAATTAAATGATTCATACCTTGTTCTTTTATAAACAAAGTAATGTCAACTTTACCTCTTGAAAAACCATTATTGAGAAGAAAAGTACTTAACCTCTCATACCAAGCTCTTGGAGCTTGTTTGAGGCCATAAAGAGCCTTTTTAAGTTTGAAGACATGATATGGTGAATCATGACATTCAAACCCGGGAGGTTGTGCAACATACACTTCCTCTTGAATAACATCATTCAAGAAAGCGGATTTAACATCCATTTGGTAAAGTTTAAAATCCCTATAACAAGCATATGCTAATAACATCCTAATAGCTTCAAGCCGTGCTACGGGTGCAAATGTCTCATCAAAATCAATACCTTCTTCTTGACGGTATCCTTGAGCAACTAACCTAGCCTTGTTTCTAGTGACATTACCTTGATCATCCATCTTGTTACGAAAAACCCATTTCGTACCAATAATAGGATGATCGTGTGGTTTGGGAACTAGCTCCCAAACATCACTTCTTTCAAATTGGTTTAATTCTTCTTGCATAGCCAAGATCCAATTTTCATCAAGAAGTGCATCTTTAATATTTTTCGGCTCTATAAGAGAGACAAATGCATTCTCTCTATATTGCCTTCGTGTGGTGATACCCCTATTTAGATCACCTATGACCAACTCTTGAGGATGAGAACTTTTGTGCTTAAATAATCTAGGAAGATTGGAGACATCTCCTCCAACTTCCTCATGATCATGTTCCAGAAGAGATGAACCTTCATCATTCACATGACTTCCATGTTCCGGAATGTGTGATGCATTATCTATATTTTGTGTATCAACATGAGTATGAGAAATATTTCTATTTGACTCACTAAGTTCATGCACACTAGGTGGAGGAGTACCTTCAATAGGTTCAACTCTCAAGTCAATGAAGATGTTTCCATTTGGAGGATCATCAACAATCTCTTGTTGAGGAAAGACCATAGGAATATCCTCAAGAATCTCTTCTTGAGGAGTCACATCTTCATCTTCTTCACAATCCTCATTAAGTTTAGGTTCGTCACTAAGTGACTCATTAAACTTAACATGGATTGATTTTTCCACCTTTTGACTCCTTTTGTTGAAAACACGAAATGCCTTACTATTTGAGGTATAACCTAAAAAAATACCTTCATCCGCTTTGAGGTCAAGTTTGTCCAAAGTATCCTTGGTATTAAGTATAAAACACTTACAACCAAAGACTTTGAAATACCCAATGTTGGGAACTTTTCCATTCCAAAGCTCATAGGGTGTCACATTTAGGTATGGTCTCAAATAGACACGATTGATCACATGGCAAGCGGCATTTACCGCTTCGGCCCAAAAATATTTGGGCAAACCGAACTCATTCAACATTGCTCTACACATTTTTTGTAGAGTTCTATTCTTTCGTTCGGCCACACCATTTTGTTGAGGAGTTCTAGGTGCCGAAAGGTCATGAGAGTATCCTTTGGATATACAAAACCTTTCGAAATCACCATCAAACTCGCCACCACGATCACTACGGATGGTCTTAATGGTGTCACTCACATGATTTTCCAATCGTTTACTTAGACTCGTAAACTCACTACATGCATCACTCTTCTTAGCTAGAAACATCACCCACGTATAACGAGTATAGTCATCTACTACCACGAAGGTATAATGTCTACCACCCAAGCTTTTTGTTCCAACGTCCCCATACAAATCCATATGAAGCAATTGTAGGGGCTTGGAGGTGGAAATATTTGTCTTGGGTTTGAAACTTATTTTCACAAGCTTCGCCTTTTAACAAGTGTCACATAAGTCATGGTTTTCAAAATTCATTTTGAAAGGCCTCGGACTTTATCATTTTCGCAAATAAATTTAAATGTTTTGAAACATACGTGTCCGAGACGTCTATGCCATAGTTGCGTCAAATCATTCTTAGCAACTAGACAAGATACATTTTGAGAAACCAAATCATTGATGCTAAATTTGTAAATATTTTTGAAACGCAAAGCCTCAAATAAGATTTTATCTCCCATTTTTACAACACACTTTGTTTTCAAAAACATTACCTCATAATTAGCATCACAAAGTTGACTGACACTTATCAAGTTAAACTTAAGACCTACAACATATAAGACATCACTAAGAGAGAAGGAATCGTTACCCATAATACCATGTCCTTTGATTTGGCCTTTGCTACCGCCAAAGTGGACAACTCCTTCGTCTTGCATAGTGAATCTATGGAAGAGACGTTTGTTTCCCGTCATATGTTTGGAACACCCACTGTCCACGACCCATTTGACCTTCTTGTCTTCGCCTTCTCCATTGAGTGTTAGGGCCTACAAAAGAACCATATGAAGTTGGTACCCTTTTTGTTTTGGGTCCTTGAAGGTTAGTTACCTTCATCTCGCCTTTCGGCACCCACACAAGATTCTTGTTATTTTTAGCTCTACATACTCTTTCTACATGGCCTTTCTTATTGCAATAAAAACATGTAGGAGTATGTTTGTGAGGTTGTGTATGCTTGTGCGAATGCTTGTGCGTAGGCACATGTCGTGTTTCCTTTTTAAAAACCACCTTCTTTGGAATCGAAGAAGGTTTTTGTTTCACAACATGAACCAAAGGTTTTGATGCCTTTGGTGCATTAGCCTTTTGTTTAGGCATGTGACTTTGCTTCTTCAAGGAGGTTTTGGACTCGTTGACCACTTGTGCTTGTTCCTTTTTATTTCCCTTCTTAGATGCATACATGGCACTAGGTTTGATTTTAGCCTTCATGCTTGGCCTAGATGCATCCTTGATCTCTACTTTTGTAGCACTTACCCTTCAATCACTTTTCTTCTCATCAAGGGCTTGAGCACATGATTTCATCAAATCATGTTTCTCTTCAAGTGCAATCACATGCATGGTCAAAAATATATCATGCTCAAGTTGCAATGCAATGTGATCTTCTAACGTGTCATTATATTCATTTAAGCATGCTCTAAACTCTTTCTTGACACGTTTATATTTTAAATCTAAGAGATCATTTTCTTGCACTAAATCATCTCGTTCATCAATAATTCTATAGTAAGATGAGATATTGCATACCTCCATGTCATCATCAATGGCTATGAGTGCAAAGAACTCCTTGTCAAGATCATCTTGAACCACACCCGTGAGTGCAAGATCATCATTGTCGCCATGGTCGCTCTCGGACCCGGAAAGAATGCTCTCCCAATGGGCTACTTCCGTTTGCAAGACCGTCTTCCTTTGGTAGATGGCCTTCTTGTCTGTGAGTTGCGACTCCTTCACCCGACAATCCTTCATGAAATGACCAAGCTTCCCACACTTGTAGCATTTATTCTCTTGGTCCTTCACCTTATCCTTGGAATACTTTTCCTTGATGAATCTTTTAGCTTCATCACCATTCTTTCTCGCAAAACGTCAGAATCTTTTGACAAGAAGTCCGACTTCATCGTCCGAGTCCTCCGACTCGCATACAAGCGCCTTAGTGGAGTGGCGAATAGGGTCGTTCTTCTCTTGTGCATCTAAATGAATCTCATAAGTAATGAGATTCCCATATAGCTCATCCAAGGTGATGGTCTCCAAATCCTTGGACTCCTCAATGGCCGCCACCTTTGTGTTCCATTCTCTTCCTAAACTGTTTAGGAAGCAATGGTTTAGATCCTCTTGTTCTATTTTCTTGCCAACCGCTTTAAGAAGGTTGACAAGCTTGGTGAATCTTTGGATGGACTCTTCAATCTTTTCACCTTTAGAGACAGTAAAATGATAAAACTGTTTTATCAACTGTCTCCTCTTGGCCTTTCTTACTTGAGATGTTCCTTCGTGGATCATCTCAAGCTTTGTCCAAGCCTCATGAGCGGATTGGACTCCTTGAATCTGAGCTCTCTCATTTGAGGAAAGAGAGCTGTTTAAAATAGCAAGAGCCTTGCTATTTATGGCCAACTGGAACTCCTCTTCACAAGTAGGATCATCAATATCTATGGGAATCATAGAGCCTCTTGAGACCTCAACTCATATTCTGTGTCCACATGAACGTAGATATGTTTCCATGTTTGACTTCCATAGTGGGTAGTTTAGAGGATCAAACATAGGAACTTTGACATGAACATTTGAGATAGAAGGGAGTAGGGTTTCTTGCCTCCTTCTTCTTGAGGCATCACCACTAGGGGAACTCACATCATCAAAAACAAAGGGATCCATACTTTACTGATCAAATCTTGTATTTGAACTCAAATAAGCAAGATGTGGCTCTGATACCAATTGTTAGGTCCCTTAGAACACACTAGAAGGGGGGTTGAATATTGTGTTTGATGTGTAAATTCTTAACCACTAACTAGCAAGTGCACTAGGTACAATTGAAGTGTAGCAGGCAAGAGGGTTGTCGATCCCACGAGGACTAGTTTTAAGTACCAAAATTATTTTTTCGCCTTAATTTAAACCTACTCAATAAAATTTGATAAAAACAAAAACTAACTGCTAATTAAATTACTAAACCTTAACTTTTCCCTTTAAAGATTTCCTTGACTAATTTATGTTTCAGTTGAATCATTTTCTAAAGTGTAATCCACTCTTTAACCCAAAATAATTAACTAGTTTCTATTCCAAACCGCTAAGGAAGAAATTCTCTATTTTAATTTTTACCCAATCCCTTGGCGTAGAAACCTAACTCGGTGTGACAAACTCCGTATCCCTACGCAAATTTTAATCCATCGAGTCGCATTTAATTTCCTTAGAATTTTCTAATTATCCACCCGTAGAAACCGAATCTATCCCTAGTCAGTTTTACTACAGGTTCGTTGTTGACACGGTCGTAAATAAATTCTTCACCTCCCGGTCCTTCGAAATTAATTATATGTTCTATCAATAGGTAGCTAATCTATTGACGCAATAAACACACCAACAACAATTAACGATTGGGATAATAAACTAGTACATTAAATAAATCAAAGAGGGAAAACTAATACATTAAAACACCAAAACAATTCAATTGTCACAAAAACTAGTCAAGGAAGCAGAAATTTAGCCACAAATCAAATTCATACTATCCATCAAATCCACGTATAAGTGCATAAAAGAGTAGCAGAAAAAGAAACCGTGTACAAAACTGCACTCCAAAGCAGCTTCGGAATACGCGCTAATGGCTGCTGATGCGCCTGCTGCGACTAGAAAACTGCTGACCTGCGGAAGGGAATGACGCGCGGACCCACACAGGAAGCTGCTAATGCTTCTTCTCTCTCTTCTGGTTCTTTTCGTATCCAGCAGAGTTGCTGGCTTTTGCAACTCTTTTTTTGTTTTCAGGTGAAAAGATGGATGGCATGAAAATGCCTTGGGAAGCGTGCGATTTGTGTTGAATTCCTTCTGGGGAAACAATGACCCCGAGAGCTGGGATGCTCTCTCCATTTTTCTGCCTGCGGGATTTATAGGCGTGCAATTAACAAAGGGAGCGGATCAGCTCCACTTTTTCCTCAACTGCTCAGTTGATAATAGTAAATCTCAGCAACTTTTATGATATGATTTCATTCAACAGCTGAAGTTTATCCCCTTTTTTCATTTATCTTTTTCCTGCAATATTGAAAAGAAATATGTAGTGTCCAAATAAATAAACATTATTTGTAGCTGAATATACTTTAACATCATTTAAATGGTTATTCAGTTAAGCTCAGAAAATAAAGTTAATTTAGCTAACAAAATTAATATTTTCCATTTAATCACATGAACGCTTCTATTATTCAATTTGATTGTTATTGTTACTTTTTAGCGTCGATTTAGCCAAATATTGCTCGATATAAATAGTAGAGTGTATAAATAATATGTATAAAAATTGATTATATCAACTACCCTCCACTTAGCCTTTGATCGTCCTCGAGCAAATAAAGTGACTTTAAAGAAAATATGCTTAATCTTTCTTCCACAGAATATGCATCAGCGATGATTTCACATATATAGTCACAAAGTACAATCGAAATAACCAATTGAATAACTTTATAATTCAAAAATCAACTATACTTATCCCATGTAATCGAGATGTGTGTGTAAATAGCCAATCTCTAGCTTTCCGTAGACAATCAGTTGAAATTATGCAAATTATGACTGATGAACATCCCATAGGCTTACTTTTCTTACTTACTCTCCACTAATGTAGATGATTCAAGTCAACAAAGATCAAGTAGGACTTTTAAGCTTGTAACGTTAGGCTAAGGACTTGGTTTCACGAGGGATAAGGAATTCAAAGAAAAATCTAAGAGAGCTCATAACAAAATGGCATGCACATGCAACAAACTCGTCTTTTCACAATTCAAAAACCCTCTCCATCTTTTGAGAACAAATCACTAAAATCAATTTCAAGCTTTTCATATCATCGGCCATATAATTGTTTTTCCTTTCTTTGGACATTTTTTTCCGTTTTTTCTTTTCCCTTTTTTCGTTCTTTGAACTTTTCTTTTTTTTTCTTTTTTCATCACCATTCCCTTGTAACGATATATTTGTACCCTTTGAACCTCATCTCATCATCATAACCCACTATCTTCATCCCAAACGCAATGATAATGTCATATAAGCTCTCTTAAATAGGGACATATAAGGATATACATTTTTATCAAGTAGGCTAAAATGGAAAGTTAATGAGGTTTAACAACAAAGAAAATCAAATGGGGTCTTACCATTCTTAATAATCAGGCTCAAAAGGGGTACTAGGGATAAAATGAATATAAGGATGGCTAGAAAGGCTCAAACGATCCAAAGAACGCCTATGACTGTCATCTCTAAGTCAACTTGAAATCATCTAATAATTTCGCCTCGAGAAGTAATGAAGTAAGTTCTAGAATGACACAAGATGCATGATAAACATAATTCTTCACTACTATCAACAAATCGCAAGATCATGGCTATACGTGCTCAAAATGTCTCAAATTACATGGAATAAAATATATTCAACATTGAATCAATCCATCATTCTAGAGGTATTTCTCATGTATATTGTAACTACACATGCAAAATAATCTCATCCACATATCTATAGAAGATCAAAAATTTTAAAAATAACGTACATTTAAGCATTTTTCTTTTCAAATACATCAAAAATCAGCTCTAAAAAACAAGCATCCATAAGTCTACGCCCCCTACCCTCCACTTAGACGTTAACATTATTCTCAATGTTAAGAAAATGAAAGAATAAGAAGTATAGGGGCAAGAAACTTAGCTGATTTGATGCACACATCTTCTTCTAATATTGCACTGAGCCACATACGCAAACCATCTTGGGCCACCTTCCTTGCCTACGGTCTCACAATCTTTATTCCTACAAAACAAAACCACAACAAAAGCGCATAACACGGAAAAAAAATATGACTCTAAAACAATAATCACGACTAAAGCTTGCAAGAAAAAATTGAAACATTCATTGCTCAACAGCCTCTGAATGTATTTCAATGAAAAAAACTTGCAAACTTCTAACACAACCACATATCAAAAACAATAAAAATGACAAGGCAAAGAAGTAATTCTGAATTTATGGTCTACAGCTAGACTTCCCAAAGTTTCTTTTCATGGCGGTTCATAAAAGCGAATTATCTTCATATCTGATAATCGAGAAGCTTCAGTATTAAATCTTTTTAGACGACTACCCTTCACTTTGATTTGCCTAACCTTCTCGAATTCCACCTCAACGTCTCCAGAGGGACATATTTTCTTTACAATGCAGGATATTGATTTGTCTAACAAAACTTTTTTGACCCTCTTTTAATTTATTTTCAAAAGTGATTTCATTTTCTCTGCCTCTAAATTTATCGTTACTAGGAGTGCTTTCTTCAAAAGAGACTTTAAAAATAGTATTAACAGAACAGTAATCATCATCCTTCCTAGGGTGTTTTAAATCTTTCAAGACATGTAACTTCACTTGTCCATTGCCTACCCTTAGGATTATGTCTCAATTTGGAACATCAAATACACTCCTAGTTGTGGCTAAAAATGGTCTTCCAAAAAGAATCTTTGAATTAGAATCATTAACCATATCTAACACAACAAAATCAGCAGGGAAAATGAATTTATCAATTCGAATCAAAACATCCTCAACCATTCCTCTTAGACACTTGGTTGATCCATCAGGAAAACGTACTGAGAAATTAGTTGGTTTCAAGTCTTTCAATTTTAATTTTTCATATACCGAGTAAGGCATGACATTGACACTAGCACCAAGATCACATAAGGCATCATCAAAATTAAAATTACCAATTGAACAAGTAATGTAAAAACATCCAGGATCTTCTTGTTTTGGTGGTAATTTATCTTGAATATTTTCATTTATATGAGTACCTTTTTCAAAACTTTGTTTCTCCACTTGGTTTGCCAGTATTTCTTTACAAAAATTTTTATAACTCGGCATTTTCTCTAAAGCTTCTTCAAAAGGTGTATCAGCGTTTAATTTCTTGAACTTTTCAATGAATTTTCCAAATTCCTCATCAAGTTCCTTTTGCTTAAGATTTGTCGATAATTCATGTGGAACTCTCGTTTGTTCTTTCTTAATTGGCATTTTTAGATTGTTGCATTGACAGGCATCATCGTCTTTTCTTAATGTTTTAGCTTCTACTTTTTCTTCATTCTCATCATCTTTAGTACCAAGAACAATTGATTGCTTGCTGTTATTTTCACTTATCTCCAAGTCATCATTTTTATTCAAAGAGTCTGTCTCGTTGATTGTTTCATTTCCATTTAGTAGAGTTATAACATTCACCTCTTTAGGATTTGTCTCGGTATTACTTGGCAGACTTCCTTGAATTCTATTTGATAACATGTTTGCTATTTGACCAACTTGGTTTTCCAAATTTTTAATTGACGATTCTTGACTCTTTATCAAGGTTTCTTGATTTTGAAATCTTGCTTTGGAGCTTGATATAAATTTCGCCAAGATATCTTCAACATTTAACTTCTTCTCTTGAGTGTTTGGAAAACCAGGAGGATGCCCTGAATTTTGAGGTCTATTCCAAGAATTTGCATTATTTCCCCATGCATTATTGTAGGTATTAGGATAAGTATTGTTAAATCTTTGATTTTGACCTACAAAATTTGCTTCATTCGGATAGAAATTTTCACTTGTGCATGATATTTGATTTTGTGGGCATTGATTTAACATATGATTACCGCCACAATTTTCACAGGTTATTTTTCCTCCAATGCCTAAACTTTTTGAAATTAGAGAAAGTTGTGCCAAGATGGCGGAGTTTGTGTCAAGCTCTAACACAGAAGCTCTTTTAGGATTGTTTCGTTCATTTGGCCATTGACACCCCGTAGAGGCCATCTCTTCAAACAGATTCCATGCTTCATCGGGTGGCTTTCTCATTATGCTACCCCCACTAGCAGCGTCTACCATTGACCTGGCGCTATTTTCCATACCGTTATAGAATATTTGGACTTGCATCCATTTTGGTAGCTCATGGTGTGGGCACCGTCTTAAGTAGTCTTTAAATCTTTCCCAAGCTTCATATAATGATTCTCCACTATCTTGAACAAAATTTGTTATATCATTTCTAAATTTCATGGTTTTAGATGGTGGAAAATATTTAGTTAAGAAACTAGAAGCTAATTGGTCCCATGTAGTTATAGAACCTGAAGGGAGAGAATTTAACCATGCTTTAGCTTTGTCTTTTAGGGTAAATGGGAAGAGTCTTAACCTTATAGCATCATCACCTACCCCATTTTGTTTGAAGGTGTCACATATTTCTAAGAAATTAGAAATATGAGCGTTAGGATCTTCGCTCGATAAACCATAAAATTGTACAGATTGTTGGATCATTTGTATTACTGCTGGTTTAATTTCAAAATTGTTGGCAGCTATAGTGGGTCTAAGTATAGCTGGGGCAGCTCCCTCTACCCTAGGGGTTGCATAATCTCTAAGGCATCTTTGGGCCTCTTGATTATTATCTGCCATTTCGATTGTTTCAATTTCTATCTCTTCTTGGATTTCTTGAATATTAACTCTTTGTGAGTTAATTTTTGCTTGCCTTACTATTTTCCGATTATGTTTAGCAGTACCTTCAATATTAGGATCGTACAGTAGAGGCTCGTGAGAACTACGGGTCATAAACTAATAAATAATAAAACAAAACAGAAGTAAAAGAAACAATAAATAAGAAAACAAAAGTTACGAGCGAAAATAATACAGAAGCTAAGCTATTTGCGAGGCTGATGCAAACAGGAAGGTAATTATGAAAAATAACTAGGAACCGAAAGAAAAAATAAAAAAAATAAAAAAAAAATCAGACGAACAAACTGAAAACAGACGGGAAAAAAGTAAAGTATAAAATAATTATAAAAAAAATTTATATATAAAATATATATGCACAAACAGTGGTCTGCCGACACCTTTGTTTTTATATATTTATATATAAATAAAATATTTTGGCTTAATCTCAAGACTACAAATAATTATATGATATTAAAATCTAGTTCCCCGGCAATGGCGCCAAAAACTTGATGTGTAAATTCTTAACCACTAACTAGCAAGTGCACTAGGTACAATTGAAGTGTAGCAGGCAAGAGGGTTGTCGATCCCACGAGGACTAGTTTTAAGTACCAAAATTATTTTTTCGCCTTAATTTAAACCTACTCAATAAAATTTGATAAAAACAAAAACTAACTGCTAATTAAATTACTAAACCTTAACTTTTCCCTTTAAAGATTTCCTTGACTAATTTATGTTTCAGTTGAATCATTTTCTAAAGTGTAATCCACTCTTTAACCCAAAATAATTAACTAGTTTCTATTCCAAACCGCTAAGGAAGAAATTCTCTATTTTAATTTTTACTCAATCCCTTGGCGTAGAAACCTAACTCGGTGTGACAAACTCCGTATCCCTACGCAAATTTTAATCCATCGAGTCGCATTTAATTTCCTTAGAATTTTCTAATTATCCACCCGTAGAAACCGAATCTATCCCTAGTCAGTTTTACTACAGGTTCGTTGTTGACACGGTCGTAAATAAATTCTTCACCTCCCGGTCCTTCGAAATTAATTATATGTTCTATCAATAGGTAGCTAATCTATTGACGCAATAAACACACCAACAACAATTAACGATTGGGATAATAAACTAGTACATTAAATAAATCAAAGAGGGAAAACTAATACATTAAAACACCAAAACAATTCAACTGTCACAAAAACTAGTCAAGGAAGCAGAAATTTAGCCACAAATCAAATTCATACTATCCATCAAATCCACGTATAAGTGCATAAAAGAGTAGCAGAAAAAGAAACCGTGTACAAAACTGCACTCCAAAGCAGCTTCGGAATACGCGCTAATGGCTGCTGATGCGCCTGCTGCGACTAGAAAACTGCTGACCTGCGGAAGGGAATGACGCGCGGACCCACACAGGAAGCTGCTAATGCTTCTTCTCTCTCTTCTGGTTCTTTTCGTATCCAGCAGAGTTGCTGGCTTTTGCAACTCTTTTTTTGTTTTCAGGTGAAAAGATGGATGGCATGAAAATGCCTTGGGAAGCGTGCGATTTGTGTTGAATTCCTTCTGGGGAAACAACGACCCCGAGAGCTGGGATGCTCTCTCCATTTTTCTGCCTGCGGGATTTATAGGCGTGCAATTAACAAAGGGAGCGGATCAGCTCCACTTTTTCCTCAACTGCTCAGTTGATAATAGTAAATCTCAGCAACTTTTATGATATGATTTCATTCAACAGCTGAAGTTTATCCCCTTTTTTCATTTATCTTTTTCCTGCAATATTGAAAAGAAATATGTAGTGTCCAAATAAATAAACATTATTTGTAGCTGAATATACTTTAACATCATTTAAATGGTGATTCAGTTAAGCTCAGAAAATAAAGTTAATTTAGCTAACAAAATTAATATTTTCCATTTAATCACATGAACGCTTCTATTATTCAATTTGATTGTTATTGTTACTTTTTAGCGTCGATTTAGACAAATATTGCTCGATATAAATAGTAGAGTGTATAAATAATATGTATAAAAATTGATTATATCAGTGTTCACCAAGTATGGATATTTTATGGATATTTTTTGTTTTGAGGTGCAACCAATACTTGGGTGTGTTCTTTAAAAAGAATAAAAGCTTGTAAGAAAGTAAAGAACACAAGTATGTATAGAGGTTCAAGTCAAATGACTCTACTCCTCTACCTTCTTGATGTTTCACAAGAATGATTTTGAAATGGGGATTGTTATTTCTTTTGGGGGAAACAACAACCAAAGAACAAAATCCGGAAACAGAAAAACTAGGCACTTTGCCTAGACCACAACCGAGAGATCTAACCCTTTGAAGTCTAGCCTCCAAAGATCTTCTTTGCCCTCAAAGAAATCTTGTAGGGAGAATAGTGCACCACACACTATCAACTAACCCTTCAAAGTCTAGAAATCTCAAACAAGAAGCACCATTGTTCCTTGACCAACAATCTACCCAATCTCTCACAATAGAATCTCACCAAGAAGAAGACTCTTCTTCCTCTTACAAATAGTTACTCTCAACAATAAAGTAAAAAGTACAATGTTTACAAGTATTTTGAGAGCTTGAGCTTGAGAGAAAATTTGAGAGCTTGCCAAGTAGAAAGTTGGAGAAGATTGAGAAGAAACCCTTCTTTTATCACTTTTCAAGTTTCTTCCCGTTTGAAACCATCTGCACAAACATTAATGGGTTTTGGCATCATGTGTTGATGAGTCCTCATCATTGGAGATCTCCCTTTGGCATGTAGCAACATTCTTGGAGAGATTTCAAAAGGAATGCCAAGAAAGGAAACATGAAATCTTCAGCAGAGAGGAACCTGTGAAAAAGACACTAAAAGGGGAGGGTACAAAGAGTCAACTGATTTTAAAAAGTGAAGTTTAAGACCTTTGTAACGTTGGTCACATGAAGCGCCTAATGTGCTTAAAGCACAGGCGTTCGAAGTGACATAGAGCGCTTGATGTGAAAATGAACTGTCGTTCGAAGTCACATCAAGCGCCTAATGTGGGCTTCTTAAGGCGTTCGAAGTCACATGAAGCGCCTAATGTAGCCCTCCATGCTTGTTCGAACTAACTCTGGCATTTTCTCAGAGAAAGTACTTAAGAGTACGTGCCCATCCAGGAGAAAAATACTTTTGACTTGGTGGACCACTTAAAGCGCCTAATAAGGCGTTCGAAGTGTTCGCATTTTTCAACAGGCCACATGAAGCACCTAATCAGGCGTTCAAAGTGTCCTGATTTTCAAACACTTCACATGAAGCGCCTAATCTAGGCGTTCGAAGTGTACGCACATCTAGACACTTCACATAAAGCGCCTAATGTAGGCGTTCGAAGTGTACTGGACTCCACCAAGGTACATTAAGCGCCTAATGTAAGCGTTCGAAGTACACTGACTTCCAACAACACACATGAAGCGCCTAATCACTTGTTCGAAGTGCAAATCATCAAAACTCAACATATTCTAACAGTTTCTACATAAGGCAGTATAGTATTGACCTTATAGCTTGAGAAATCACTTACTCTTTTCATCTCAAAAATAATGTGTAGAATACTTGAATAGGTTAATTTTATATGATGTTTGATCAACCGGGCATTTGATGAGGATAGTGTGGCAATATCTTTAAAAATGGAAGGAGTACTTAATTAGCAACGACTAATTTTCATTTATATTCGTGATAATTTTATCTTATCTTTGCGATTTTCTCATGGCACTTACATAAACCTAATGCTTTGGTAACATTTATGTGATTCCCTGAAAAATTACAATACAACCATACAATAGGTCTTTAACCAATATATGACACAAAACTGCCGGTCTGACACTTTAATGTGCCTTTGTTGACACTATCGACCGGACACCATTTTGAATAAAGATAGTGGCTATTTAATCTAATTAATTGGATAAAGATGGTGATAAATCATATTATATTTATCATTTATGTATATAATAAAATTTAATCAATAGAAAATATTTGATTTGATTAGATAGCCAGAATCTTTATCCAAAATAGTGGCCGGCCGATAGCGTCAACAGCCTTGTATGACCTTTCCATGTACTTACTACTACAGCTTTGTTCTTATGCATTTACTGAAAGTGTCATTTACAAAAATCAACACTTCATGAACTGTTCGAGTTCGATTCACATTTGATTCGAGTTGGTTAGTTAATTTTACTTAAAACCAGCCAAATTAGAACATCTATTTAGATTCGTTCAGTTAAATGAGCCGAACTGTTCACGAACTGTTCAGCTCATTTAAACAGTTATAGTGTTATTTAACCGAACTCGAACCAATTTTAAAGCTCGTTTAGCTAAACAAACCGAGCCAAACAATTTGTTTAGCTAAATGAATCCAAATTAAAAAACCTAATACTCGACTTGACTCGATTCGTTAACGCCCTCACTTATAATATGGAAGTGTGAATAACCTATAATTCTAGTAATTTCTTGTGCATGAACACTTAAAATAAGTGTGATGTGCAGGCGGTCCTAGACTAAAGTAGATGTTCCGGCTTTATCACTTATTGAATCATGAGCCAATCTTTTTTCATAATAAGAAACTTGCTCATGTGCTATCATCATGATATGTATGACCAGAATGTAGATAATTAGTAACAGATCATTATGTAAATGAATCTCCATTTGTCTTATAAAATTAGTATGTCATCATTGAACAGCATAACGAAAACTTATTAAACATAATAAAATATAAAAAAGACCCATCTGCAAAACCTCTGGGATATTTGCTATTCATTCCCTATTATCTTGCTACAATTCTAAAAGTCGGATATGCTACTTATATGATTGTTCTCTAATACAGCTTTTTTTCTCTAGTACATGTCGCAACAACATTATCATGAAGCAAAAGTCACCATTATACACAGATGGCAAAAATGATTTTTTTTTATTTGCAGGTTTCTTTAATAAATAGTTTATTTGCCTAAATTCAAAAGTTGTAACTTTTGTTTAATTGAAAAAAAAAGGGCACCAATATTGAGCTGTGATGCAATAGCAGTATCTATCTAAACTAATAACAATGCTGGAAAAGGTATCCACATGACACAAATTTTCACAATAAATAATCTACGAATACTATGTGTATCACTTCAATTTAGACAAGTTAACTGAGAAATAAAATAATATTCTCATAATATTGGGGTTCATCCGTGATTTTCACAAAAATATGGGGCTTATCTGCAAAGTGTTTAGAAAAATGGGACATATTTTCGGGATTTAGGAAATAAGAGGTATTAAATAAAGACCTAGGATTGGGATAAGGCCTAATCCCATCACCTTCCCTATTTTCACTCCCTGTACATGGGCCTTTATATCCTCGGTGATGTTGCCATCTCCATTCACCTTGCTGCCGCCGTTCGCCTCTGTGTGGCCGCTGCTGCCTCCGTGACCGTCGGGATGTCTACGGCGGTAGCTCCCTTCCTTCGTTTCACTCCGGCAGTCCGATTTGTTCCATCCGTCGCTCGATTCTCTAGTGTCTTGGTTGAAAAACCAAGGCTTATCCCCTGTGATGCAACTAGTTTGTCTGAGGGGATTGAATCGAGTATCTGTATCTGGGCGGCTTTTCACGAGATAGTTGCAAGCGCCGCTTCTACTGTGCTATGATTTGGTCCATGACTATTTCGTAATTGATTGGCTAACGATTATGTTTTGGTTTGATTGGCTTTGAACTCTCGCCAAAGTTTGACATGTTTATGCGTGTTTGGTTCCTTTTGGTGGAATTTTTTTTTGGTGGTTTTGGCCTTGAGGACTCTATTTTGGTTTGAGGGTTTTGATTTGTTTTGGTTTGGCAATATAGTCGTGTCTTGGGCACTTTGGTCGTGCCACTTTGTGGCTGTTATTGTTGGCTCTGTTTTTCACTGCTCTGATGCCATTTTGGTCTTGGTCGTTCAACTGAGAAAAGTACCGAAATGGTGATAAATTTGTTCCGACTCTGAGAGCTAACATAACGCTGATATCATGTTAAGAATAAAAGTCGTATTCTATTGATTTTGATAGAGTATAAATTTTTACTTATAGTATACTTTATGATAAAGTATAATAAATAAAAGAAATCTTCGGTTTCTTGTTGGAATTTCATTTCGATATCAAATTCCATGGATTTCGTAATAACATCTCCCAACACTTATTAAAAATGTCATCTGCAATAATCTTTCGTAACAGAAGTCAATCGTTTGAAACTTGAAAGAGTCATTTGGAATGACCTTTCATAACAGAAATAACTCCTTACCTATGAACAACTTGAGGAAGATGTGGATGCACATCAAAAGGTGCATGGTTTTGGACTGCATAGATGTTCTTCACAGGAAGACACTGCTCATTTGAGATAATCGTGATATGTACGATTAGATAGATCATTAGCAAGAGATCATCATGTAAAGTAATCTCCATTTATCTCATAAAATATCCATTGTAAAACAAGTAGGCAGTAGAATTAAACATATCATATTGTAATAACTTCTCTTATTGCATGAGAGAGAGAAAATATGTACTATTGAATGTCGGATTAACACAAAAATAATTACAGGGAGATACTCCACGATTCAGGTCAAATAAATGTAAATCACAGGAGTTAATGGGCCGTTATGATTTGGGTTTGAGGATGAGTTTATCTTAATTTAAGTAACAAATGATTAATTGAAATACCATAACAAATGATTTCTTTATTCAAAAGATGAGATTGGAATTAAGATACGAACTGGTCAAAGAAAATTTCAAGTTTGCACTCTCGGGAAGTCCTCCTTCATGTCTTTCTGGATCCCCTCACCGCGTGGTGAGTAACCGCACTTCCCACCACGTGACACGTGGCAACAGGTGGGGGTGGTGAGGCTGGATGAGGATCTGCTGCCATGTGTCGTGCGGTGACGCACTGTGTCGTGCGGTGATGCACGCGGTGAGAAAGGAACGGTGAGGAGGTCTGAACCTCTTTCTTGTTTACTTCTCGGGGAGCTCTCTTGGTTTATAAATTATAATGTTTCTTTCTTATCTTTTTCTTTTTATTAAAAAAATCCAATCACAAACAAGATCGAGTAAAGTTTCTTTTTTTTCTTTCACCCATGGAGATGGAGGACTTAGTGGTTGGGCTGCTAATGGCGATAATTATTTTCAAGAAGTAAAAGAATAGTCGTTCTGGATAGGCCTGTAAATGAACCGAACTGTTCGGTATGTTTGGCTCGAGCTCAACTCGGCTAAAGGGTTAACGAACCGAGCTTGAATCATTTTTTTCTGTTTGAATTCGGTAATTGACACCTTTCGTTGAAGGTGTTCGGCTCGTTAATGTTGTTCGTGAGTTAAACGAACCGAGCTTGAAGAATTAAATATGTTTGTTTAAATAAACAAACAAGTTTGACTCGTTCGCTAAGCTAAATGAACCGAACTTAAATAACGCAATGTTCCGCTCGTTCGGTTCGTTTACAGCCCTAGTTATGGATGGAAACATGTGTGTTATTTTGGTAGAAATGTGATGAGTTTGTGGGTGGAAATCGATAGAAGATTAGTCCTTATCCTTTTTTTTTCTTCCATCTGAATGATAAGGTTGATGGACCCCTAACTTCGCCCCTCTGCGGCCGATGTGGGACGCATCATCACCACCCTCTTCAGGACCCAACTGTCTCAGTCGGCGTTTTGCCGAACCCCACAAGACACCGGCTTGACCGGAAGCCCAGAACTCTGATACCAAATGATAAGGTTTCTGGACCTCTAACTTCGTTCCAAAGCAAGCTCGCAAGGAAATGTTTGAACCCAACCTTATACACCAGTCCAGGATGTATTCAGCGGCCGATGTTGGACGCATCACTGAATATCACAATTGCTCGTGTTGATTTTTTTTAGGAACGGATCAGTTGTATTTCATTTAAAAATCAGCAAAGTTACATCAATTGCACTGGGCCTTAGCCCGCAAAAAGTAAGCCCCCCAAGCCCGCAACAAGCATACCGGATCCATAGACCCGCCCACCCAAAATACCAGAACATTCTGAGGGATTTAATTCAACTACCCACTACCACAACATTTACTCGACTCTGTCAACGTGGAGTAAATGCCCCAACTGATCCTTTCAATGACATTGAATGCTTAGCCATGATCATTGTTCTCTGTCCACCTTTTCACAGTGTTAATGGCCGCCTGAATTTGATTCACAACCCGCTTGATTTGGCCGACGATAATGCCCGCTGCCGGGATGGAGATATCTGGGTTATGCAATTCTTGGTTCCTCCACATCCAGATGTGTTTCAATGTTTCTCTAAATAGGTACTCCCAATTGTCGTTTTTCATCTTTCTTTTGGCCACCGAAGACAGATTCCAGTCTACCCACTCTTAATCATCTGTAATTCTGAAAAACTGATGCCACCCATCTCTGTTAATGCTCTTTTCCATATTTGCGCAGCCCAACTGTAGTCCCTGACTGCATGCATGTTAGTCTCTTGATTGCCATTGCGTTTGGAACAGTTTGGGGACGATGCAATCGAGCGTTGGTATAGGTTATCCGCAGTTAGCAGTCTGCCTTGTCGGAGCTGCCATAAGTAAGTTTCCGTTGTTGGGACCCTTGATGGCCCAAATGCGTTTCCATTTGTTTTTGTTCTCTGCATCAGTAGGTGGGTAGAGAAGAGAATATGCATTAGATACCATAAAACGATATGTTTCAGTCTCATATTCCTGGTTGGAGTCCTCAGTGCAGTTTTCAGTAGTCACAAGCTGTAAGTAAGTTAGATCTTCTGCCTTAAGCCCTTGCATGGCGTATTTCAGGCTTCGCCAGACATAGGAAGCGTTGTGTTTTGCACGACCACTCGAGATCGGATTTCCGTATTTTCCCCACATAACTTTGGCCCATAGGGCCTCTTTGCTATGGATCATTCTCCATCCAAGCTTTAATAGGAGGGCTTTGTTCATGCCAACAAGACTCTTGAGTCCCAGCCCCCCGTCGTCCTTAGGACGGCATACATCCCTCTATTTGACTGGATGTACCTTTTTGCTGCCATCCTTATCACCCCATATGAAGTCCCTGTTAAGTTTTTCAATGTCTTTAACTGTAGAGTCGGGTATCCACGCCGTTTGCATATAATAAAATGGGATTGTGGAAGCGACAGATTGAGTGAGAATCAATCTGGCAGTCCGGGACATAATGTTCATCTTCCACGGTTGTAGTTTATTTCGGACTTTCTGAACTATAAATGCAAAGGTGTTCTTGGTTACTCTCCCCTGAATAATTGGCATGCCAAGGTAACAACCAAATCTGTCTTCTATCCCCATGTCGAATTTTTTGCTCAGCATAGTTTTCAGTTCCAGGCTAGTGTTAGGAGAGAAAAACACACGAGATTTAAGTGTGTTTACCTTCTGACCCGACCAAGAGCAGAAAGTTTGTAGTACATTTTTCATGATATCAGCTTGTGCTTCATTGGCCTCCCCATATAGTATAATGTCATCAGCAAACATCAAGTTAGATATAATGGGGCCGTTTCTTGAGACCTTCACAGGTTTCCAGGATCCTTGTTCCATAGCTCTTTGGATTAGTTGGTTAAGTGGTTCCATACAAAGAACAAACAAGTAGGGAGCGAGAGGGTCCCCTTGCCTCAAGCCCCTCGTAGGAATGATCTCATCCAATTGCTCTCCATTCCAAATAATCTTTAGGGAAGCCGATTTGAGGCAGAACATGATCAGGTTGATCATGTTCTTATCAAATTCCACTCTTTTCAGAATAAGAGTTAAGTAACTCCATTCCACCCTGTCATATGCCTTTTCTAAATCAATTTTGACAGCCATCCATCCCTTCCAACCCCTTTTAGCGTTGAAAGAATGGATCATCTCTTGTGCTATTGTCCACACCCTGTCTTCCTGGAATGAAACTGCATGATAAATTTCAGTGAGGCAAACTAAATGTGAGAAAAACATTTTTTTTATTCATTTCTTAGTTAATTTTTATAATACATATACGACAATACAATCAAATGCAAATCAATCTAATCTAATCTTAACAAATCATATCAATTCAATCAAAAATAGAATAAAGATAAACAAGAATCATAGTATCAAAAAAAATCTCCTAAGATAGATTTTCTAACATTTTGTAAGAGGTTAGGTCTAGATATACTTTAATTAATTGAAGTTCATTGTTTTCCATCCACAAGACTTGTTCTCCAGTTTATCCATTCATGATAGCTATGGAAACCTTAGGCTTATCAAAATATTACATATATTACACCGTTGGATAGCTTTACTTGAGGTGCATAATACTTATCCAGTTGATGATTTGTGTATTCATTTGATTCCATCAAATACATGTCTGTTTTTGTTTGTTTTTTTCCTCCCGAAAGATCAATGTCTTCATATCCAGGTATGTTTGTTATAATATGAAGTCCATAGTTTTCCATCTATAAGAACTCTTTCTCCATTTTATAGCATAAACGATAACTACATGAATTCGTGAGTTGTATTTAATCATGAAGGCATAAAATAGAATCAAAGTTGATTCTACAAAAGTTAGATAATGACATCTTGCCTTTCTTTCCTAGAAAGAGTGAAGTCTTTTTAGGTAGTTACAACAACAACGCATACCTAGTATATCCAACAACATCAAAAGTTATCGCTAAGGTTTGGGGAAGGTAAGAGGCAGACAAACAATACCTCCATCCCAAAGGATAGAGAATTCGCTTCCAGCGAGATCCTCGGCTCTATATCTACTTGTATATTACCCATAATGAATGAACAAATAATAAAATACAAAGGAAAAAGTCTTTTTAGGTAGTTCAGAACTTAAATTGCGTTTTAATATTTTACAAAAACTTTGTATCAAATACTAAAAGAAAAAATTAAAAAAAACTGAAAAGATTTTTGTAATTACTTTGACTAAATGAAAAGAGTAATTAAGTTGATGGTGATAGTGTATTTGTATAATTACTTTTTTATCTAAAGATTTATTAGTTGCTGCACATAACATTCAAATTGCATTTTCTATACAAATTTTCTCAATTTATTGCACTAAATATCTATTTTGTATAATTAGTGACGATTCAAATGAGAGATAATTCAAAGACAAAAATGCACACTTAGTATAACAAATTACAAAGATTTAGATAAAAACTATAATTTCAAAAGTTTTAAATGTCTTATGCAACAACTAAAAATATTTGGATATAAAAGGTAATTAACTCTTCACTTTAGTATGCGAATTTCTTGCACGGTATGTATTATTTTACATTAGTGGACTATCTGAAAATGAAACATTACAACGTTAGAGATACTGTTCTAATCTCTCATAAATTTTAATATATTTAATGACGGCAATGCTGTTTTGGTGTATTTGATTCTTCTGTACGAGAAGATCACCTCCGCCGTCCAACACAATGCACCTGTCTTTTTATTTTCTTTTCTTTGTCTTCTTAAGGTTCTTGGAGTTTCTTGTTTCTCCTTATACCTATGACTCTAGTCACCATTTGAAAGATGAAGTTTTGTTGGAGGGCTTTTCCCATGGAGGATGGTAAGACAATTCTTGGCCTATTGAGAATATAGTCCCGCATCGTCTACTATGAGAAAAATATACGGATTATATGAGAAGGAGGTACCACCACCTATCTTAAGGTTATGAGTGGATATGAGACTCACCTCATCCATATATGAGATCATCTATCTTAAGGTTATAAGTGGATATCGGACCCACCTCATGCAAGACCGAGTTTTAACATAATAATAAGATCAAGTTTCAACATGGTATCACAACAGATTTAAAATGGTATCAGAACAGATTTAAAATGTGGAATCACATCTTTCCTGACTCATCTGCTCACGCAAGTCCAGATGTTCATGTCTGCCTTGTGGTTTTTGATTGAGGGTGCCTTCTAAAGGTGATGTTTACACGTGAGGCCGTGAGGACGGGTATTAAGAATATAGTCTCACATTGTTCGTTTTGAGAAAAATATATAAGTTATATGAGATTGAGGTACCACCACTTATTGTCTTAAGGTTTTTAGTAGATATAACAATTCTTTGTGGATCTTAACCATCTTTGACAGATGAAAGTACTTTGGAAGGAATTGTTGTGTAATATCTGCCCAGGTAGAAAATATGTTTCACAGATGTGCCAAAAACCAACTCTTTGCAATATCATGTAGAGAGAAATGGAAAGAACCAAATCATACTTGATCATCATCTATCCCCAGAAAAAGAAAGCTTGGACATATTACATCGGTGCTTATTTGCATGTTTTGATGGTTGGAGTATGTGCACTGTAGTAAATTGGTATTGATGATTGAGGAGTGTTAATTGAAGTACTTGGTTATGAGTTGTGAAAACAAAATTGACTTATATTTTAGGACAAAACTTATATTTTGAGAGGATATCTTAATAGATATCATAAGATATTTTAGGATATTTACTTGTTATTATATTTTCTTGTTCACATGTATGTCAGTTTGAAATTATACGATATAATTTGGTTAGCAATAGATTCGTTGATTTGTATTGGATTAGATTGTCTTATGTATTATATAAAGGTTCGCACTATGAATTAAATAAGATAAGAAAGAGAGAAAATATTTTTCTCACAATGAGTTCGCATCATTGAAATTTATCATAACATCAGAGTCATCATCAATGACAATAATGATATCTAGATCGAAGAAAAAAATAGAGTAACGACAAAGCTTCCATTGAAAGAAAATGGATGGATGTAGATGGAAGCTTAGTTGTTACTATTTTTATTTCTTCGACCTAATATCACCAGCATCAGTGTTGTTATAGATGTTGATACCTCTGATATCATGATGAATTTTCCTTAGACAAACCCATTAGAAGAAATTTTTTTTCTTTTTCTCATTTTATTCAATATATAAAGCTAATATTTTATAATACATAAGACAATCTAATCAAATACAAATCAAATAAATCTAGTCATAACCAAATGATATCAAATCAGTTCGAACTATAATAAAGACAAACAAAGAAATATAGTAAAAATAAATAAATCTCATTAGATATCTTAAGCTATCCTAACCTATTTTAAGAGGTTGGTCTAGATTTATTTTTATTATAAAATTTAAGTCCATTGTTTTCCATCTATATGACTTCTTCTCCTGTTTACATGACGTTCTCTTTGTTCGTTTTTTCTCCCTAAAAATCAACGTCTTCATGCTATACATATTTTAACTATAATCATAAGTCCATAGTTTCCATCATAGGAAATCTTTCTCCATTTTATAACATTAACGATAACTACATGAAGTTCTGTGTTGTATTTATCGACCAACCTAAAGAAGGCATAAAATAGAATCAAATTTGAGTCGGCAAAAATTTTTATAATAACATAATTGGCCCTTTCCCTGCAAAAAAATAAAGTCTCTTTAGGCAGTTCAGAACGTAAATTGTGTTTCCATATTTTACAAAAACTTTGCATCAAATACTAAAGGAAACAAAAAAAAAATCTTAAGGATTTTATAATTATTTTGACAAAATAGAAAAATAAATTAAATGGATGGTTGTGGATGCTGATAATATATATACATGCACACATATATATACACACATATCATACATACATACACACATATATGTGTGTGTAAAGATTTTTTTTGAAAATGTTCGAAAGAAGGTAAAAGAACTTAGGAGGCTTCCAAACAAATTGCAGGCGAGTAATATATAGGCATTTTTAATATAAATATCGAAGTCAAAGTTAACTTGGCACAGCTAGAAATAATTTATCATTATATTTTGGGAAAATTGATTTTGCCGAACGACTATATAAACATAGTCTATCTTGGCAAACAATTGCATACAATTCACTTACAACTTCAACAGAGAGGAAATCTCAAGCTTCAAAGAAATGGCAAAGGTCAACATGGTTCTCCTTTTGCTGGTGTTTATTATGACTATTGCGGTTGCAGATACTGAGAGCAAGATGCTATTAAGTAAGCTATCTTTTTTTTTCTTAAAAAATTACTGCATAACAATACCACACGGGGATCATTTGAAGATCAAAAGTACATAGGAAATTTTTCAACGTTACTATTCCTTGTCCCTGCGTCAGGATTCCATGTATCACCACTTTTACATGCTTACACCTTTTTAGTTTTGTTGTCTGGAGACAGTTTACTAGTCAAAATTATTGCTAACACTAATGAGTCGGCTGCGTTTCTTATATTGTGAAGTAGCAGCTGATCGACACAATTTGACGCAATTTTCATTATGAGTCATCGGAAAACAACCTCCGTGTGTTTTCAACACATGTGTATGGTTGCGTATATCTGACCTCCTACATCCTGCCATACAACTTGACGTAATTTTCATTATGGGTCATCGGAAAACAACTTCCGTGTGTTTCTAACACATGTGTATGGTTACGTACATCTGACCTCCTATATCTCACCGTAGTTGCAAGCTTCTAAGTCATGGGATGATGTTGTTGTTCTATACAATGAAAAACCAGTGGAATCAAATTCGATAAATCGCTCAACATCCATAGATTTCCATAAACTTGATATATTATGTGAATAATATGAACGCTCATGTTTTGATTTTGTAGTAGGAGAAAAAACCTACGGAGAAGGAGAAGCTGCGAACTATGGCCGAACCATGAAACTAAAAGGGACACGACTTTCACGGGGTCTAACCGTGGCGGATTGCAGTGGAGAGTATTGTGCGTATATGGGAAGGCCCTGCCCAGATTATTGCTCTCCATGTTCAGCCACTGTGGACGACGCTGGCGCAGTGCCCTGCTAGCTTTTAATAACTCCTCCGTCGTCTCCAAGCCAACGCCATGAATAAGAGCTTCAAATTCTCATATATCTGATAGTTGGTTTTGTTTTTCGCTTTCTGCAGTTGTGTGTCATCAAACTTCACGAAGCTATTCGTGTTTGTTTCTTTACGTTTTTCGCTGTGCCCAGCAATGGGATATAATTGTGATGGCAAATGTACTCACATATCAGAATTTCTATAACCGTGTATTCTGTTATGTTAATGTATTTCACCTTTTGTAATAGTAAGTTACCAACATATATGTTGTTGGCGATATAAAATATACTTGGTTTTCATACGTTCTTTTCCACTACCCCCCTCTTAATATTCCTGCTGCTATAACTCCTAAAATATTGAACTACCGGCAGGAAGAAAAGGAGGAATAGGTATATGTCTATGTATGTGTGTATGCATACATATGTATTTATATATGTACGGTTCGGCACCATCGATTTTTCCATGGATTTCTTTTTCTACATGTTTTCTGTTTTGTCTCGTCTTCCACGTTCGGTTGTTGAAAACTAAACAGTTTGTTCCTTCATTTTTTTTTATTGCCCATTTTTGAGAGCCAACAGCAAAAGTCGATCATTTTCATTTTTATTCTTGTGATATATGCCGAAACAAAAGTTTACTCTTGGACTCATTGAAGCCCAATGGCACAATGGAGTGTCAATGTGTGCTCTACGTCCCATAAAGTTGTTGATGCATCTTGACCCAGTCCAAGAACCCCCAACAACAACAATAACGATAACATTAACTTATTGACTTAGAGGCTTTCGCCTATGATGGAGTACGGGAGGGTCAGATGTACGCAACCATAAACATGTGTTAGGACGATAAAGAGCTCGGGTTATCTTGCAAACCTGTCCAGGTAGGAATTCCTCTGAGAAACCAGATGGAGGGTCCATATACACTTCCTCTTTTAAGGTTCCATGAAGAAACGCATTTTTCACATCGAACTGTTGCAGCGGCAAATTTTTTGTAGCAGCAATAGCGAAGAGTACCTTAATAGTATCAATTCGAGCAACCAGTGAGAAGGTATCCGAGTAATCTATTCCATATGTTTGTGTGTTGTTGGCTACCAACCTCGCTTTATGCCTCTTGATACTCCCATCTGCTTTGTATTTAATTGTGAACACCCACTGACATCCGCTTGGTCATTTTCCTGGAGGTAACTGACATCGCTCCCAAGTCTCGTTCTTTTTTAGTGCATTCATCTCTATGATCATAGCCTCCTTCCATTTTGGTTGGCTACAGGCTTCTTCGATGGTTTGAGGAATTTTTTCGGAGCAAATTTTGGTGTAAAAAAGGTCTTTGCAGCGTTACTTATGTTTTTTCCTGATGTGGGTATAGGATACTTGGTGGCTCGGGCTACCTTTGTGGGTGAATGTCTGTCAAGTGGGATTCCCTTGTTTCTCCTCGATGGAAGCACCTGTCCCTGTTCTCCTGCACACATGTTAGTATGGTCCGGTTCCAGACAATTATGATCAGGGACATTATGATCAGGGACAGAGATATTATCAGAAGGAAAAGAGTTGTCAGGAGTAATATGGGGAGATTACTTACTAAGGACTGGACTATCTGTGTTAACATGTACATTCTCTTTTATCTGTTGAGGTACATTCGTCTGAGGAGCATCACTGACGGGTACTGGAGTAGTGGCCATATTATCGCAGGAAGCTGTAGTGCAATCGGGGTCATTCGCTTGCCATGTTGGATCAGTCATGGGTCAGGGTAGGTTAAGCAACCAATCGAGGGATCCATCACTAGTTATCTCTCCCTGAGACCGAGGTTCGGTGGCAAAGAAAACTCGGTCTCAAGAAAGACGCAGATCATGGTAACATGAATCTGTCGAGTGTGGGGATTATAACAACGATATCTCTTTTGGGTAGAAGCATAGCCGACAAACGCACATTTGTCTGTCCATGGATCTAATGTATCTCTTTATTTTCTAGAAACATGGATAAAGATAGTACACCCGAAAATTTAGGAGGTAAAGTCAACAAGGATGGTATAGTAGTTTGGGAGGCTAAAGTGTCGAGTGGTGTTTTATAGTGTAGGATGGCTGTGGGAAAATGATTACTAAGGTATGTGGTTGTGGACACTGTCTCCAGCCAAAAAAATCGTAGGACAGATGATTCTAACATCATGGTGCCAGCCATTTCAAAAAGAACGCGATTTTTGCGTTTCGCAACTCTATTTTGTTCAGGAGTATCGGGACAAGATGTTTGGTGAATAATGCCATGATCACGGAAAAATTGTTTAAGTGCCCCGTCAAAGTATTCTCCCCCATTATCAGACCGTAGAATTTGAATGGTCGAGGTGTATTGAGTTTGAGTCATTTTATAAAGCTCAACAAATTTAGTGGGGACTTCAGATTTGTGTTTGAGAATGTATAACCAGGTTATTCTGGAATAATCATCGACAAAGATAACAAAATATTGAAATCCCAAGGGTATGGGATGTGGAGACGGACCCAAACATCGGAATGTATTAACGAAAAAATGTTGTTGACACGAGTATTATTCAAGCGATAAGTAGCCCGAAGTTGCTTGGTCCAGAGGCAAATGTCACAAGTTAACTGTGGTAAACGGCCACGTCCCCGTCCCATAGGTGGTTTCACAGCCAACCCTTATCATACCCCCAATGATGAACTCGTTTCTGAGGGGCCATGCTTTACGAAGCCTGCCTGAGATTCTGCCCGCTTGAATTCGGAAAAGGCAGCTTCAACACTCGGTAGTGGTGTTTGTTTTAACAGTTCCTTCATCTCTGCTTCAAATTTATAACTGACTGTTGCTAAGAACTGATACAGTCTGAACTGTTGCATTTTTCGATTGTATAAGGAGATGTCTTCAGGTTGTTTCATTGGATTTGTATCCAAGGTATCAATTGACACCCATATGTCTTGGAGGCTATTCCAGCAGGTCTCGAGCGTGCCTTCCCCCTGCCAGATGTTGTTGGCCTTCTGGTGTAAATCAAATACCTGCAGTGAGTCACCCCGAGAGCTACATGTGAGGGCCAACCCATCCCAGAGGACTTTGCCTGTGGGGTAGCGTGAGACATTGTTGATCATGCTTGTATCTACATTCTACAGAATCCCGGTGAATACGGAATTGTCATCCTGTTTCCACCAGGGAAACTTCGGATCAGTTGGTAGCGGGTGGTGGTACCCCCGTGAGATGGTACTGCCTCCCTCGTCCTAAAATGGCCCTATAGATTACGCAGGACCATAGAGAATGATTGTTTCCGGTTAACTTGACTGTGATGTTCAGGTTTTCGGGCAATGGTGTGGTGGTGGACTGAGGTTGTCCTTGAGGACTTGGGCCATTTGAATGGCCAAATCTCCAGGAGTGGGGTTGGTGGATGACTCTGGTTTCGGTTCTTTAGGGTTGTGTTTCTTACATGGCTGAATTGTGCAGGTACATTTTGCAAGGAGGACAAACTCAAACTTGTCTGAGCAACTATCAAGACCGGATGGTCGGAGAAAGGTATATCCTCCTGGTCGGAGGAAGGTATTTTTGGGCAAGGATGAAACTTTCTCTGATCCTTTACTCAAAGATCCCACATTCAATGGGTACAGTCAGGAACGAATGGCTCTGATATTATGTTTGAACTGAAAGAATAATGTGTATTTTCATTCATGTATTGTAATATACATATGGTCCTATACTTACACTCCACACAATCTGTACAACTATGGTAATTGCAATCACTGGGAATGCTAATTCTTGATTGAAAGGGATTCCTAATTTAAAGTGATACACACAATATACAACAACTACAGGATATCTTTGACTAAGGTAAGAATATGTTCTAACATTTACTACATTAAAGATGCAGAATTCTATCAAATTCAAACAAGAATTCTTTATTAAGGTAACCAAGATATTGTTGGTCCACGTATAGAAACAAAATCTGAAGATAATCATATCTTTAACTGAAGGCTGCCTAAATCAGCATTTCGTTTTCCCCTACTTCACACCAAAGTTGACAGGGACCAGCTATAAAAAGAGAGCGGATAGAACATGTTATACCACCATCATAATCAACTATGATGACAGTGGAGAGCAGCAAAATGGGCTTTTCCAAAATATACTTATATGCTTTTGTTGCCTTTCTGTTTTCATTTCCGGTTGTTCATGGATGGGGTGTTGATGGCCATTTCACTGTTTGCAAGATTGCTCAGGTTATATTTCATTCTTGCCCCCTCTTCTTTGCTCTTTTTCCCCCTATGTCTTTGTCATTCTCAATCTCAATGCGAGGTAACAACAAAGATAGTGTATATAGAATATAGAACGTATCCGCACTATATCACCGTTTTTGTTAGAGAGTCGGGGTTTTAATAAGTCTCTTTAGTGGGACGTTTCAAAGACATCTCCTTTGTGAGATGTGAGATTTTCATTTGTGCAGTGGTTGCTTGTTTTGGTTGAATTATGGTGATGTTAACTACATGATCTGAATATTTTTTAGCCCTTAAATGAGAATGATGCTTGTAAATTACTAGGCTGGCTTTTTTATTTGGCTGTTAAATTTTGGGGATTTGTAACAGGCAAGATTAAATGAGGCAGCTGCAAAAGCTGTGAAGGATTTGTTACCAGCTTCTGCAGAGAATGATTTAGGGAGTCTTTGTTCATGGGCTGATCGTGTGAAGTTCCGCTATAAATGGTCATCTGCTTTGCACTACATTGACACCCCTGATAACCTCTGCACTTACAATTACCTCAGTAAGCTTTCTTTATTTCCAATTCATTTTTTTTTTCTTCCTTGGCTTGATCTTTTTAAGAGTCTTGAATTTTGTTGTTCCTCCTTATATCTATGATTCAAGCAAGAATTAGGGAGCTCAAGTTTGTTAGAGGGTCTTTTCAATGGAGGGTGCTAGGCCAATTCTTGGTTGAGCCTTCAAAATCTTAATTATCGCACCTGTGGCACGCCCCTGTAGAATGTTCAAGGCTCTCGGCTTACTAGCATGAAACTTTTCTGCTATATTGGCAAACCAAATGCTCAATTCATGAAGCCAATAACAACTTTTGAAACATAAGAACTGAATTCGAAGCCCATTCAAAATGAGTACCTAAGAAGAAATAGACTCAAGTCCTTGATTAAAAGATGAATTATCTTTTCTTAAGGTGTATGTTCTTTTGGACATTGCGAATGGTAGGGGTATACACTGCAAAGTGAATTTATGTTTTATGGTGTGGATGCTATGTTCATTAACGAAGGACAGGACCATAAAGGACAATTGATCTTGATTGTAATTTGCACAGGGGACTGTAAAGATCAAGATGGAATCAAGGACAGATGCGTAGCAGGAGCAGTTAACAACTACACTGGCCAGCTCCTCACTTATAAGAATGCTGATACTACTCCTCAGTGTAAACATTTCTATAGATTTTATTTGTCTGCGTATCTAATTTTAAGGATTTATCATATGTCCATGTACATTACTAGTTCTGAGCAGGAAACTGTTAAAGTACGAATTTATCAGTTGTGGTAGTAACCATATTTTCTCCTCTGCTTATAACCCCATCAGATAATTTGACTGAAGCCTTGCTCTTCCTTGCACATTTTGTGGGAGATATCCATCAGGTACCCCCCCTGCAAAAGCTCGAGCCTAGGCTCATAACCTAGAAACAAATGTTCTAAACTTTCTATGTGTAGCCATTGCATGTAGGATTTACTTCAGATAGGGGAGCTAATACCATTGATGTCCATTGGTTTACAAGGAAAACTGTTCTCCATCATGTAAGTTTCTCCACCATTAGCTAGGAAATGAAATAGTTCTCAGTTTTCTTGTGAACCTTTTATGCTTATAATGTTAGTCATCAGGTCTGGGATAATAGCATCATAGAGACTTCAGAACAGAGGTTTTACGATTCCAATGTAAATGGTCTAATTGAAGCCCTTCAGCAGAACATAACAGTAAGTTGCACCTCTACTTATATAGGGCACGGCTCAAATTTTGCGAGTCGTTTACACTGCTTTTAGTAGGGACATGGACCCTTATTCTCTTCTTCTTCCTCTTCTTTTACTTTCTATTGTGTGTGTCTCGCGGTATTACCCTGGACTTCTAGGTGGGAAAGAGTGAGAAGAGTCTCCCTTTGCCACTAGGCACTATTCTTGTGTTGTTATTAATGAGTGTGTTCTTCCTCAAGGGTGCATGGTCAGATCAAGTGAGCACATGGGAGGGCTGTGGCAATGGCAAACAAGCCTGTCCAGACATGTATGTGTTCTCAAAGTGTAAATATTGATGTGAACATCCTAATGTCTGAAGAAATATAATCAACTGAACTAAAAATTTGATGTGCTTCCTGCAGATATGCAACTGAAGGTATTAAAGCAGCGTGTGAGTGGGCATATAAGGATGTCAGACAGGACTCGGTGCTAGAAGGTTAACACTGCCTAATTACTATAGTGATTTATACAATCGTTTTTAGTGAAGAATAACATGACATGAATGTGCAGATGACTATTTTCTGAGCCGTTATCCAGTTGTCAACACGCGGCTAGCTCAAGGAGGGGTCCGTCTGGCAGCCATCCTAAATCGTATCTTTGGATGAATCTATAAATAGAAGTCAATATAGCCCCATGATCTAAATATTTCAATTTGAAATTGTTTAACTTGGTATTTCTCTGCTCTAGTGCTTTGCGTTAGAGTTGTTCTCCAGTATATGATGGTGGCTGCGTACAAGAACCTAAAACATAACATGAACAAAATAGTCCTGCACTCATGTCACCCCTGCATTACACATTTACAAAGAGACTGTTACTGCAGTTCGCGATTAAAAGCAATGTACTAAGGAAACAATATGCATAGTTAATAGTTAGTTCATATAGATATCCATGTACTATATACAATGAATTTTTATATCTCCAATAGCGTCAAAGACACACTCTTCCTTGATTTTCGAATATGATGGAATAAAACAAAATGACTCACTAAATTGGCTGCGCTTATTATATTGTGAAGTAGCAGTTGATCGACACACATTGACGCAGTCTTCATTATAGGTCATCGGAAAACAACATATGTGTTTCTAACACATGGGTATGGTTACGTACATCTAACCCCCACCCCGTCATAGGCGGGAGCCTCTAATGCAATAGGGTAATATTGTTGTTGTGGTACTAATGAGTATTAAACAACTCTTGGATTGGCTCTCAAGCATCTAAGCAAGCACATTTACATAGCATTAGAATCTAAAGTCCATAGGGAACTCTTTTTTTATACATATACTTATTGTAGAAAGTGTCATTTTAGTTTCTGTTTAACATGAACAATGACTCAACAAGTATATAAATAAATAATGTTAAAGATATCTGCATGAAATTTATCTTGCTTTTTTTCCGGTACGGAGGACGATGCCAGCACCGTACATACTAATAAGCTTTTCCACACCTTTACCACAAGGAATTCACACTTCCGGGAGAAACAAATAGAGGAACGTCCCATAGGCATAGGTTAAAATAATCAAAAGAGGACAAGAATTTAGCATAATCAACCTGATCTTTGAAACTGATCTAAAACCTCAGGAATTTATATCATAGTCTATAAGTTCATGTACAAAATGTATTCATCTCTAACAGCACCGAAAGAAGCAAAGGGAGCTAATAGATAAAAGTTGACAACAAAGAAATGAGGTCAAGTTTTCCAGAAGGGACAATGCAATGCGCGTAATCCTAACTCGTGCAGAGGATAAACAACTATATATAAGGGAAATTTTGAATTACAGGGTCTAAGAAAAGCAATGAGGGATGATAACAAAGATAAAAAAAGACGTTTCCGATGCACTAAGCTTTCACGTTTGCGCAGAGTCCGGAGAAGGGTAAGCGGTCTGTGTTTCCACGGTTTGAAACCGTGACCTCAAAGTCATAAAACAACAACCTTTTAACACTTAACAAAGATTAGAAGGCATGAAATGGGAAACTTCTGAAATGTAGCGTTAACATGTACCATTTTGTATCAGCTCCACATCTCAGCTCATTAAGTTCTTCAAAATAATCGATACTCATGGGTTATCTGCAAGTTTCTTAGAAGTTCACAAGAAGGAGATTGTTGGGGGGGGGGGGGGGGGGGGGGGGGGGGGGGGGGGGGGTTCTTCAATACAAATCTGATTAACGTTAACTTGGTCTACACTTGGTACCGTGATAGGTTCCTAACCTATCCATCATACTATATCTTGAGAGTGATGAATGTAAATAGACAGTAAAGTGTACATATTTCCAATCATCAACCAGGAAGAATATCATCATGAAAGTTCACTGTTATAGTTTTGATTAAGCCAGTCAATTGAAAACAATGACAATCCAGTAAATAAGCAAGAGAATATGCAAGTATTCCCAGATGGACTGCTAATAGAAAATTATCCTCTAATTGCAGCATCCGCCTCTCTCATGTACAAGTTAGAAGTGAACAAACATAGGCTTCTAAACTGGTTCTTCAATCAGCTTCAAAAATATTCAACTCCCAGATGAAAGTTGTCAGTAGCAATTCAAAAAGGGCTAAAATAGTACACGTGCAAAAGTTGACTCATACCTTAGAGCAAAAGTTGAAATTCCTAATCCTGCGTCCTCCACCGCCCAAGTCCCAAAGAGCATGTGTGGAATATTCAAATCACGAGCCCAACGATCTCTTAGATTGGGTGAGATCTTATGCAGTGACCCATACAAGGTGTACCCGCAAACCCCTGGCAGCAGAGGAACACCCATGTAATCGAACTCTTGACCTCTATAAGCAAATCTCAACCCGAGTACCAACTGAAATATGCGATGAGACAAAGTTGACTCATACCTAGTTGTCTATGAGTTCATGAGCCGATTAAAGGACCAACTTTGACATGCGTTTTATGGGTCAATTGAATTCGATTTGAGTTTTTGCTCCGTTATTTGGTTTGAAAAAGCCCGAGTTCAAATTCGGCTCAATTTAAATAGTTAAGTCAATGTTGAATAGGTTGATAGTTAATCTGTTAGTTCGTTGGTATATTCATATTTAAAAATATACATTTGAATATTATGTATGATTTGATTTTCCTAGTATCATTGTTTGATATGGATAATAAATTAACATGATCAGTGACAATTAGTGGATATTTACGTTATGTCTACACATATATCAACACATCCCATCACCGTTAAAATTGCCCGAAAATCGGTTGTACTAAAAAAATTATTACTTATAACTAACCAGGAATATATAGTCTGGTGTTCATAGTCATGTTTTTTTTAGACTACTGATTATTGACTTTTGACAAACCATGTTTTATTTCACTTGAGTTTAATCATTTAACTGAATAAGTTGAGTACAATACAATCAACACACTATCAACATAGATAAGAAAAATAATATTCATTATATTATTATTTTATTCTTCAACGTAGATAAAATAAAATAGTCGATATATTATTCATTTTATTCTTCGTAACACGTTTTTATATGATACAATCGGTTTTTAATAATAGTATCGTCTTTTTTAGTATGTATATGATACTTTCGGTTTTTAACTTTTTTTTATTTTTATATTTTTTCATATGAAAGAAATAACTGCTAAAGTAATGACATTATTTTTAAAAATCCAATTATCTCATATTAAAGAACGTATGACAAGAATTAGAACAAATATCATGTTGAATATTTTATATTATCTATATTGATAATTTATAAATAGAAAATATAATGTTTGCTTATATCATCATAATGAAAAATAGAAAATAAATAAAGAGAATGAAAGAAATGAAAAATAGAAAATACAAAAAAGAATGAAAGGAAAACGCAACCTTGTCCTTTCCAAAAGAAAAGAAAAAAGAAAAAAATGTCGCAGACTGACGGCATATAAGCGTCACTAACTTCGCTGAAATTTTCTTTTAAAAATGTGGTACTTCCCTGAACTTAACCCTGGAAAAGTATAATCCAATAAACTCTTCATTTATCCAAATTAATTAGACTTTACTATATGTCGCAATGTTTAAATTTTTTCTCAAAATATTTTATGAATTATAATTTCAATAAACTCAGGGCAGTAAAAGCTGCGTTTGAATTTCCGTTCGATGCTAAAAAGACACGGCCAGAAATGCAACGAAATGCGGATTCAATCACGAATTATTTGATGTAATTCTATGGTAGTTTATATAATAGTACAATGTTAATAAAAGAAGAGATAAGTTTCTAAACTATCGAGTAAAAAGCGTGATAAAGGATTAACATCCTTAACATCCTTTTCTCACTATGGAACTTTATCTACGTCATAAATTACCGGACACTTCCAACAGTAGAATAACACCGGAAAAGGGGCCAAGACTTAAAAATTTGTAAAGCCACAAAAGGAAATAGGAACTCAACATGCATATATGTGTGTGTACGTAGGGGGGTGTGTATATATATATATATGTATGTATATATAGATACATATACACCTCAGATACACCACGCATATATTTGCTTAAACACACATATAGACATAAATATGTGTATTCTTTTACCACATTCCAAAGAAACCGGGAAGATAATGGTACTTCATATTTTATCCCGAAAGAAGACACAAGTTAGATAAATAAAAGGGTGGGTTTGATAAACATTAAGGATGGTGGTGATGCTCATTCTCTGTCAGATATGTGTGTAATGTGTTAGACAATAATCTGAGGAAGATGACAAACAAACACAAAACAAAATACCGAGACGTGATGTGAATCACTGTCCTTAAAAGCAATTTCGCCTCCACCGGTGAGCAAGGTGAACCACAAGCGAATGCTTCCCAGGATTTAACGGCTTCTCTTGTTCCTTTGCTCTAGGAGAAAGAGAATGAACTTGCAAAATAGAAGTGTCAAAAGTAGAGGAAGAAGAAGAAGACTGCTGAAACTTTCTGCGCTTTAAGGGAAAACACAAGGGGAAAAACTCTTAGCTTTGCAAATAGTTAAGTCTTGTATATATAGGCTTTAGGGTAGTAGAAAACAACATTTTAAACTAGTTTCAGCAGTTTTCTAACCTCTCAAGCCCGTTGAATAACGTTCACAATCGAAGGGAGATGAACCTTGGATGAAAAGATGCATCACACAGTGAAAAGTTCTGTCTGTTGGACATCGATCGATCACATCGATCGATCGATGTCCCCTTCGATCGATCGATGTGATCGAACGAAGTCTGACAGAAACTTCACTTTCTTTACTGTCCTACATCGATCGATCACATCGATCGATCGATGTCACTTCGATCGATCGATGTGATAGATCGAAGTTGGACAGTAAACTTCAGCAAGCCTCAGACCCATGTCGATCTCTAACGTCGATCGATCGATGTACATCGATCGATCGAAGTGAGAGATCGATGTCCAACAGAGGCTCTTTCAGCTTTATCCACTTCACATTAATCTCCCGAACGACCTCATACGTGTTTTTGGAGCACACGAAAAGGACTTTTAACGTCCTTTTTTTCCAACAATCCCCCACATGATCCAAACTTATATACAAACTCTCTTGAACGTTAAACAACTAACCTCTCTACTTTTAACAAAGACAAAGACACTTAATGGACAATGACTTTCGTCTTGAATTGCCACTTAGTTCAAGAAGAAGCATATAAACGGAAATAAGATGACAAAAGTCTTGAATCTTAATTCACTATTGTTTATATAAACTTACAACTGACATGTCCTCGACTAGCTTCAGGCAAGTTCGCGGTTTGGTGCGATATCGGCCATGCACCCAGTCCCAGGTTTTCATAAGAGCTCTAGTGAGTTGTTCCAAACTCTCATAGGAAGCGGCACCACCTCCACTCTTATATAGGTGATGTTCATCAAGTGTGTACTGCGCACACCACCATACAACATGGCTATGAACTTCATTAAGAGATTCTAAAAATCTCACCCTCCACAATTTGCAGTAAGTACTATCTTCAACAACACCATAGGAAGGGACAAAACGACAGCACTTGTAGAACTTTTATATGACTTGTTTTTACCACATTGAACCCCGTTCGTAGGATCTCTACTAATAGTGGGTTGGGTTGCCGTCATACAAAGTTCACAACATTGGAACCAGTCCCATTCCCCTCGATGCTTGTTGGACTAACTTCTTATTTAGTCCTTTAGTCAAGGGATCTGCCAGATTTAACTCGGATCTTACAAACTCCAAGTTAATCACCCCTGAACTAATCAAATCCCGCACAATATTGTGTCTCAATCTGATATGCCGGCTCTTTCCATTATAGATCTTATTCTTTGCTCGAGCGATCGCTACCTGAGAATCACAACGTATAGAAACAGAAGTCATTGGGTTATGCCATAAAGGAATATCAAGCAATAAATTCCTTAACCATTCAGCTTCAGTTGCAGCAAGTTCTAAAGCTATAAATTCAGATTCCATAGTTGATTTTGCTATACATGTCTGTTTAGAAGATTTCCAAGAAATGGCTCCACCACCTAAAGTGAACACATAGCCATTTGTCGAATTAATCTCATCATTATCTGACACCCAATTAGCATCACAGAAACCTTCTAAAACTGCCGGAAAACCATTAAACACAAGACAAAGATCCATTGTTCCTTTGATATATCTCATTAACCTTTCTAAAGCCATCCAATGTTCACTACTTGGATTATGAGTATATCTTGCTAGCCTATTTACTGCATAAGCTATATCGGGTCTTGTGCAATTCATTAAATACATAACACTACCAATGATTCTAGCATAATCAACTTGTGAAACACTATCATTCCTATTCTTCTTTAAGTGAACTGCTGGATCATATGGTGTACTTACAGGCTTAACATTAAAGAAATTAAACCGTTTTAACATTTTCTCAATATAATGAGATTGAGATAAAGCAAAACCCCCACAATTTTCAACTAACTTCAGGCCAAGTATTAAATCAGCCTTACCCATGTCTTTCATATCAAAGACGGAAGATAAGAATGATTTAGTACTATTAACAACATCCATGTTAGTCCCAAAGATTAACATGTCATCAACATATAAACATACAATGACACAACCAGAATTTTCAACTTTGCTATATATACAACGATCACTTTCATTCACAACATAACCGTTGGAAACCATAGCATTATCAAATTTTTCATGCCACTGCTTAGGGGCTTGTTTAAGGCCATACAAAGACTTCTTAAGTCTACATACCTTATGTTCTTGACCTTGAACAATCATACCCTCCGGTTGATGCATATATATCTCTTCATCTAGATCACCATTCAAAAAGGCCGTCTTAACATCCATTTGGTGTATCACCAACTTGTTAATGGAAGCTAAAGCCACTAACACTCTAATAGACGTTATTCTTGCTACCGGTGAATATGTATCGAAATAGTCTATACCCTCTTGTTGTGTAAAACCCTTGGCAACTAATCTTGCCTTGAACTTGTCTATAGAACCATCAGCCTTTAGTTTCTTTCTAAACACCCATTTACAACTAATAGGCTTACAACCTCTTGGCAACTCTACTAGTTCCCAAGTGTTGTTACTAAGAATTGACTCAAGTTCACTATTAATAGCCTCTTTCCAAAACTTAACGTCTACAGAACTCATAGCCTCTCTATACGTCTTAGGATCTTCTTCTAAAATAAAGGCTGTAACAAAATCATCTCCAAATGACTTTCCAACCTTCTGTCTTTTACTTCTTCTAAGAATAGAAGGAACTTCATCACTAGTTCTATTACTAGACTCACCAAGATCAAGACTAATACTAGTTTCCTTATCTTTCTTCATCGGGAACTCATGTTCAAAAAATTCTGCGTCCTTCGATTCCAAGATCACACCATTATCTAAAGTCATAAACCTATATGCAGCACTATTCGAAGCATATCCCACAAACACACAATCTCTAGTTTTAGACCCAATTTTATTCCTTTTGAACTCAGGAATTCCAACTTTGGCTAAGCACCCCCACACTTTCAAATAAATCAAGTTGGGTGTATAGCCTTTCCAAAGTTCATACGGTGTCAAACTAGTTTTCTTATGTGGTATTCTATTTAAAATATGACATGCTGAAAGAATAGATTCACCCCACATATTGCTAGACAATCCGGAACCTAAGAGCATTGTATTCATCATATCCTTAAGTGTCCTATTTTTCCTTTCGGCAACACCATTGGATTGAGGAGTATATGGAGCTGTAAACTCATGTATAATACCATTATCTTCACAAAACTTTTGTAAAGATAAAGTATTATACTCACCTCCTCTATCCGATCTTATCTTTTTGATCTTTTTGTCTAGTTGGTTTTCAACTTCATTTTTGTACTTAACAAACATATCTTCCGCTTCGTCCTTGTTGCTAAGTAAATAAACCTTAGTGAACCTGGAAAAATCATCTATGAAAGTAATATAGTACCGCTTACCACCTTTACTCATCATATTCTTAAAATCTCCTAGATCACTATGAATCAACTCTAGTTTCTCGGTTGCTCTATTTACCGACTTGAAGGGTTTCTTATGATGTTTCCCTTCGACACAATAATGACACTTTGTTAGACTACTTTCATTATTTAATTCAATTAGATTGGTGTTCTTTAACCTTCTAATTGCATCGGCATTAACGTGACCTAGTCTAGCATGCCATAAATCAAAAGAATCAACAATATACACAGAACTAGATGCATTCTTATTACTTAAACATACAGCATCAAGAACAAATAAACCACCCGAACAAAAGCCTTTCCCAACAAATTCCCCACTCCTAGATAATACAAGCTTATCAGAATCAAAAACAAGTTTAATATTAGCCTTGTTCAGAAGTGCTCCAGAAATCAAGTTCCTCCGAATAGTTGGAACATGTAACACATTGCTCAACTCCAGCCTTTTACCAGAAGTCAACTTGAGGAGCACTTTCCCCTTCCCGATAACTCGGGTCGCTCGTGCATCCCCTAGAAAGACTTGGTCTCCACTATCTATCTCTTGATAGTCAAGAAATAGATCTCTGCTGATCGCAATGTGTCTAGTGGCTCCAGTGTCCACCACCCATTCTGTTGCACCTCCGACAAGGTTTACCTCATCGACGACAACTGCAGCGATTGTCTCATCCTTGGTGTCTGAGCGTCCTTCAGCAAGGTTGGCTTGTCCACTTGATTGTCCTTTTCGCTTATTGCAAAAGAATGCCTTGTGACCCTGCTTCCCGCACACCCAACAGGCTCCCTTTGTCTGCGACTTGAACCGCCCCTGCACTTGAGCTTTACCTTTGGCCTTGTTTGAGATAAATCTCGGCTTCTTGGCCACATGCTCAATGACGTTGGCCTTGACACCAACTTCATCTCCGCTTGCATCTTCAATCCTGTTGTTTTCCTCTATACGAATGTGTTTGATTACACTATCCATAGAGAGTTTGGCATCATCATGCTTGCCCCTCTTCTTATACTTGTTCCAAGAGGAAGGGAGTTTCTCGATCAAAGCAGCAGCCTGGAAGGTTTCATCAATCTTGATACCTTCTTGTTCAATATTATCCACCAGTTGCTGAAACTGATGAATCTGGTCATTGATAGATATGTGATCAACCATCTGAAACTTGAGAAATTCACTGACCACATATTTCCTTTTCCCTGCATCTTCAGAACCATATTTGTTCTGAAGAGCTTTCCAAATTTCTTTCGTTGACTGAAATTTGACATAAATGTCAAACAGCGAATTAGAAAGAAAGTGTAGAATATGTCCTCTACACGTAACATTATCTGCATCAAACTTGAGTGCTTCTCCAACTTCAGTAGGTCTCCCCTTTGTCAGAACGTAGGAGACAGACAGCATCTCAAGGAAGAAGAGAACCTTTGCGGACCATCTCTTGAAAAACTTTCCGTCGAAAGGCTCCAACTTTGACATATCAGGAACAGCAGATTGTTTGGATGCCATCGCAGTAAATTGCTTTTAAGTTTGTTAGACAATAATCTGAGGAAGATGACAAACAAACACAAAACAAAATGCCGAGACGTGATGTGAATCACTGTCCTTAAAAGCAATTTCGCCTCCACCGGTGAGCAAGGTGAACCACAAGCGAATGCTTCCCAGGATTTAACGGCTTCTCTTGTTCCTTTGCTCTAGGAGAAAGAGAATGAACTTGCAAAATAGAAGTGTCAAAAGTAGAGGAAGAAGAAGAAGACTGCTGAAACTTTCTGCGCTTTAAGGGAAAACACAAGGGGAAAAACTCTTAGCTTTGCAAATAGTTAAGTCTTGTATATATAGGCTTTAGGGTAGTAGAAAACAACATTTTAAACTAGTTTCAGCAGTTTTCTAACCTCTCAAGCCCGTTGAATAACGTTCACAATCGAAGGGAGATGAACCTTGGATGAAAAGATGCATCACACAGTGAAAAGTTCTGTCTGTTGGACATCGATCGATCACATCGATCGATCGATGTCCCCTTCGATCGATCGATGTGATCGAACGAAGTCTGACAGAAACTTCACTTTCTTTACTGTCCTACATCGATCGATCACATCGATCGATCGATGTCACTTCGATCGATCGATGTGATAGATCGAAGTTGGACAGTAAACTTCAGCAAGCCTCAGACCCATGTCGATCTCTAACGTCGATCGATCGATGTACATCGATCGATCGAAGTGAGAGATCGATGTCCAACAGAGGCTCTTTCAGCTTTATCCACTTCACATTAATCTCCCGAACGACCTCATACGTGTTCTATATAAGTTTGGAGCACACGAAAAGGACTTTTAACGTCCTTTTTTCCAACATAATGCATGAGAAAAAGATGTTAAAATACAAGTAAGCCAGCTTTATTTATTGTACTGTGACTAGTTTCTTGACGGTCTAGTTCATAGAACATTTGTAAATCTGTCGATTTGTCCTTTATGAAATTTAAATTATAGAAAAAACATAATTTCATGAACCGCGCTAAAAATGTATGAAAAACACATGTCTCAAATGGTTTTATATCAATCAAACATATTCAGTATATCTTAAATGTTTCATATATATATATATATATATATATATATATATATATATATATATAACCAAAAATGAAAATCTTGAAAGCTAATGAAGCAATACCGTCTCATATATCAATTAAAAGTTTACAATTGAACTTCTTTATTCAACAAAAAAAGAAGAGAGAAAGAAATCCACCTCTAACAACAATGATCAACTATTCACAATTCACAGTGGATCAAATAACACATATGCTCTTAAACAACTGTATATCTGATACTATTTCAAAGAGGCTATTACATCAAGATTCCAATTGAACGGCTCTGACGTAAGAAGCAAGAACAAAGACAAAAGAAGGATATATGGCAAAAGAGAGAATGTAGCTAGAATTGATGATCATATCCATATCATGAATCTTCATCTTCATGAAGCAAAAGTTCCTTGATTACTGCATTTCAGCAACTTTGTACATAGCAGCTGTAATTTCTGTCAACCACAGACCTGGAAACAATGTCTGCAACACATTATCAATTTAACAATCAATCCCAAATTCTAAATATACGATCAATAAATCAATAGTGATAATCAAATACAAGCCGGGAAAAAGGAAATAAATGTATCTATATACGAATTTCACTGTAAACGGAATGAATAATGCTAAGAAAAAAGAGAAGATAATTGACTTACGTCTAATACTTTTTGGACATATCTGGGACGTTTATGTGGCCGGCGAGGTGGTCGCCGACCGGCTAAAGCGAAGAAATCCTCCTCAATTTCACGTTTTGTAAGTGCAACCGAAAACTTAGCCCGGTCTTTCTTCTCGTTGACAAGGGTGGCGCCACCGCTCCTTAGCCGCGGGGCCTTGTTCCCCTCCAATCTCAAAGGCGAAGAATTGGGATCCGCGTTCACCACATCGGAATTCAATCCTTTGCCGGGAACTACCAGTGAACCGGCGCCAACACCGCTGTTTCCGGTCTCATTCGGTGCCGGCGGCGCTTTACACGCTGCTCTCCTAGTACGCAAGTTCCAGGGTCGGATTTTACCCTCCGTGATTGCGCTGGATGAAGCCGTTACAGTCGCCGGAGAAACTGCCGGCTCCGGCGAGGTGTGATTTTGTTCATATTCTTGATCCTCCGCCTCCAACCCATCTCTCAAAATCGCGTCTTTCATCTTATCCGCCTCCGTTTGAAGATCAAACATTAGCTTCTCCCTTACGGCGGCGATCCCATCTCCTTCTCCTCCACCGCTACCGCCAGTAGATGCCCTTAATTTGGTGGAAGGATCAGTGTAATGAGGAGGGACCTTGAAATTATACCCCAATTTCTTTAAATCGGATCCACGCCGGTAATCAGCCGCCGTCGGATGATCGATGAATTCCTCCCTCTCTTTCCGTTTTCGGTCGCCGGAAGACACGAAACCGTTTGAAGAAATCCGAGCATTATAAGGGGAAATGGAAGCAGCGGCGGAGGAGGGGCGGCGGATGACGGCGGAGCTATTGCCGTTGGAGTTAACTTTCATGCACCTCAAGAATCTCTGACTTCCCCACCGTAATCCATCTGGTAGGTTGAAATTATGGAGCGGTTTGGACGATGATGATCTTTCAGATTCCATCGTCATTAACACCACCTTGTTTGCTGTCTTCTTCTTTACAATCAGTAATACTTGCTGAATTGATCAGCGGACAATTCAAATTCGATTATTTAACCAATCAACATAGGGAATTCTGGGCTTGAGGACTCAAGAGTCATACTATATCGGAGAGGAAAAGGAATTGTTTTTTCTAATCTATTTTCCTGGTTTTGTTTTCCTTTGGTTGATGATGATGGTGTGTGCGGTTTGGGAAAGAGGCGGAAGCGTAAGATTATATATGGATGCGGGCCCAACCCTCTCACCCTACCCTGGCATATGCAAACTGTAGCGGTAGGGGGATAGGATCCCCTCACCCTAAACTCATCACCCCATGCATCACCGCGTGACACGTGGCAACAGGAGTAGGTGGTGAGGCTAAATGCAGGTTAACTTTTGTTGCCACGTGTCGCGCGGTGACACATTGAGAGAGAAAAAAGTGAGTGAGGTGATCTCATCCCAGCGGTAAGAGGTGAGGGAGATGTGGTCAGATGAAGTTTGAGGTAATTTTAGAAGAAAGTGACTGTAGTTAAAGAATAAATAAATCAGTTTTATTTTATTTTATATAGTTTGATTTACGTTATATATAGTTTGGACATACCAAGAGAGACAGACAACGTCGTCTGTCAGAGCAGTTGAAATCATCATTGTAGAGGGGAAAGAAGTAAAGACATGTTTAAACTGACTTGGGAGGAACATATTAGACATGACCTACTAGATTTGCGGTCGCTCTGTGGATATGATCCATGATAGAAGCTCATGGAGACGGAAGATTAATGTTAGCGAGGTTTAGCCAGAATATAAAGGCACCTTAGAGTATATAAAGGGGCTTAAATACTCTTTCAACGTTAAGTTGACTGTGCACTTCTTTTGTTTTTCTTTATCTTTCATTATTTGTCGTTCATTATGTGTATATACAGGTACATATAGAGCCGGAAATCTCGCTGGAAGCGATCTCTCTGTCCTTTGGGATGGAGGTATTGTTTGCATGCCTCTCATCCTCCACAGACTCTAACAATAGCTTTTCCTGTTGTTGAGATATGTTAGGTATGTGTTGTTGTAGTGACAAAAGTAGTTCTATTTATATGCGTGTGCATATGTAGGAAGAGAATAGGAAGGTGAATCTTAGTCGATTACTAAAAAATAAAATGTAATTTGTCACTAAGTCCAATTTAAATGAATGAAAGAATAGTAGTAACCTCGTTTCAATATAAAAACAACATATACATATACATAGTATATTCTAACAACACCAAAAGCTATTGGTAACCTCGTTTCACTATAAACTCATTAAATTATATGTAAGTCTAAAATTATGAATATAAACCTATTAAGAATTTTAAATTACGAATATTTAAAATAATGAATAATAAATATTAAAGAGAATGCATCAGCGGCATTAAAGTGATCGATTAAGACTAGAAATTGAGAATTTTCTTAATGATTAAATAAAAGTAAAACAGTGGATGGTGTCTCTTGATAGTTTAGATTTTCAAGGCTATGCTAAAAAAATAAATAAAATAAGATAGAAAGAGTATTATAGTGACATGATAGAGATATAAGTTGTGTGTTAAAATTCACTAAACTACCCCTGGCATATTTACAAGTCAGAAAGTACGAGTTATTTTCTTTTTGGGTTAATTACCTTTAACACCCCTCATGTTTAGCATAATCCCTTTTTGCCCTCCTAATGTTCTAAAATACACCTTTAGGTACCTTAATGTTTGGGTTAAAGTGGGAAAATGGATTAAAACGTGACACGTGGCATTGAAGCTGAAATTAGCATGAAATGGCAAAAATGCCCCTGCTGCAGTCGGTTAATGTAAGCCAAACCGTGGTTTCTCCATTTCACTCCCCAATTTCCTTTCAGCACAGCATCTAAGCGAGCTCCGAAGAAAATGTCGACCAGAGACTTGTTCTAGAGTGGTTTCAGAAAGCGCGGTACTATTCATCTAACTATTTATCTCTGGACCTTCAAAGTCGGCCAGTACGTAGACATCAAGGTCAATGGCGCCGTCCACAAAGGCATGCGTCACAAGTACTACCATGGCCACACCGGTCGTGTCTGGAACGTCACCAAGCGCGCCATTGGCGTTGAAGTCAACAAGCAGGTTCATAACAAGATTCTCAAGAAAAGGATTCATGTGCGTGTGGAGCATGTCCATCCATCTCGATGTAATAAAGAGATCATGCAGAGGATCAAGAACAACGATAAATTCAAAGCTGAGGCAAAGGCAATAGGTGAGAGGATCAGCACCAAAAGAAAGCCAGAAGGCCCAAAACCTGGATTTATGGTGGAAGGTGCTACTTTGAAGTCTGTTACTCCCATTCCTTATGGTGTGGTTAATGGTTTGAAGGAAGGCTATGAAGGCGGGATGGTTTTGTTTTTGTTTTACTGCATCTTTTGTTTCTGGAACGGGATTGACTATTCAAACCCGGATGAAGTATTTGTTTCTTTGACTCAGCATTGGTGAAATCTTTAGTAGTGTTTGCTTTTCTAAAAAAAAAATGTAAGCCGAACCACAATCGAGAAGAAGAGATACAGAAAAGGAAAGAAGAAGAGTAGGAGAGAAGGAGGTGATGTATTTGTTTGGTGAAGTCCTTTTCATCATTGTAGGGGAGGGGTATATTAGTCAATTCTGTGTAAAATTATGGGGGGAATGAAAAATTGACCGTTGTATGACTAAGGAATGCCACGTGTCATGTTTGAATGCATTTTCGCAATTTAACCCAAACATTAAGGTACTTAAAGGTATATTTTAAAACATTAGGAGGGAAAGGGAGATTATGCTAAACGTAAGGGGTGTTAAAGGTAATTAACCCTTTCTTTTTCTGTGTTACTTCCTTGGAAGTAGGATCTATGTCTCTATTTTAACAGTTAACTATTCATCGTTTAATACAATATTTATATAAAGTTAATATATTGATTTGGTTGAGATAATACATATATATATATATACACTATGGATATATGTATTGGCGTAAATTTTCGTGTTAACTTTCTTTAATAGTTAATAATTGTATTTGATCGTCAATTATACGTCAACCAGTTTTACAAATCATAAATCGGTAAATGGCCTACTGAAAAATCTTTACAGCTCTTGTTTATTACATATTTGGATAAACATTATGCAGTCTTTGTTATGATGACATTTTTTCACAATTTTCTTCTATTTCACCATTAAATAATATTTAATACGATGTGTCGACGTTAGATGTTGAGTGATTGATGTTAACTGTCACAAAACTAGACGTCTAGTATAACTAATCAGCAGAACATACATGTAAAATTTAGCAAAAGCATCGTGTTATGTCTAAGGCTGTAAATGAACCAAACCGTTCAGTTGTTCGGTTCGTTTGGTTCGAGCTCGAGCTCGGCTCGGATAAAAGGTGAATGAACAGAGCTTGAACACCTTTTTCTGTTCGAGCTCGGTAAGTGACACCGTTCGTTTAAGGTATTCGGCTCGTTAATGTTGTTCGTTGAGTTAAACGAACCAAGATTGAACAAGTAAATATGTTCGTTTAAATAAACGAACAAGCTCGGCTCATTCGCTAAGTTAAATGAACAGAGCTTGAACAACGTAATACTCGGCTCGTTCGGCTCATTTACAGCCTAGTTATGTCACAGTATTAAATTCGTTAAACCTATCGTTTTAGACATAGGGAAAAAAACTAGAACCTCAGTGTAGAAACATGAGAAAATGTTACTTTTTCAATAAACTAAAGAGCTTCCACCCCACCCCCTAAAAAAAAAACAAAAATTATTCGCCTTATGTAAATACATTTCTTAAATCAGATGGAATTATATCACAGTTGTTGTTATAGGTTTGAACGATTTTAAAAACATGATTTTATTGTATGATAAAATGTTAATAAAGTATAAAAAGATGTTAAAAAGCTACTTTATACTTTGAAAATAACAAATGATTTAAATAAACTGGTGATATTTATTATCCAACTATACGCCCTATTATCCAGTTATTCTTGTTTATAAAAGATTAAAATCTGACTTTTCATTCATTTTTAAATACAAAAAACGTTGTTACATGTACGCGTGAGGTGAACAAATCAAGTTCTAATATATATGCAAGACTACAATAAACGGACCAACTAAAACACTTCAAATTGACTTGTTGGCAAAAAGTTATACACTTGGCATCCAAGCCAACATATATTTCGTTTTTTTTTAAATTTCAGAATCACATTCGAGGGGTTTTCTAAATGGTTAAAAAAAGTAAAATTTCTACTAACCACTATTCACCACATAGTGTTGTTTGTACAGGTGGTGCTACACGGTCATTTACATAAGCTTATTTTTGTATAATGCTAAATGTTTACAATATGGTCTTCTTATACATGGTAATCATTGTCTTCATATGCTTATCAACCGCATATCAAAGTGTAACATTTATTTTGTCATATTATATGGTCTTCATGTTATTCTTATATATATTATTTCTGGTTTCTCTACTATTATTTTTGATAGAATATTGATCATATTTTTAAGAAAAATTTGGCCACACTTGAACGAGAGAATGAAAATTGGTTTGAATCAAATGATGACATATACTATGCAATCTACCATTAATATTATCCATTCATTCTTATAGATAAATATGATATACCACTCATTCTCAAACACAAAAATGTTCATGTATGTGTCTGCAAGGTGGACAAATCAAAATTTGACACATATGCAAGACTGCACTGCGTGAACCAACCAAAACGAGTCAAATCGACTTGGTGGCGAAATTTCGCCAACATGACATCCAATGTGGAAATTTAGGTGGTTGTTTTTGCAGCTAAAATGGAGGTGAATGGTCGACTCATATCCAAACTAATTGGTGAACTAGTTAGATAAGAATGGAGAATAAAGGTGGAGAAAACAAGGAGGAAGACATTATCACTTGAAGGCTTTATTTCCTTGTCATTTTTGCTGAAATTTCGGCCATAAGGAACAGAGATGAGTTTTTCTAATTGATGCTTTTTAAGGTGCCAAATGTGCAAAGTTGTGAGGTGTTCATCCAATCAAATAAAACGACAAGTAAGATTGATGACATTGAAGGTGACATGTGGACATCTCAATCATCCTAAGGGGTTGCTCGCACCTATAAATAGTAGAGTAATTGAAGAAGGAAGACAAGCACCATGAACTCTTTTTTTCTTCACTTCTTCTTCTTCTTCTCCATTATGGTTCTTCATTATTATAGCTGAGTTGTATTGTTTTAAGTTGCTATTTTGCTTCAGTTACTCCTCTTTTCTTTATAAAAGTTGTAATTGATTAGCCATTTTATAAGCTAATATCAATAGATGGTGATGTGTTTGATTGATTGTTGTTATTAATGTGTTACGCTTAAGTCTTGATTGGAGTTGGTGTATAACCCAAGAATCAAATACTTTGCAAGGTGAAAGGTAATTATTTGATAGTGAAAATACAAAGAAAGGTGTTCCGTGAGACTGAAGTAGGTCACATTAATCGAACCAGGATAAATTTTCGGTGTTCCTGCCTTCTTCTTTAATTTCTTGTTTTTGACAGTTTTAGTACTTAAATGTGACGTCAGTTTGAACTAGTAAAACATCATTAAAATATTTATTTTTTAGTGACAATAAACTTATTAACTTTATTTGCTACAAGAATCATCGAATTTGAGCAAATGAAAGTTAATCATTCAGTTGTTGAAAGATTATTACTCTATTCTGTCGACATATTGACCAGTTTTTTTAAAAAAAAAAACGTATACTTCTAATTTAATTAAACATTGTTTCTGGTCAATGCTTTCTAGAAACATAATCTTAAGGTTTAGTTTGACATAAGAATCAATCTTTTTGACTGAATACATAAAAAGTTAGATTCTTTTAAAGTTTACTAATTTTCTGACAAATTCTGTTCAGTATAATCAATTGAAAGTTTATACTTGTTTGAAGTTTATGTTTTTTGCTCATTTAATTTTTGGATTTGTGTACTGAAAGTTACAACTTTTTCAAAAACATATACTGATTTTGAGAATTTCAGAATTAGGTTCAAAGAGTTTTTTAAAGGAAGAAAAATAGTACAATTTTCGTTACTTACTATTCAATTCTATCTAGTGGAGTGGTGTTTGTGTTTGTGTATGTGTTACGGTCCAACAACAGTGTCACATTTCCTATAGTTAAGTGCATGCTCATTATTTTAACTCCAAAAGAAGAAAATCGTATATTGAGTACAAATTACTGAACAAATTTACGATGACGAAATCCACGTTACCACCAACTGAATATTACATATTGACTTCTATATCTCCCACTATAAAATCAGTTGTCAAGGTTTAATTGCATTAGTTTATATTATTTATTAGTAAGACTTAAGGGAAATGTAACTTTTTATTTCTTTCAGTGTATAAACCAGACCTGGAAAACACAGTGGGATTTCATTAGGAAGTTCATACAAATATTGGTCACAAATCGTTGGCTCGTTCTTCAGTTCAAGCCATCATGTAATTATTATTTTTTAAAAAAAATTCGGAAGGCCAAAAATTTCACATTGTGCTCAGTAATCCGAAAAAAAAAACAAAATGTTTTAGAACATCCGTTAGAAACATTATTTTAAGACAATCCTGTATAGATCAATAGTATGAAAAAAATGTGTATAAAAATATTAATATAACACATTTTCACATTTATTTATTTCTCTACCTTACGAATGTTCTTGAAATAATGTTTCTAAAGCAACGTTTTAATACAACATTGTTTTGAAATTAGTGACAACTAAATTATTACTGAATCATTTGGTCAATCATATACCTAATTTGACTAGTAACTTATCATTGCTGATTCTCGTGTGCCTATTAAATTTTTTTTTATTAGTAATAAGTGATACCTTTTCCCTTTTCCTCACCGAAGCTGGAGGAAGCATAACTGTGTAATCGAAAGGAGCCGTTGTTCAAAGGTCAACACTTTCTTTCTTATAATCTTCATATTCCAATAGTCCTTTTGGTTTATTGAAAAATAATTTGTCATTGCTGCTTCGGGAATCTTTATAAATTTATTATTTGTATTAAATATTTCAAGAATTGCATTTGCAACCTATGGATGAGAATATTGCAAATTTTGTAACCAATGGTGCATTGGCCATTAGAGCGAGCTGAAGTATAGCTTAATTAGGAGATTTCAAATTATTTTTTCAACCAAAACTCAAGTAGCTTTTATCAGCCAACGACTGATTATTTTAGTTGCCAAATAATAAATTATGAAAATTACGGAGAGAGCGTTGAATAAATAGGTAATCTTGTTGTTGTATGTGCAGCAGAATGGCGACATAGATAATGATGTAGCACATCGAGTTCAAGCAGGCTGGTGTAGATGGAGGGCGGCCTCAGGGGTGCTGTGTGATAAAAATTTCCTAACTAAATTAAAGGGAAAATTTTATAGGGTGGCAGTGCGACCGGCAATGCTATATGGGACAGACTGCTGGGCCATCAAGAAGTCACAACTACAGAAGATGGAAGTGGCAGAGATGAAAATGTTAAGATGGATGTGTGGGCATACAAGGCTAGACCGGATCAGAAACGAGGTGTTTCGAGAAAGGTTAGGCGTGGCTAGTATAGCCGATAAGATAAGGGAGGGAAGATTGAGATGGTTTGGGCATGTCAAGCGGAGACAGACGACGGCGTCGGTCAGAGCAATTGAAAGCCTAATTGTAGAGGGAAACAGAAGTAAAGGCAGACCCAAACTGACTTGTGATGAGCAGATAAGACACGACTTACTAGATTTGTACCTCTCTGAGGACATGGTCCAGGATAGGAGTGCCTGGAGACATAAGATTAAGGTTAACGAGGTATAAATCATATATATGGACACTTTAGAGTATATGTAGGGACATAGATAGGCGTAGACACTATCTACGCTTTAGGTTAACTTCCCATTTGGTTATTTTACATTACATGTACATATATACGTGATGTGTATTTTAATATCGAAAGGCCTTTATTTGTATTTCTTGAATTTACTCACTAACACACTAGCACAACATATCTCTATTATCATGTCATTTATGCAGGTAGAGCCGGGGGTCTCACTGGAAGCAGACTCTCTATCCCTTGGGATAGAGGTATTGTCTGTCTACCACTTACCATCCCCAGACCCTGACGATAGCTTTTGCTGTCGTTGGGATATACTGGGTACGGATGATGATGACGACTATTTCTTATATGTTAAGTATGATTGTTGTTGTTGTATGGTACATAATGGAGGAGCAAGAGACATGTTGACAATACTCAACTCCAAGATTTTTATGATACTTGGGCCTCAACATTGTTCGCATCAATAACGCTTTGTAACTTCTAAGATGATGGTTTGAAGAACAATTTTCCAATTTAGACACGAAAAAAAAATAGTTCTTTTATAATCCCATAGCGTTTCTACAAAAGTTTCTGGTAATAAAACCTTTTTTCTGGTTCATCCAGAGGGACATGCATTTTGTTTCAGTTATATACAGGTTTTGCAAATTATGATGCAGCTATCACATGTTAGACGTGGATATTTGATGTATAAATAGTCCGTTTTTAAACACAAACGTTGTAAATATTTATAATTATTAATAAGATCGATCTTTTTTTTTTTGAAAGAAATTATGATGCGGCTATTACAACCGCATAGATTTTCTATCTACATTGTAGGTCCCACTACTAATTGTATATCTTTAGTAAATATTATTTACGTTTTATGCTCATAGATATCAAAAAATTAGCGAATTCATTTACTCCTCATGTAGAAAGATACAGTCAAAATTTATTTTTTCAAATATTGCAATTTTTATTAAGTTAAAAAATGAACTAGGATAATATTTTGTATCGGATGATAAAGTTGAATTCAACCAGATAATATCGACATCATGTCGTCCTTTTCAACCCCTACATACGGGATGAAATCTCTTCATCCTCAATCTCTTTACCCCACTCATGACTACTTGACATGTGGCAACAAGGTGAGGTGGTGAGGTGGTGAGGCTAGATGCAGGTGATTCTCATCTAACCTCATCACTCTCCTTGCTGTTACGTGTTATGCGGTGACGCATGAGGTGATGAAAAATAGGTGGGGAGATCATATCATTCGATTAAGGAAATAAAGTTTTACTAACAACAAAGCAATATGATTCAAAAAAAAAAAAAAAAAGTCTTCCCTCATCACCAAACCTCGTGGTCTCGGGATTAGATAATAGTAGACTAAAAGTGAGGTAGAATATGAGGCCTTCAATCACGTGTCGTCATGTGTATAAAAACGGTTTTTTTTTTAAAAAAAATTTGCAGCACCTATTTTCTTTTGTACACGTAGCGACGCGGAGGGGGTCATATTCTACCTCACTTTTAGCCTCCTAGTCTCTCATCCGCATGGTCTCTATCCCTTCCCCTACTTTTACTTCCACAAAGCCAACCTTCCTCCGCTCTTAACCACCACTTTCTCCCACATCTTCTCTCTTCCTTCCACTGCCTTCATTTCTTTCTGGGGTCAAAGCTTGTTTCAAGAACACATAGTACCAGTTTCTAAGGACACAACAGCTGTACCTCTCTTCCATCTTGTTGCTTTATCTAATTCTCATATGAAAAAAGTTCGAGGTCTTTATCATACCGCTCAGTGGTGAAAGGCCCATAATTTTGTTGTATGAGTTGAAGTATAAGGAGACGACAGCAAGACTCAAACATCCATGCTCTAGTTGACAATTTTAACCGACAATTTAGTATGCAATCTTTTATCCAACTACCACTTAAATTACGTTCTTAAGACTGCTCTATCTGATTCTCGCATTTACTCATAGTGTTTGTTCTGTTTCGTTACGACTCCTTCAATTTCTTTTGCTTGTGTTAGAGTTGTTGGCTAGGACGGATGAGATGAAGACGGTCGAGTTTCATAAATAATGCTTTACTGCGGCTGGAGATGTCAGGGTGGAGAAGGAAGGGGGGAGGGAGGGGGGCTGCTGGCTATTCGTCGGAGTCAAAAGGAGGAGGAAGGCGCCGGCGGCAGGTGGGATGCTCGCCTCCTACTCTCTCACACTCTTAGGTAATATGTCAATGTCATGTTCATAAATAATATTTAGAATATTTAACATTTAATGATTAATTATATATATATGTATATATATATAACCAGTAAGTAATAATATATGTTGCGTGTACAGACGAAGTGTCTACATGTGTATGCATATAGAAGGCACACAGATAACATTGAGTGGACAACAAAATTAAGTCCAAGTGAAAGATGCCTATCAATACACAGCACGAAAATACTATTGCATGGAGCGAGTTTACGCTGAGACACTTTGGGGATACCAAGTCTTACGCCTCTCATCTTTAAATTCGCTAAGTGACATAATTTATATACTCCACGAATTCTTTGTGACTAGAATAAGTGACATGATTTGCATACTCTACTAATTCTTTGTTACTAAAACAAATGACATGATTTCCATCCTCTACGAATTCTTGTTTGTGACTAGATCATTGAAAACAATTGGAGTTAATATATGAACTTTTTCCTTAAAAATTAGGACAGTCATAACCCATCCTCCCTGCCTTTTCTGAGGAATCAATAGTACACATTCATTGTGTAAAGACTATAAAGTGCCTTGGGAAGTCCAACGTTTTGTTGTTGTTTCTCTTTTCTCTTTTTTGTTCTTTTTTTGGAACCATATTCAGTATCTTTGATAAATTTAATATGCGTAAGTTATTGATATACTCTTGATTTCATATGGGTGATAGGATTTGACCAAACGATATAGTGGACATCTGTGCTCCATTGTTTCGGTCAAATGTTGCAAAAGAATATGATAAAAATCATACATTAGTTCCTTTGTGTTTTCTTTTTATTTATTTGTAATCTAATCTGGCAGACAATTTTAGACGTGCAAACTCAGCTACTACCAAACTTTGCTGGGTGGCAACGGAAACTTTAGCTGGATCTGAAACAAGTCTTTTCATCATCAAGGAAATTCTAAAATACTTTTAACAAGTATTTGATTATAGATATAATGTACGATCTTTAGTGTCGAATATATAATTTGAGGGGTTTTATAATACACTAATGTCTTGTTTGACTTTTCTAATACTTATCACAATCACTAAGAGCTGTTATATATTGACGTAAATTTGAGATAAACAAATAAGAGCAATAACTACCTATAGCAGTGCCTGTAAGATCTTCCATTGGTCACTGCTTCATTTTGCTGTGGTAATGAAAGACTCGACATATTTTGATTATTATATTTCAATAGTTGTATGTGTATATAAACAGACACATATCCATGTCTACATGGTTTCAGGGATATTAGTTATTCAATAAGCACATGATAATCTACAACAAGAACTATATCCAATATATCCTAACGACAACAAAAACTATCGAGAAAATACGAAAAAAGGGAAAATCTAAATACAAAATTATAGAGCGGATTGACGCGGCTATTCCTTACTTGTCTTGTCCGCTATGTATATAATTACCAAATCAGAGGCAACATAAGAAAACATTTTGGTGCTCCCAAGGCATACGCCCAAAGGAAAAGTATCAGAATAATGCAATTTCAGTTAAATATACTATTTCTGTTACTGATTTGAATTTGAATAATTTCTGAATTTAGGCAACACTAGTTTTCGTTGGGAAGCATTAATTCCTCGATTTATATTAGTTTGTAAATATGTATCAGCAATTTTCCATTTCCAATGAAATCAAAGACACACTCATCATTGATTTTAGAATATGATAAAATAAAGTAAAATAACTTACTAAATTGGTTGTTCTTCTTATATTGTGAAATATCAGTTTATTGACACAGTTTGACGTAATTTTCATTATGGATCATTGGAAAACAACCTCCGTATGTGTTTAACATACGAATATGGTTGCGTACATCCAACCCCTCATACCACGCCGTAAACGGGAGCCTCTAAGACAATGAGATAATATTGTTGTAAAATTCTATCACCAAAATAGTGGGACGATTGAACATGTGTGTGTGTATATGTATATATATAGAGACACACATGAAGAAAACAAAGAAGAGCATCTTTCAACGGCTATTTTCTCTGGTCCCCTAATTTAATAATTCCAAAGTTACACCGACCTCTCACCTTTCTGTTCCCTCCCCGCTCCTCCCATTCTTAATCCACTCAGAAAATAAACTGTAACCTTTTTCTACTAATAGATGTCCCAAACACACCTCAATCCACCATGCAAATGCAAGAAAAATGGCCAAAATCAAGGTAAGTTGGTCCTTCTTACAGAAAGCTCCAAGCAAACTAAGAATTCCCAGAATGAAAAAACCCATCATTCCCTGGATAATTTCCTGCAAGAAAATGAACAAACAGGCGCTGTCAAGGCATCACAATTACAGGTATATTAAAGAGTACGAGTACTCTCCTTCGAAAATCCAACCTCTCATGAGCTACTACAGAAAACCAACCAAGAGAAAAAGCTATGGAAATTTGTTCTCTATGGTTTTTGTTGGCAAGTATTTGGGAATGATCAATAGAAGAAGAGAACGTGGAAAATACTCGATTCCACAGTCTATTCGGAATGGATTAGTTGTGGAAGAATCTGTGGAAGCGAGAGGAGATTTGAACGGTGGAGATGAATGTATTGATGTGAAGGCTGAGGTGTTCATTAAGAAGTTCTATGAAGATATCAGAATGCAATGTCCAGGCTCTATCTCGCATTTGAAACGGATTTGAGATTTGATTATTTGACGAAGATGCCAAGAGTTCGTGAACAGCAACTGTTTTGCAATTTTGTTTGTCTGCTTCCTTTTCCTTTTCTTTTTCATTGTTTTGATACATTTGGACTATTCGAATTCAAACTTGATTGAGGGTCCTGCTGGGTTCTTTCTGTTGATACATTTGGATTATTCCAACTCAAACTTGAGTTAGGCCTGCCCAACAGTTCTTTTCGTTTTTCTTGTTTGTTTGTATTTGTGTGTAAAAGAGGGATTTGTTTTTCTTTTCTTTTGTCTTACACTACCATATTTTTATTTACATTTACTTCTTATCAAGAAATCTGGTTTTGGAGAAACCTATAACTTTTTCTATGAATCGTTAAATCATATCAGTTTATGTAATCTACAAGCACATTGAATGATCATGCCTTGTAGCATGTCATCATATAGTGGAGAATAATATTGTTAATGATAAACTAACCTTGACAATTTTTGGCCATCTTCCTTGTTTCTTTCAAATCGGATAATCTAAATTTTGGATTCGGATCTATGCCTAGCGGCATGGCCAAAGCAATTTCCTTGGTGGCAGAGCAGTTATCCGTAACAGGGGACTATGCTTATTCAGTTGGATTGAGAGACTTTGCGTCTTGCTTAACATCTGATTCACCAAGGGATCATGAACACAGGGAAGAGAGGAGTGCTTATGGGTTGAATCGGGCCGGGGGGGGGGGGGGGCATGGCGGAAGATCTAAAGTAGATGAAAAATTTGTTAACCAAATCAAATCTTTTCTTGCTCATTAATGTATGCGGCCCCTCTAACCGAGTTTAGGAGGTTTGTGTTTGTGTATGTTTCTAGCAGACGTGTTTACACACACACATTAATGTGCTTTATGACAGATACATATATTCGTACATATCAAGATATATGAACACATACAAATCTTCATTTATTTATCTTGTGATGAGGACAAAACCCAACGGTTTGGAAAAGTATCAAGTATAAACAGTTCAATCCGTATCAGTTTACGTTAACCTTAGAGGGCCAATGTCGGCCACATTTAGACCAAATTTGCATGGCCAAGAGGGCACAAAATGTCTTCTCGACGTAGCCAAAGACCTTAAGACAACATGGGCCTAACATCTCTTGGGGCGGCAAAGGCTAGTCACTTCGGTCTCAAGTGACACCTCGGTTAGAGTCTCCACCTCGTCCTTAACCATTGATACACCATTGGCCGTAATGGTCACTTCGGTCCCAGCGACTGTCTCGGCCACACGTAACGAGCCGGCCGTTGGCATGGTACCACAGCCTTTCACATCTGCTCGGTCAAGGACACACGTGCCAGAACCTGTCAGCAAGTAGCTTAGACATGTAATTCAACACGTGGCGTAATTTGGCGGCTATGCACAAGTAGGACACTTGTGGGACAAGAAACTTGGCGTACCTCCACGGTTCCTCAACATGCATTGACTGTCCAGATCATACAAAAGAGGCAAACGACATATGAAAAAAGAACATTCAAATCAAACAAAAGAATAGTCCACAATGAACATGTTTCTCTAATATTTCATCATACAAGCATGGTTAAACTCATAACTGATTTGAGCGTGGTAGTGTTTTCTTTGAAGTAACAACTTTGGGACCTCTAACGTTGTTCATCTTGTGTAGAGCTCAGATAAGATATCTGGTAATAAAATACGTCTATAGAAGGTTTTGATAACGTTTTCTATTATCTGGATCATCTTTGATCTGGCTGACCATTCGTCTTTGCCATCATGAAAAATGATCTATGTTTTCAAATACTTATGATATGTTATGGGATAAAGAGGTGCCGCTAGATTGAGTTATGATAGAAGTATGGAGAGTAACTTCACGATAAAAGAGCTCTCTTCCCAAACATAATTGTCCATAAGTAACCGGAAATTGAATATTTGTAATAATGCATTACTCAATTAATCAAGATATTTACAAGGCTCAACCATTCAATGGAACAATTGGATCGGAGGAAGGATCCGAGGAGAACCGGATCGTTTCGCGATCTGATGTAACCAAATTGAGTTAAATACGTAAAAGTTTAAAAATTAGAAAATAGGGTCAAGCAATTTAAAAATTATCATAAAATGCATAAAGAACTTGCAGCGGGTTTTGGCCCCAATCGATTCTTTTTAAACCTTGTTCTTCTGTTTCAATAAAAGTAAAAAACTTATTCTTCTTACAAGATTCTCTCACCCCCCCCCCCCCCCCCCCTTTTTTTTTTCCAAGCTTAGCCGCCGGAGTACCATCGGCGGTGATTAACCACAGAGCGGGACCAGAGGGGCTGGAATTCTGCTTCACCGACTGGCACCTTTAGTCCTGATTTCACGGATTGCGGAAAAGAGGAAAAGAAAAGTTAACCAGAGTTGCAACGGAAGAATTCTCCGGTGGAAGGGCTAAAGGAAAAGACTTTAAACAGTAGAGATACAAAATCGATAATATTTCTAGGGACTGAGATACAGCAATATTTTAGCTCTACGGACATGCCGAAATCGAAGGCGAAGTTGAAGGAAACAGGGTCGGTTTTAGACACCGAACCCGCTCCGAAGAAGGAATTGGAGCTCTACAATAGCATGACGAAGCAGAAGGAAAAATTCAAGCCGAAGGAGGAAGGTAAAGTTCGAATGTATGTTTGCGGCGTCACAGCATATGATTTCAGCCACATTGGTCACGCTCGCGCTTACGTTGCGTTTGATGTACTCTACAGGTTCAAATTCCTCCCTTCCTTTTCTTATCTGCTCCTGTTTAAGTTAATGGCTGAAATCTTTGCAATCCTGTATGTCTTTCTGTTATTGATCAGATATTCAACAGTAGTCTTCTAATCAGACGTTGATGTGGTTTACTTTTTTTTGGCTATATATTCTTTTAGAATCGATGCTGATGTTTTGAACTATTTAGGTATCTCAAATACTTAGGTTACGAGGTGGTGTATGTGCGGAATTTCACCGATGTAGATGACAAGGTTAGATTCATCCCCCCCCCCCCCCCCCCCCCCCCCCCCTCTGAAGTAGTTAGAATCAATTTTATGTCTTGTAGTTTCTGTTTATTAAGTGGAGTACTTTTTTTGGTGTCTAGCAATGCCTTGAACTTTAAAAAGTTGTGCCTGACATTAACCTTTTCTATGTTATCAGTGAGTGATTTTTTCCTCTTTGGTTTTGATACTTACATTATTATGTCTATCTTAAGTATGAGTGTATCGATTAATAGTTAAAGTGGGTAGAAGATAAGTAAAATGCAAACCTTTTGTGAATCTAACTGTTAAATAAGCGGAGATCGGATGAAACTCTTGATGTTGGAAGTCGTTTCAATTGTTTCCATTTATCTCACTATATTATTGAGTTCTTTCCTTTCAACGCTTTTTTTCTTTAGTGGACTTCTTATATTATTTAAAAAATATGAGAAGCTATTGAAACTGTTGACATTGTAGGCCATGTAGTTAGAATTTCATTCTTCTTCAAGCAGTAAGAATTTTGTTCTTATCCAAGTACTAAGCTTGTTGTTAGAGCATGTTTCTCCTTAAAATTTCCCTTGAACAGTTAAAACTACTTATACGAAGCTTCTCTGTAAGAGTTAGAAGGCGGTGGAGTTCTTAATTTGGCCGATTTTATACTTAGGAAGCCGTCAAACTTTCTCTCAGCTCTAAGGATGTTTTGCATTTTACTTTTATTTGGATTGGAAAGATCAACTTATTAGTTTTTAATGGCTTGTTGTACCCTGCACAAGTGCATGCCATGATTATACTGCTTGGTGCTCTATATTCAGATTATTAAAAGAGCAAATGAGCATGGGGAAGACCCAATCGCTTTAAGCAGCAGGTTCTGTGAAGAGTACCTCCGCGATATGGATGATCTCCAGTGCCTTCCTCCTACATATCAGCCACGTGTATCAGATCATATCGAGCAGATTAAGGAAATGATCGAACAGGTACATCCGACCCCCTTTTACCCCGTTATTGGATAATTTTAGTAAGGCATATATTCTTGTTTGACTTGCATACACGGGTGAAAGTGGTTATCTTTCATATTTAAGGGTTTTGAGGGCTTGGACAAGTGTAGGTCAGGAGTTCAAATGCTGGTGCCTCTACTTGTACTTGGGGTTTAGCTTTTAATGAAATCTCATGAACAAGAAAGTTGTTTTATTTGGAGGATATTTATGATGTTCAAGTGGCAAGTCAGTTACTTATGTTTCATAGTCAAGGCATATGCAAATGTGTTCTTCCTTTTATCTTCTTGTTTGTCTGGCCATAGTTGTCTTCTTGTATTCTTTAACCTTTATATTGTCTTCCACTTATAGTTGCTTTGTAGTTTGAGCATGATAGATATGTTGGAGCTATGACTGAAGTGATTTTAAAACTATATTTTGGTATGCCTAGAATTTGTTTACGCAAGGATCTTTATTGTATATATTGCTTCCGCTGATCTTTCGTCTGCTATATAACTTGAGCTTATTTACTTCTGGTTTTCTGTAGATCATCAGAAATGATTGTGCTTACACAGTTGAGGGGGATGTCTACTTCTCTATTGATAGTTTCCCAAATTATGGCCGTCTCTCGTCACAGAATGTGGATGGTAACAGGGCTGGTGAACGTGTTGCTGTTGATCCAAGAAAGAGAAATCCTGCTGACTTTGCTCTATGGAAGGTGAAAGTTTATTAGTTAACGAGCAGAATATATACAGATGTGGTAGCACATGCTTTATGCAAACTTACATTTATATTTTTTTAGTCAGTTGCAGGCTAGCCTGAATATGAGGGGATATAAAAATATATCTGAAAGGTGATTATGGTGGATTTATTGAGTTCCATGAGGTTAATATGAAATTTTATATACATTTGTGCAGGCTGCGAAGCCTGATGAGCCAAGCTGGGACAGCCCATGGGGACCTGGCAGACCTGGATGGCATATTGAATGCAGTGCGATGAGTGCTTTTTATTTGACACACTCATTTGATATTCATGGTGGTGGAATGGATTTGACTTTTCCTCATCATGAAAATGAACTTGCACAGAGTTGTGCTGCTTGCCCTGATAGTGATATAACATATTGGGTACATAATGGGTTTGTCACTATAGATGACAAAAAAATGTCAAAGTCTCTTGGCAACTTCTTTACCATCCGTGAGGTATCAGCTGTTAGTGACGTTGTTTTGTTTCTTTGTTTGCCTTCATATCTCGAGATTGTTTCTATTTTGGTCCATAACCATGGTAAGTTTTGTAGTTTTTGTTGTCCTTGTAGGTTGCTAAACATTACCATCCTCTTGCCTTAAGACTATTTTTACTGGGGATGCATTATCGATCTCCTGTTAATTACTCGCTTCAGCAGTTGGACAATGCGTCAGAGTCTCTGTTCTACATTTATCAGGTAAACAAGAAAATTAGCAGCTTTTGTATGGCCCCTGCCTCCCCCCTTCATCCCATCTTGGCACATGCTGTTACGCATTCAAGGGTACACTGAGACGGAAGCTTGCTATTTTCGACTATTTTTGGCACACTGTTGAAAATATGGCGAGAAGAAAAATGATTAAATTGTTGTCTGTTTTTTATGTTGTCATTCCCTAATTCGACTGTAGAGTGACTCTATAGCTGCAGATGTGGAAGGAAGAGCATGATGTTGTTTATACAAATGGTCTATGTGTCTGTTGGGTGCTGCTGTACAGTTTACTCTTGTGAGCCGTGTTGACATCCTTGCCTGCTGTTTTTGATAGACATTGAAAGATGGTGAAGATGCCTTGAAGGATGAAGAAGATACTCTGAATGATTTTCAGGAAAAAGAAACTAAGGGTACAAAAACTCCTATTGACACTGAGATCCAGAAATGCATCACTAAATTGCATGATGAGTTTGAGGAGAAAATGGCTGATGATTTGCATGCATCACCTGTACTGAATGACCATCTTATGGAGGCCTTGCGATCCATTAATAAATCTTTAGAAAAGCTTAAGGTTGGAACTTCCTAATGCCGTTGAATTGGTTTATTCTCTTTTAGTGCCTAACCATATTCTACCCTTTTGACAGAAGAAGATGCAGAAGCAACAAAAATCATTACTGATCCGGTCCCTTTTCAAATTATGGAAAGAAGTCTGTGGAGTTTTAGATGTTTTCGGATTGCTACCCAGTAGAGGATATTCTGAGGTATGACATTTTTTAACTTTTCTTTTGGCAAAAACTCCATGTTACTGAAAACTAGCAAACAAGCCCCTTTTTTTGGGGCAAAATTTATAAATGTCATTGAATAAATCTTAGTAGTTACTCAACCACCAATAGAAAACTTAATAATTGGAGGTGGACCTTGCTTTGCACATTCATCACTACCACATGCCAATTACTCTTTATCTTATTGGTTATGCATTGACCACCAAAAGTTTGCCGTTTGTCAAACAGGCGTTACTTGAATTAAAGTCCAAAGCTCTAGTACGAGCAGAGCTGAGTGAAGATGAAGTCTTACGTATAATTGAGGAAAGAAAAGAGGCAAGAAGAAGCAAAGATTATTTGAGAGGGGATCGGATCCGGAAAAGCTTAGCGGCAAAGGGTATTGCTTTAATGGATGTGGGCGTGGAAACAGTATGGAGGCCTTGTGTGCCTGTTCCAATAGATGATGACAAGGAAACGAAGGAAGTGCTCGGTGTTTCGTTCCAGCAAGGACAGCCGGTCGTTCCAGCTGAACAAATTCAGCCAGGTTCGTCAGACAATGACAAGTAGACAACTTCTTGATCTAGTTGAGCGTACCCATGATATTGCGGTGATTCATTTTGGGAGTTTTTTGTGGGATCCTTTTATTCATGACAGTAAAAGAGGTTACTCAATTTAAGTTATAGTATGCATGGGATTTAATCTTTTAAAGCCCTTGCTGTTTAGGTTTTCCCAGCTCATAGTTCCTCTATGATCTTCAAACTGTCTTTTGCTCTAAATTACACAAAACTGCCTTTAAAGGTATGCCGTTGACCTTATTAAATGTTGTGACAGCTACTCGTTCAACATTTTTTGTTTCTGAACCTCTCTTAAATTTATCGTGATTCCTTTACAATGTGTAGTTACAAGTTTTTCTTTGAAACCATAGAGAAACTACGCTTCGAGCCGTGTAAATAGCCACTTGCACTGCACAAAAGTGTAGGGTAAGGTTGCCTACATCAGATCGCGAATCGATCTTGGCTCCTTTCTGGACCCTGCACAAACGTAGGAGCCAATGCACTGGGAACGTCCGTTTATCTTTTTCTCCCAAGCGAAGTGGAGCCTTGGTGTAGTTGTACCTTCATCTTGTGCAACATCACATGTTTGAGTAACGGAAACATGTAAGGCTGTGAGCGTTAGGCTAAGTTAAACAGTTCTTCTTGAAGGAGTATTAGTCCCGCCTGTAAACTGCCCACTCGCGTGTGCTCGCGTCTCATATTTTCATATTGTTTCTCAAGAATTTATTGAAGTCTAAAAAACTATTGCACTTGGGTTATGCTCTTGGCCCGGTTTTGTATTGTGCGGGTTTGTTCTGTAGCTGCAAAACTTGGGCTTCTGATTATAACACGGCAGGACTTATTCGACCAGTATAGTATCATATTGGATCAAGACCTACCAGATGATCAACTTGTGGGCAGATGCAAATTATTTCATGTTCGGTCATCAGGGTAACACACAAGAATTCTAGCACTGGGCTTTCTTTAACTACTTTTGCATGTCAGTGTCAGAAAATTCATGGGAGTGACCTAAATACTACCCGGCTTCTTTGACTACATACCGTAGAAAATATGCCAGAAATGGTGCCACGGTTTTGGAGCTTTTGCTCTATACACGCACGCTCGTGCACTCACGAAAGAACGATTAATATCTCGTAATGGTCGCGGCACTGTTTGACCGTGAACCGGATGCCCGAGGTGCGACTGCTGTTAATTGGGTTGAAATAATCTTGGTTCCAGCTCAATCAGTTTGCTCCAATATTAGGTTATTTAAAGGAGAGCAGACTAGATTTTAGTTTATCTCCATGTAATCTGACTAGGTCTGGTCCAAATACTAAGCAAGCTTCTTTGATATAATGCAATAATTTGATAAGAATTTATAATACTAAAAGAAAGATTAACTAGGATTCAGATTTGAATTGATACAACTGACATAATCATTTGAATCTTATACCCGCAGAGTTGTTTATATTTCTGAAGTTCTCTCTTTTTCAACCAGAGAATGTCCAGCACATTTCAATCCATTTCATCATGTAGCCCATGGAATAGTGAAGACCCTTTTTTTAGTGGATGAAAAGAGGGTGGTGGGTAACCTTTTCCAGATTAACTTTCTGGTATCTTATCTGGAAACGAGAAAATCTATGTGGGACTTTCCTGTTTCCCAGAAGATCTAGGTTTCTAAAGCGTTTCTGTGGGGAAAAAAGCTCAACCTAAACATGAGCCCATCTATTGTACCACCCGTATTCATCTTTTATAGAGAAAAAAAGACCAATACATCTGGCCCCGTGAGTTCCCATCGTTCCAGCCTCAACGAGCTTCATGGAGGATATAAATCAGAAGTTGAGCGACTTCTTTGGTTGGCAAGGCATTGCCAAAAACCCATATATGGTGTCTAATTCAAACCCGTATTTATCTTTTTCATCACAACTACAGGAGACCGAAGTTCAAATTGTGGCATAATTCAGTCCTCATTCTAAAGTATGTCAGAATGTGAGTACCTTTCAACACCTGAGTCTCTTTCTACCGATCTATGCATGCAAGCTTCTTAAACATTTCTTAGTTTAAGAATACGGTTAATAAGAATATAGTTCATAATAAGGAATTAAGAATACGAACCAAAAAAATTAGTTTCTTAACCACTTTTTTTTTCTTAGTTTAAGAATATGGTTCATAAGTAGTTCTTCTGTTCCATTTTTGTATTGTCTTTTAATCAGTAAAGATCAAAATGATATTTGCTTGCTGTGTTTGCGCCATTACACGTTTGTATATGTTACTCCTTTCCATTCAAAATATTTTAGAAAAATCAGTTTTTCTAAATCAAAAGTAAGTGATCAAATATATTTAATTTTTTAAAAAGAGCTTAGTGAGCTTTAAGCACTTTTACACTTTGAGAGGTTCTGACATGAACGTAAATGGAACTTGAATAGAATGAAAGTGTGTAATTGTCTATTCAAAGCTTCTTCTATGTATAAAAGTCTTCAATTTCCTTTTTCCACCATTGTCTCTTTTTCTTTCTTCACTATTTTCTCTTCCACAATTCAAATTTTCTTCAACAAATTTTTTCTCCATTGTAGGTGAAGATTTGTAACCTAGATGCTTATAAAATGTTGAAAAACACTCAAAATAACATTAGAGACGTTGACAATAAATAAATAATTAATGTATGGTAGATATGAAAAAGATACAATCTTTTGTACTTTGAAAACTGTGTTGTAACGGCTAGTTTCTGGTCTCTGAACTCAAGCACTAAGTGTTCAATGAATTTCACCGAACTCACTTCTAAGTTTGGTCTTAAGTTCGGTCACATCTCTTGGACCTCTCTATTTTGTCACTAAATGTTCGGTGAATTCATTTACCGAACTCATACCGTGGGTTTGGTCTTGAGTCCAATCAAACTAAGACTTGACTTTTTGACCAAATTTGAATTTCAAATTTAACTAACCCAACATTCAGAGAAGGCCAATCATACTTTTGGTGACTTGAGTCGCCAAACTCAAATTCTAAATTCGGTGAGTTGGACAAAAACTTCTCTGGAGTTTGACCGAACGTTCGGTCAATCCAGTTTTGTGTTCAACAACTCCAATCTAAAAACTTGACTTTTTTGTTTTGCAACCTGCTTGAAATATTTCACACATTTAGCTCATATTAATCATAGAGACATGCTTATGATTCATTAGGTTCACTGATAGCAGATGACATGTACGTTGGAGTCATGATCCCACAAACCATGATGCAAAAGATGAGTTTACTTTTAGTACCGTGTACCATGTACTATTCCTCGTTGGGCATGTGCATAGGGACTTCAGAAATTAGTCTCGTGACGTTTGGGATGCTTTTGATGTTTAAGATTTTTTTCTACATTTTTGGTTGTTGTATTTAAATTTATGTGCGAATATTTCGAAATTCATACCGCAATGAATTTCCTTGTGTGTCCTTTACAAAAGATGAAGCAAATCTTGCTTAAGATTGATCAAATCCACATCGTTGCTTCTCCGTGGAAAAACTAGCATGTTCTAACTTGATTGTTTCTGCCATCAAAAAGAGGTGATAGCCAAAACTACTCAATGCCAATAATTTTTGTAATTAGAAGACAAAATAACAAGTATATATGTTTGATGCATGTTAGAATTTTATTGACATAGTGTAATGAAAAGCCTATGGCATTCCCGACTATAACAACCTCAAAATCATTAGCATTGGTAGTGCATTGTCGGCATACGAGCCCTACTCGATTTGCTTTTAACTTCTATATTTGAACATTGAAACCTAAACGAAATGTGAGTTCAAAGTCCCACACATGACGACATGGTTCAGGGAAAAAGGAAAAAAACAAAGCTAGTTAGTGGTAAGATTAATTTGAAGTGGTTGTCCACATCGGCCAGAACGAATTGATGAAGAGAACTTTTGGGACCCAAACTATAGGTTGTCTTTTGTCTAGGCAATATTAGGAGGATGTGACTGACCTACCCTCTATTGTCTCACCAATCACTTTAATATTGCTCCATTGTTTGTACCCTTTTAGGTCATTTGGCTATCTTTGAATGAACAAATACATTGTCGTGCAAAGATTTCCATATCCACCATTTGTTTCTGAACCACTGTAATCAATCACCAAACCTATCGAAAAGATCAGAAAAGCATGCATCCGATGAAGAAGGAAATTTTTTTTTTGTTGAAAAGATCTCTATATTATAATTATGATGTGTGACTTTTGACTCAGTGACCTTGAAGACACGGGTTCGAGCTGTATAAACATCTTCTTGTACAAAGTGTAAGGTGAGAATGGATACATCAGATTACAAAACAATCTGGTCTCTCCCCGGACCTTACGCAAACGCGGGAACCTATTGTACCGCGCTCTTTTAGTTTAAATAATATGGACAACATCATAACCAAGATCAAGCATTATGTGCTTTTGCAACACCATGCATTTTATCTTCTCCACGTGATTACACGCAAGCTTCCTCAAATTCATCTTCTATTGGTTGTTGACGCCTAGTTAAAATGCATAACTTTAACAAGCTTCGTTGCCCCCCCCCCCCCCCCCCCCCCCCAATCACAAAATTCTTCCCACCACTTATCTCAACCTTTAAAACAAATGTTTTAGCTATCCACTTTTCTCTTTTTCTTTTGGGTTTAGATATTGTTTGTTTGATGCGAATTCCCATTTCCAATAGAGTTAATGACACATTCTTTTTTGAGTTTGGAATATAATAGAATAAAGTAAAATGATTCACTAAATTAGCTACGCTTATTATATTGTGAAGTATCAGTTGATCGACACAGCTTAACGTAATTTTCGTTATGGGTCACTGAAAAAAACCTCTGTGTGTTTGTAACACATGTGTATAGTTGCATACATCCGACCCCTCATATTCCGCCATAGGCGGGAGCCTCTAAGGCAATGTGGTAATGTTGTTTTTGTTCTTGTTGTTGTTTGATACACACACATATATATATAAAATATGTTTTTAATCATCAAAAGAAACATTGCGTAAGTTTCCTTTTTTTTAGATGAACTTGGTTTATTAGAGTGCGTGGTCCTAATTTACTTGCATCATCTATTTCTATTTATAGTTAAACTTATGTGCAAACTTATAGCAGTATCCGTTATACTATTATTATTGTTGTCATCTTATATTGCATAATCGCAGGCTGCCCCGATTCTGCGGGGTTATGGACGATTATAAAAGTACAAAATGCAATTGCTTTTATTTTTATATTGCTGACCAAACATAGAAATATTATCTGTCGTCTAATTATCATATATACAATTGCGGATTGTACACATGACATAGCCCAACTAGTTCCGGACATGAGTTCTCGAAAGGGAGGTCAGATGTTCAATTCTTGCCAAAGACAAGAAAGCTCCTTTCCAGCAAGTGCATAGTGTGGGAGCTTCCTTGGCCTATAGGCTTGCCTGCAGTGTTGGAAGACTCCTTATACAGACTACTGACTACTGTGTATATGACTTAACTCCTGCTAGCGGGCCGTTGGATACCTGATTTACATTACCTTTGTGACTGGATGTGGCAGGGACCCGACCAAGCTCATGCTAGCGGGCCGTTGAATATCTGATTTACATCCCTACACTACCTTTGAAACTGGATGTGACAGACCCTTACTGGTTGGGGTTTAACTTTACAATTGCGGGCAGCCCCAATTCTGCCGGAGATTATAAAAGTACAAGTTGCACTACTTGACTGGAACTCGTAGGTTTCATCTCCTCATTTAATCAATATCCTACACTTGCTGACAACCATATTTGCTTTCCATGTGGTTGCTCCCACAAAAATTACTAGAACAAACACAAATGAAAAATAAAAATAAAAATTGTCGCTTCCTAGAATAGAAACAAAGAAAGAATAGTTGTAATTTTAGTAGATAAAAAAGAAAAAAGACAAAGCAATGACTTCATGAAACATTTCAGCCCAAAGCAAACAAATTTCAAAAAGGCATTGATGACATTCCTTCCATCACTGGCAGCTGCTTCTCACCGTTTCGAAGGAGGTAACTGTTAGAGAGGCACATTTCTGAAGAGAAGTTTTCTTCCTTGCATTTCATTGATCCAATATCATCCTTTTATGCTTTACAGATTTTTCTAACTATGGAATATAGAATCTGCTTTAATGTACACACTAATGCTAATTGCTAACTAATCGCTAATTACAATCAATCAAAATCATTCCTATATGGTAAGTGTATATTTGTTATCTATAGTATGATTGTACACGCATTATCAACACTCCCCCTCAAGTTGAACAGTAGGGTCGCAAATGTTCAACTTGCGCAGTACTTCCTCGAATATTCGTCCATTAACGGCCTTTGTCAGAATGTCCGCAAGTTGATCTTCAGAGCGTACATGCGGAAGCGCAATGATTCTTTCGTCTAGTTTTTCCCTGATAAAATGCCGATCTACCTCAACATGTTTTGTGCGATCGTGCTGCACAGGATTTTCTGATATACTGATTGAGGCTTTATTGTCGCATTTTAAGCATGTCGGTCCCGGCACCTGAAAGCCTATCTCTTGAACCAACTTTCGGATCCAAAGAACTTCAGTAATTCCTTTAACAATGCCTCGAAACTCTGCCTCTGCACTTGACAATGCTACTACCTTTTGTTTTTTACTTCTCCATGTAACAACATTGCCTTCAACTAGCGTAACGTAGCCCGATGTAGAACGTCGGTCAGTCTGGCTTCCTGCCCAGTCGGCATCAGTGTAAGCCTCAATATCTAGATGTCCATTATTCTTGAAGAATAGCCCAACTCCTGGAGTTCCCTTTAGGTATCGTAAGATTCTGATTACTGCATCAAAGTGGTGCTTCTGCGGACTGTGCATGAATTGACTGACTACTCCCACAGCATAAGCTATATCCAATCTGGTGTGTGACAGGTATATCAGCTTTCCAACTAGTCTCTGGTACCTTTCTCGATCTGCAGCGGATGCGCCATGGATAAATTCCAGCTTATGGTTCTGAACCATTGGAGTATCAGCTGGCTTGGAATCAAGCAGTCCAACTTCTGCTAGCAAGTCGAGAACATACTTTCGCTGACATATGTATATTCCTGCTTGTGATCGCAGTACTTCAATCCCTAAGAAGTACTTGAGCCCTCCAAGATCCTTCATCTCGAACTGAGTGAATAAATTTTTCCTGAGACGAGAAATTTCATCAGTATCGTTTCCAGTGATAATCATATCATCAACATATATAATAAGACAAGTAACGAGACTTTCCTGTTGTTTGATGAACAAGGTATGATCAGCATTGCTTTGTGTGTAACCATCCTGTTTCATGACTGATGTAAATCTCCCAAACCACGCTCGAGGTGACTGTTTGAGTCCGTACAGTGCCTTTTTTAACCTGCAGACCTGTCCTGGTTTGAAGTTTTCAGTGAATCCTGGAGGTGGTTCCATGTAGACCTCTTCCTGTAAGTCGCCATGTAAAAATGCATTTTTTACATCAAATTGTTGCAATGGCCAATTCTTATTTGCTGCAATGGAGAACAATACTCGGATAGTGTCTATCCTGGCAACTGGTGAAAAAGTCTCTGAATAGTCTACTCCATATGTCTGTGTAAACCCTTTGGCTACCAGCCTCGCTTTGTGTCGTTCAACGCTCCCATCTGCTTTGTATTTAATTGTGAACACCCATTTGCATCCGACTGTACGTTTGCCTGTGGGCAGTGCACATGGTTCCCACGTTTTGCTCTTTTTTAGGGCCCTCATTTCTGTCAGTATGGCATCTTTCCATTGTTGTTGAGTACATGCCTCTTCCACTGTCCGGGGGATCCTTTCGGTACATATGATCGTTGCAAAGGTTTGAGCTGCGGGACCCAGCTTCCTTTCCTGTATAGGGCATTTCGAGGCTCGGGCAACTTTGGTGGGTGAGTATCTTGTAGGTGGGACTCCTCTGTTTTTTCTTGGTGGTAGGACACGCCCCTGTTCTTCTGTCACAACGTTAGTATGGTCCATCTCAATGGGTGTATGACTTTCTACAGGAGACTCACTTATTGTATCAGGCAGAGATATATCAGATGCATTTCTAGGTGATAGATCAAGATTTGAGTTGTTATTATGCATACCTTCATTTACCTGTTGCAGTTCATTCATCAGAGGAGTCTCCTTGTCGTGGGCTGGTGTGATGGCCCTACTCTCGCAGGGAGCTATAGTACAGTCAGAGCCATCTACTTGCCGTGTTGGCTCAGTCATGGACCAGTATGGATGTGACAGCCAATCGAGAGGATCACCATCTTTAGTTATCTCCCCCTGAGACCGAGATGGGGTGGCAAAGAAGTATTCTGTTTCTAGAAAGACGCAGTTCATAGTGACATGGATGCGTTGGGTGCGGGGGTTATAACATCGATATCCTTTTTGTGTTGGAGCATATCCAACAAAGGCACATCGCTCGGCACAGGGGTCAAGTTTATTGCATTGGGTTTTTGGGATGTGTATGTAGACAGTGCATCCAAAGACGCGAGGTGGTAGGGTTAAAAACTGAGGAATTTTGGCCTGAGTGGATAGGATTTGTAGTGGAGTTTGATGATTGAGGATGGTCGTAGGTAGACGGTTGCTAAGGTATGTGGCAGTGGACACTGCCTCCGGCCAAAAACCCCGAGGGACTGACGACTCAAGCATTATTGCACGTGTCATCTCAAGGATAGTACGATTCTTTCTTTCTGCGACACCATTTTGTTCAGGGGTGTCTGGGCATGATGTTTGATGAATGATGCCCATATTATTGAGGAAAGTTTTTAGTGCCCCATCAAAGTATTCCCCACCATTATCTGAACGAAGTATTTGTATGGTCGAGTTATATTGAGTTTTGACCATATTGTAGAATTCAATGAATTTTGTAGCAACATCAGATTTTTGTTTCAAGATGTAAAGCCATGTCATACGAGAATAGTCATCGACAAAAATAACAAAGTAACGGAAGCCCAATAAAGTAGAGTGTGGAGATGGACCCCACACATCTGAATGTATAAGTGAGAAAATACGATCCACACGTGTATTATTTGAGCGGTAAGTCGCTCGTGGTTGCTTGGCCCGGAGGCAAATGTCACAGGTAAAATTATTTAAAGAGGTAGTAAACAGTTTTGGAAATAATTTCTGAAGATAACTAAAAGACGGGTGTCCTAACCGACAGTGCCATAACCATAACTGGCGGGAGACTGTACCGGTGGCAAGATTAGACCTACCCTGTTGTACCACCGCATCTACGTAGTAGAGACCATCGCGCTCAGTACCACGTCCAATGATCTCCTGAGTATGAATGTCCTGCAATATGCAAAAGGAGGGATACATAAGTACAACACAATCTAATTCTTTGGTTAATTGACTGATGGAAAGTAACTTAGTGGAAAGGGACGGAACAAAAAGACAATTAGGTATACGGACCCGTGAATTAAGTTCAATAGGACCACTGCCATAAACTGGGACAGTCTCTCCATTCGCAGTTTCAACCCGTGTTTTGGTGGGTGAAGTGAGTGCGGTGAAGTCTTTAGGGTCAAATGTCATAGTGTCGGTGGCCCCGCTATCGAATATCCAACTAGTGTTAAGTGAAGAAGTGTGGTGGGTGCGTGGTGTAATTTGGGGTAAACTACAGGGACCAGTGTGTGCAGTGGAAGGATTCTGGGGGTCGGATTTATAGACACTGGGAAAGTCAGGGGGCAAAGGTGAATTTGTTAAAAATGCCGGGTCTAAATTCGAAGAGTGACAACCTGAGAGGACCATACCAGCGCATGCAGAGTTTACAGGGACTGAAAAGGAAATATCTGGGGGGATAATGTGTAATTTTCGGTATTTAAATGAGGTGGTTGGGGGTTAGGGTTAATTCCTAACCCCCTGTTACCTGTCCCGCCGTCTGGATGTTTCCTTTCCAGATCCTTCTGGTCTCCTTCTTTGCGTCCCACTCCTTCGTCTTCTACTGTCTTGACTGCTGCTGCCTTGCTGCCTCCTCCTTGGGTAAGAACCTTCTTACCCTCCCACCAGTCAGGATAGCCTACAATTTGAAAACAGCTCTCCTTCTCATGGCCTTTTCTCCCGCAGTGTTTGCAGAGAAGGTGGCTTTTGTCCACCTTCGAAGCAGATTTGTCCCGTCCATTGTTGTGGTCTCTGCCACGGCCTCGTCCCTGGGCTGGTTTTACTGCTAATCGTTGGCCTATCCCCAGTGAAGACGTTTGTTCTGAGGGGTTTTGCCTGATGAGTCCAGATCTGGACTCTGCCCGTTTGATTTCCGAAAAAGCTGCCTCCACTGTGGGTAAAGGTGTTCTCTTTAACAACTCTTTCTTCTCTGCTTCGTATTTATCACTGATGGCTGTCAGAAACTGGTATAATCTGTACTCTTGTAATTTTTTGTTGTACGCGCTAATATCTTCGGGACATCTCATAGGGTTCAGATCTAGGGTATCAATTGATACCCAGAGATCCTGAAGAGTATTCCAGCACGCTTCTAATGATGTATCTCCCTGTCTGACACTGTTTGCCCTCCTATGCAAGTCGAAAACTTGCAAGGAGTCTCCCCCCCGAACCATACGTCAGTGCTAATTCCTCCCAGAGGGCTTTAGCGGTTGGATATCTGGAGACATTGTTGATCATACTTGTATCAACATTTTGTAAAATCCATGTGAACACGGAATTGTCATCTTGTTCCCAACGTGGGAACTGTGGGTCATTCGGTGATGGTGGGGGAGGCACTCCGGTGAGATGAGAGCTGCGTCCCCTACCCAGTATGGCCCGGTGAATTATCCTGGACCATAGAGCGTAATTGCTGCCTGTAAGTTTGACAGCGATGTTCAAGTTTTCTGGTAGCGGATTATGTGGTGGTGAGTTAAGGCTGTTTCTGAGGATTTGGGCTACTTGGATAGCCAAATCCCCAGGGCTAGGGTCGTTTGTTTCAGTCTTCGGTGTTTCTGATGAGGTTGGTATATCTGACATGATTTTTGGATTTTTGCAGGGTGGTAAAGTTTGTTCTGGGATTCGTCAATGAAGACAAAGTAATTTGTCTGAGATGTCTGGGTCAGTAGTCAGGATGGCTGGACAATGGTTCAGCAACCGATTTACTGGAAATCTGGCCTTTTTGCCGGGGAAGGTAAGTGTTGGCCGTCAATTGGCCGGGAAAGGATTCAGGCGATGATGATTCGTTTATCTGAGCCTACGCTTCAGAATCACAATCTTTTCTTTAGGATTGTGCCTGCTCTGATACCATGTTAGAGAGGCACATTTCTGAAGAGAAGTTTTCTTCCTTGCATTTCATTGATCCAATATCATCCTTTTATGCTTTACAGATTTTTCTAACTATGGAATATAGAATCTGCTTTAATGTACACACTAATGCTAATTGCTAACTAATCGCTAATTACAATCAATCAAAATCATTCCTATATGGTAAGTGTATATTTGTTATCTATAGTATGATTGTACACGCATTATCAACAGTAACCTTTTTTCCCTTCCTTTTTCCCCTTTTTCCTTCCTTTTTTTCCCTTTTTTTTTTCTTATTTGGAGCTAATAAGAAAATTTGCACTGCGACTTAGAACAAAGTGAGCTTCCCAAGTTGAGACCAACCGAGCTGACGGCCTGCTAAGTTCGCTAGCTATAACACTAATCCTTCAACGCCAGCATCAACACCAAATGGTGCAAACCAAATCAATTGTGGCGCAGGCGTGTGTGCACGCCAGCACCATCGGTTTAGGATCTACTGTATAACTAGGTGTATAAATTGATATTCAACGACAATCATTCCTGGTATATCCTAACGGCACCGCTAGCGTCTGGAGATGACATTCAACTTGTCAGTTTAGGAAAAAAAGTTGAACTTCCATATTATAAACAAGAGGATGCGCTCGAACTTACTTTTTTGATTTTCTAAATTAACAAGTCTGTACAACAATATACGTACATAGTTGTACAATAAAGACATCCCAATGCGACGCAGATGCATAAAGACCAATCATAGACACGTGCATTTAAGGTATAATTACCAGCGAATCAAACCAAGAATGAAAATCATAATGGAGATGGTGCTAGACTTAGATGCAAATCTAGCCCAAACCCATCTTCAAAGTTTGAGGGCCTATCATCTCCTCTTGAAAACCTACTAAGTGAAGGCCCATCAAGTCTTCTACTATGGGCCTTCACTTGTTGAGGCCCAACACTCATCATGCTAGACTCTCCTACACTGCCAACACACGATAAGTTCCCTGCACCACCTCCCGGCAACACACGTCCATGTGACCCGTGCATAGGCTGTGCGGCGCGTGGAACATAAACCATCGAAGGAGGACTTGGACCGGTCCCAGAAACCATCACAGGACACGCCGGAGAGAGGAGGTGAGGAGGCGGAGCGAAGGCGGAAATGATCGGGTTCCTCATATATGAAACGGCAGCGTTTCGACTAGCTTGTATTTGGGCACGTTTTAATTGTTGCTTCTCTTTCTTGTGAGCGTTTTGGTGTCCACCTAAGGCTTGTGAGTTTGCAAATTCTCTGCAGCAGTATTGACACTCGTACTTCCGGCCGTCGACGGAGGCATGGAAACCAGAGGATTCCGGCGACCCGGATGGTGTTTTGGGTGTATCAATCTCTTCTTCTTCGTTTACAACGAAACCAAACAACTTTAGACGCCCATTAGGCTTACTTTGACATTCAGTCGCCGCCATGCAACAAAGGTAGTACTTATTAGCTATAAGTTGTTTTTATAGAATGATGTATTATATATACAACTATATATATAATACAAAGCAGGTAACTTGTTGCGTGTTATGTGTATGTATAATGAAGAAATGAATATACGAAAGAGAGGAAAGGAAGAGAGAGAAAGAGGAAAGGAAGGTGTGGTTTAAGGGAAATGTTGAATGGAAAAGGGAGTATTTATACTAGTGGGAAAGGGGTTAGGCCTGGAGAAGGTGAGATGATATAGTCAAAGCATTTTCATTTAGTCAAAGCAATTTTATAACAAACAAAGTAACTCGTCATTACTTCCGTTAATTTTTGTTAATCTTACAGTAACTCGTGATTGTGTTGTATCCACATTGTCAAACTTCTTATTATGTTCGCTATTTTTTTTTCCAATTATTTTTTAATAAAACAACTGATAATATTTTAGGATATCTAATAATTTTTTTTTTATTTTTATCAACGACATTCTTAGAATTTATTTTCTGTAACTTTCTTTAAAAAAATTACCATATGTACACTGAGAGGTGATATGATTCGAACAGTAGGTCTCACCAAAATCAACACTTAGTTTTTGTATACATGGTAACCAAAAAAAAAAAAAGAGTTCTTATAAACATTATACATATGTAAGTGAAGTATCTTAGATACTGTTCGCAGGCTGACTTTGTATGTTTTGTGTTTTTATCTTTGTTTTTCATTATTTGTGTATGTATATACACGGTTATATCTATTTAAATATATGACTCTTTTTATTTGTGTTGATTGAATTCCTTCAGTAGTACATTAGCAGACCATATATCTATTATTGTGTCATCTAAACAGGTACATATAGAGACGGATGTCTCACTGGAAGCAAACTCTCTATCCTTTGGGATGGAGGTATTGTTTGACTACCTCTCACCTTTCTTTGACCATAACGATAGCTTTTGTTGTCGTTGGGATATACGGAGGATGTTACTCGTTGAGTGAAGTGATTCATGTTAACAGGGTTAGATAATTCTATATTGTGTGCCAGCGTTTCACCTGAAACCGGGTGATTCTTTTGCTACAATGCCGTTGTATATACAGGTTTCCTAAGTAATTTGCTATGAATGAAATATTTTGACTTTCCCGAGAGCACGTAGCCTGAATAATCCATCTCTAATGTGTGTGCTTTTGGCACAGCTTCAGCCCCAGAAATTCGACTTAGTCCTGGTGCTTCTGTTCTTCTTTTCCTTTCTGCATAGTATGTAATTAGTGCTTTGGAGGAGTTTGTCCTAAGAAGTATGATACCTTTACCCATGATTTTAATGACTTCCTTTTTTCCTTTTTTGACAAATATGTAAGCTATTTTATATTCCTTTAGTTAAGAACGAGTGGCTTTAAATATAATTAGATTTTGTGGTTGTTGAAAGTGGAGTATGAAATGTGATGCATGTGAAAGATGTAGGGTGGTTGAACTCTCTAATGATTGGATTTTGGACATGATATATAGTTGTAATGTTATAACCTGAATATCAACTGAGTTATGTCATGTAAACTTTGATTGAGTAAAGTAAAAAGTGACTTTCTTTTTCACCTTGTTGGAATGTAGAGAAGTGAAGAACATTAAAAAAGGTTCCCAATCATCGTGGGATGGCTTCATGACTCCAAAAAAGAAAAAGAAAAGAAAAGGTTTAAGCTAGTAACATAAATATTAAAAAGTTCCACCTTATGTGCCTTCCACCTCAAGCCCCACCCCACCGCCCAACCATTAAGAAAAAGGGAAAATTTATGAATCTGAACATATGCAGTCTATTTTTGAGTTATCAAATTGAAGGCTTTATATAACATAAGTAACAAACTAGACTTTTAACTAATTAAGGCTTTACGATAAGTAAAAGATTAGCCATGTATACACACAGGTATATATATATACACAAGTATACATATATATACATATATACACACAGGTATACATATATATACATAAATACACGTGTACATATATATACATATATACACAAGTATGTATATATATATATGTGTGTTCGTTGCTATGTGATCACTTCGAGGGAAAATGAAAACGCCTTTTATAAATCATAGCCGCCATCTCTAGTCCAACCTTGAGGATAATTCTTTATTATCTTGGGTTAATGGAACTGTAACTAATCAGGATTAGGTTAATATGAATGTAAATAATTAACATACAAAGTAAAGTAAATGTCATTATTTCACGCTTTCGTTCCCTCTCCTTTTCATTCCAACTTAGCAATAGCCAATAGCATTAAACTATCTGAAGGCAGACAAAAAAGCCAACAAAGCAATCTTTCTCATGAAGGAAGCGAATGAAAGTCAACAATACAGCATGCAGAAATCACACTACAAGGAAATGGAAATCATTCGTCTCTGGCAACATTATTATTAACTGTACTTCATGATTGGCTAAATCTAAACACATCTAAATATCTTAGAGCAAAATTTCATTCTATGGACGGCCTCCTAGGTTGGGTGAGGACTTACGCAGTGACCCACACAAAGCGTCCGCAACAAACCAGGCCTTCGACCTAGCAACAGTAGAACATCCACATTGTGTCTATCCCTAGAATCGAACTCTTGACCTTTTGAAACAAATTTCAAACTGAATACTAACTGAGCTATGCCGGGCTCACGTCAAAATATTTACGGCTTCTTGGTCTTGCACCAAGGATATGAAAAGGCGAGAGCGGAGGGAATGTGACTCTTTAAAAGCAAAATGACTCGTCAAATTTACTGCGCTTCCTAAATTGTAAAGTAGCAGTTGATCGACACGCAATTTTCATTATGAGTCATCAGAAAATAATTTCTATGTGTTTATAAAACATGAGTATGGTTACGTACATCCAACCCTTCCATAGCCGCCAGCAATGGAGTAATGTTGTTGTGGTTGTACGTAGAATTTATCAATTAAAATGTAAAGAATGTTTAGAACAGGGGGAAAGAATTTGTCTAGTTTAGAAGTGCTATATGAGTACATATAGGCATATCTTTATATCAATTTACGCCTATCTTTTATTGATTTTGTTAAGATTTTCCCCAATTACAATAAGTTCATCAACGAAAATTAAAATTCATAAGCAACAAACATTAGATATGTTGTTAGTTGACTTAAATTTATTAGACAATCCGAATTCAAGTTCAAAATAGATATTATTGAAAAATGAACAACTGGAAAGAGATTTTCAGGGTGTTTGTGGTGGTGGCGGATGACGTGCATAGCCTAGGCCCATAATCCACCGCTAGGTGTTAACGAACAGAGCCGAGCCGAATACTAAGTTTTCGAATTCGGATTCGTTTAGCTAAACAAAATGTTTGACTCGGTTCGTTTAGCTAAACGAGATTTAAAATTGGTTCGAGTCCGGTTCGATAACACTATAACTGTTTAAACGAGTTGAATAGTTTACGAACAGTTCGACTCGTTTAACTAAACGAATCAAAATAGGTGTTCGAGTTCAGCTCTGTTAAATACAACTAACGAACGAACTCGAACCAAATACGAATCAAACTCAAACAGTTCGCGAACCGTTCGATTCGGTTAACAGCCCTATCCACCGCTGCTGTATGGTTTCGACCCGATCTATTAGAAATTTTGGTCACATAAATTTGTATATCCAGCTATTGTTATTACAATCTTATCATCGCCTTTTCTAAAGAAAGAATAAGAAATTTTTTTTCTTACATGCATGTAAGTTGATCTGACTAAACTGTAAATTTCTGTGTTTTTCATCGCATTTCTTGCGGTTTTTTTTTTTATTGTTGTTCTCAATCTACTGTTGTCGTTACCTACAGATGTTTCATTATTTAAGCCAGAAGTGCTAATGTATTTAGGAACCAGAAAAAAAAATTAAATAAACAAAAGATTCGGTAAACTTCATGGCAAACATGTCATTGTCATATCCGGCATTCTTGTCTCCATATTAGATCATCCTGTTAGCGTGGATGTTGAAAATCCAATCGAGGGCCGAAATGATAATGAAAAAACATAGATTAAGCAGAAGTCTACAGTATAGCTAGTGCAGGTTTATTGTGGATACAATTTTATAATATATCTGCAACCAAAAGCACAATAAAAATAGAGATTATATAATATCGAACTAAAAATATAACCAACTATATCCAGAGGCAAAAGATCAGAACTTCTGGTGACAATTTTTTTATCCTTATAGAAAAGATAGGAGACTTCTCTAATCCGGGTCCAGGACTTATCATAAGTGTCATCTAAGACTTATATGAAAGTTACAGATTATCCATAATGAAGAATTGCATGCAGCGGGATTCGAATAAAATAGCAATACTGCACACAGGCTGCGTATGTGATAGTCTGAACCCGCATCATTTTAGTTGTAATATATCAATCCGAATACAAACTGAACTATATGATGTGATCCGTCGATTTCTTTTACAATAAATAAATGTAACTTCTTTAAACCGGAGGGTTCGAATGAATTGAGTGTCCAGGTGCTATAACTTGAACTTGGGACCCTACCACTACGTGTAGGTGATGAATTATTATTTAGGAAGTTTGCGTGATTGACGTTGAAGTCTCTAATTTTTTATACTTCCTTTAAGCAGGAGAAGATCTCCCCAAATCTTACTAACTACTTTGAGTGAAGAGAGCGATGAGGAAAGAAAGGTGACTTAGAAAAGCATACATGTATTAATCAAAAAGCTCTCTTCTAAAGTCTTCACCACAACTCTTAACATGACCCCACTATGTCTCCTATCTTTATTGTCATGTTTGTTGGTGTTTTATTAGGATTCAAATTTGAGATGACAAATTATGAGGTCTCTAATCGTGTGTCGCCACATGTACAAAAGTAAATTTTTTAATAAAAAAAATACAACGTCTCTTCTTTAAAAAACTTTTTTTATACACGTGACGACATGTGATTAGAAGTCTTATAATTTGTCTCACTTTTAGCTTCTTCGGATCTGAACTGGTTTTATTGTACCTTACCCTTCATTTTTTAGTCAAATTTTCCATTCGAGCCAAATACTTGGTGACCCCTCTTTGCATTGGTTTCATTTACTTTAGAACAAAGTTTAAGATCTTTTCCACCGTTTGATTCTTCTCTCATAAATCATGATTACTTGCTCTATTCAAGCAAGTTGGCATCAATAATCAATCGTTATTTCACCTAAAAACATGGCTACTAATTTTAGTACTCATTTGAGAGCAAAAGACAAACAAGTGTAAGCAGGCCCCACCTTTTCCAAACCTCAACATTTACTTCATTGGTATCCCTTAAAAATGTCATCAATCTTATGAATTAGCTGAAATAAGTTTCAAAGTGTTAATTTATGTGTGTACAAAATATCTTATGTGATAATACTTTTCTTTGTTTTCTAAGAACATGTGGAAGAACCGTGAACAAGTGCTCTTCATAGGTACCTGTACTGTTTTTATTAAATATAACTAGCAAAATAAAATAATGGGATAATTTACCTTTACCTCCCCTGTAGTCTGCATAAGGAGACACCAGCACTGCAGGCAAGCCTACAGGCCAAGAAGCTCCCACACTATGCACTTGCAGGGAAGGGGTTTTCTTGCCTTTGGCAAGAATTGAACCCCTGACATCTCTTTCGAAAACCCCTGCCCGAAACCAGTTGGTCTATATCCTGGGTATACAATACTATTACTAGCTTGACGAATTTCAGCTGTTACTTGCCAAAATGACTTTAATTTGTGAAAATTTGCTGGATTTACATGGTCCCTGAATATGTAAGTTACTCTTACCAGTTAAAATAAGTGATGGAAATGCTCTAGTCTTCTATAATATTTGTTGTATAATGATTTTGAAGGGAATAACAAATATATACAGACACATATATTATATGTGCATAAATATTATATATATATATATATATATATATATATATATATATATATATATTGCCGGAAGTCTCCTTGGAAGCAAACTCTCTATCTTTAATTTGTGATGGAATTATTGTTTGTCGGGATGAGATCCTCTCACCCAAAATCTCTCACCCCTCTCCCTACCGTACAACAAGTGGCAGTAGGAGAGGGTGATGAGGCTAAATGTCGGTGACCCTTATTTAGCATCACCACCCTCACCTGCTGCCACTTGTCGTGCGGTGAGGATAGGGTTAAGGGATTTTTAGGTGATGTAATCCAAACCTTTGTTTGTCTGTCTCTCATCCTCCCCAGACGCTATGATAGCGTTGCTATCGTTGAGATATACTGGGTATGTGTTGCATGTCATCCTCCTCCGACGATATGATAGCGTTGCTAAAGTTGAAATATACTGGGTATGTGCTGCATTGTATAGATATCTCTAAATATAGGCTAGCCTAGGTGGGAATCTTGATCTGATGAAGATGGCAAGAGCTTTTGAGGAAAGACATACGAGCAATGATTAAGCTTAAAATAAGTTAATTAAGCCAATACAACTGGCGCCAAACTGGGAGTTTCACTGTTGTTAGTGGTTTCCACGGTTTAATATAATAATCTAAATTAATCGGGACGTAAATAATCATGCTTTCTTGGTTATTGATTTAAGTGATAGCATTATTATCACCTAAGATCATCCGAATCTGGATATGGCCCACAAGTTACAGTTGTCAAGAAAACTAAGCCAGGAGAAGTATATAAAATCAATTTCAACATAAGATTATTTCGAATTTAGGCTCCATTAACTTTTAAATCATATTTGTCTTCCTTTACACCCTTTACTTTGGAATGATCCATAAAGATAAAAGATAAACCGCCCAACGTGGCTTAGTTTTCAAGTTTTAATCTGTTTTTTTAGATATGTTCGAGGGAAACATGTATGACAGCCTTTTATGCTACGATTTCTGCAGCAATATTGGTTATTCATATTGTATTTTTCGACCTTGAAGTTACGGTTCGAGCCGCGAAAACAACCTCTTACAAAAAGTATAGAGTAATGTTGTGTACATCAGATCATAAAGCGATCCGACCTTTTCTCGTATCATGTACAAACGCGAGAGCCTATTGCACTTGGAACGCCCTTTATATTATATTTTTTGTTTACACGTTCACCGTTTCTATTTCCAATGGAGTTAATGACACAATCTTCCTTGATTTTGGAATATGATGGAATAAAGCAAAACGACTCACTAAATTAGCTGTGCTTCTTATATTGTGAAGTAACAGTTGATCGATACAGCTAGACACAATTTTCGTTATGGATCATCAGGAAACAACCTCAGTGTGTTTCTAACACATGAGTATGGTCACGTACATCCGACTCTCCATACGGCACCATAGACAAGAGCATTTAATTCAATAGGTAATGTTGTTGTTGTTGCGCGTTCACATTTATATTGTGGCCTTGGACCTTTGGTGAAAATTTGTTATACGCCTTTCAGAGTATTATATATCATGTGAGAAAGTCGAGCATAATATATATGTGTATGTATATATGTATGTACACATGCTAGTGCTTTTGGCATTTGACATCTCAAGATTAGCTGGTTGTCAGTAATAGGGATTATATAACCATCCATTGTAAGTCAACACATGAAAGCTAAGGCCCTTCCTACATGTTAATTCAAATATTTTTGCAAAGTCAATTTGTGATTGATGAAGCCGGATCTTCATCAAGAGTCTAGACGACCTCAAAATAGCTTCGTCAGTTAACTTGAAGAGTTGTTAACTGGGATCGAAAGTGTGTAGCTAGAATAGCGCCAAATATCCTGCACAAGTAAGCACGGGTCAGAGGTCCCGGGGGGTTAGCCCCGGAAAAAACCCTCCGACGCTCAAGTCAGTTTGGGCCATATCTCACTGAGATTTATAATTTAATGGGTGAGTTAGGAATTTCTCACAGTATTTGCCGAGGAGCAAAGGGTATGAGCTCGCTTTAGACTATGAATGTTTGAATTCTAGATTCAGATCTTGGTCCTTTTCTTTGTCTTGATTGGCTTGCCTTTATAGACCTTTTTCCGCCTTTAACTTCTGATAGTAGATTGTGGATAGGACACTTACTTGGGGCAGAAAGCCTAGGAAGCTATAGGTCTGCTGATATGATCAAGAGCCTGACTGATGTGACTAATAGGCCGGCCTAGTTGATGTGACTAATAGGCCGATTGTTATAACCTTAGCGTGTTCAGGAAGAATACCCAGCTGTAGTCACTATATTTGAATTGCATCTCTGTCCGAGGGTCCCACGAAGTATTATCGTAATGGGTTCATTTGCTGTGGTACACAGCTGAACCCTGCCGAAGTGTATGACTTACTGTGGTACACAGCTGAACTCTGCTGAAGTGCATGACTTGGCCTTATCCCGTAGAAGTGGTTTGAAGTACGGCATAGACTGAAGTTGGTGCCGAGGCTGAGGCTGAGGTGCAGCTGAGGCCGGACAGCCTTGCTTGGTTACTGAACATCTGAACTGCGGTACTTGCTGAACTGCAGTATTTTTGAGTGCCGATCTTCTAGAGTTGAACTGTTGACTGTTGTTGACTAACAGACGATTTAGTTATGTTTTGTTTATCAGTGATAAACAACCAGAATAATTGGGTGTGGAATTTTCTACCCTATTGCATAATGCAATATTTCATTAATTCCACAAGATTTTTCATGTAACTAATACATGGTACGACTTTCGAAAACGGTACAGGAAATGTGTTATGCGATAAGTTTAAAAGAACTTTTCGAACAAATATAATAAAAAAATGCATAACTTTATTCATATTAAAGTACGTTCTCGATGCATTAGGCTCCCGCGTTTTTGCAGGATCCGAAAAAGGCTAGATCACTCCACGATCTGATGTACGCATGCATTAGGCTCCCGCGTTTCTGCAGGATCCGAAAAAGGCTAGATCACTCCACGATCTGATGTACGCAACCTTATCTTATACTTTGTGCAGGAGTCTTTCTACCAAAATTTCTAACCGCTGTTATGAAGTTATAACATGCATGTTTCTAATTAAGTCGTTTGACTTATTCATGGGATAAGCACTTTGTGTTGTCCATGATAGTATTACTTATGTGTAACAAAGATAAAATATTTAATTAGGTGAAATTAGCTTTGAGTCATGTGCATGAGAAGACTATTATTCTCATACAATATCTCCTTATCTCGTAAAATATAATAAACCTCTGTACTAGGATATGATCTAATTACATGAAGCCAAAACCTTGGATTATATATACTACTCACACTTGGACATAAACAAAGGCATACGATATATAATTAATTCCTGGTGGCTTTAGCTTTAGACTAAAAAAATGGTTACAGTTGCACGACTCCAAAAGAACCCATGAGAAAACAAAGGGCCAACCAGTAAGACAAAAGAAATGTGGTTTGGGTCTCAGATAAAGTAGACACTTAGACGGCTACATAAACACCACGTAACATGTAATGCAAACGTATATTAATTTGGAAACATCTGCACATGTAATTTCCTAATAGATAATACCAAAAGTGATACTCTTTTTCCCTCTAAGTTCAATGCTCCACATGTCCGAAGTTGGAGTTAAGCACATTTCACGTATATCGCTTAATGTTTTCTTTATACATATATATATGTATGTATATATATAATATGAAGACTCTGACTGCGAATACGGATGGAAACATGTTACTTAACCATTATCTAAATGCTTTTCAAACCCTTAGATGATTTTATGACATGAATTTGGTCGAACTTATTATGCATCCCCAATGGCTTCAAATTAGGCCTGTCAAAACTTACCAGATATCCGACATCCGAATTCGAATTCGGCTGTCCGAATCGAATATGGTAAGAGCTGTACATTCGTTTCACCGTATTCGAATTCGTATCTGAATAGTATTAGAAAAACAAATACGAATATGGTATAGTCATTACCGTATCCGAATATTCGTATCCGAATAGATATTTTTAAAATTAAATAAAAATATATAATAAAATATATAATAATATATAAAAAAAATATGTAAAAATATTTATTTTTAAAATTTTAAAAAAATCTATATGAAAATATGTATACTCACTGTTGTAAATTTGCTGATTTCGAATTCGGATATCCGGATTCGGATATTCGAACAAATTTGAAATAGATATAATACGGATTCGGATATCCGGCACCGAATTCGAATCCGAACAAATTCGAATTCGGATGACTTCCTAAATATCCGTCCGGATTCGGATACGAATCCGGATATAGTTAGACAAAAACGAATTCAAATACGGATACTGTGTTACCGTATTCGTTTTATCCGTTTGACATCCCTACTTCAAATAGCTTATAAAATTTCTCATATGTGAAACTAAAGGCTTCAAATAGCAGTTTAAAACGAACGAACGTACTTCAAGTGTCTCAAATACATCATGCAATTTATACTGGTAAATTTCACTTAATACAATATAGAGTGAGTTTAAGATTTCTCATATATACTACTTTTAGGTTTTATTACGTGCAAATCTTAAGATAAGTCATGAATTACCAATATTATTTAAACGTGTAAAGTATACGTAAGGAGGAAGAAACAAGGCATGCATGCATATAAGGGTAACGTACCATGAAAGCATGGGAGCACTTATAAGCTAATGTTTTTACTATATCCGATATTTAAGGGAAAAAGAAGTGAACACTGAACAACCCAGAAAAAACTGTCCTGATCGGACACTACAACAACGACCATACCTATTTTCTTCCAACGACAGCAAAAACTACCGTTAAGATTTGAAGAAGGTAAAAGACATGCAAATAATACATCTATCCTAAGAGATAGAGACTTTGCTTCTAGTAAGACCCTCGACTCTATATGTAACTACTCTGATCGGACATTGAAAGGAATACAATATATCATATCAATGATAAAATATCTTTCTCGCGTTCATTTGTATTCCTTTTCCTTATTTCTTTATTTTGACAAGTCTATCAAATTATTAGAAAATGCATGTTCAAGAGAGTTCATCATGATACCTATCTTCAAGTTTCTCATAGATATATAGAAACATGAAATTTATTTATAATCCAGAATGGATTCCAGTTCATTCTTTTACTTCTTCCATTATATATTTACAACAAAAAACCTCATGGAATATATTAGTCCCATGTCTTAGGGACAGGACAAAGCAAGAAACCAATCTTTAAAGTTTAAACCCTAGTGGGCAGTCATCAATACAATCTTAAACCATATGCTATTCACTAGCTAATATAAGTTTGAGGAATCTTCATAGCCATGTGGGCTGGCTTTGTCATATAGAAAAGGGCTCTTTCTTATATATTATTTGTTTCCCCAAGTTGCATGATAAACCTGTACTTTCTACAACTAGCCATCACATAAACAATCTTTTCAATCCTTGGATGCACTTGTCCTATAAAAGGATCCTAGTAGATAATTAATGCACTTTGGCTTGGACAGGTAAACAATTCAAGATCTTTGGTCATTCAAGCAAAAGTCAATACTAGAATTTCCAAACAAGGAATCGCTTGAATAAGCATGATTTCCCCTCAATTAAAAGAATATGCATGATTTGATGTTTTTTATATTTTTATTTTATATGATTTTAGTAATGTTGGTCATTGAATTATAGAGAATATTACCTCACATTGATCACTTCGAGAAAAATATATGGATCATATGTGAATGAAATATCACCACCCATTGTCTTAAGGTTTTGAGTGGATATGAGTATCACCTAATATAATCCAAAGTTTTAACATGGTATCAGAGCAAATTTAAAATATGGACTCATACTTTGCCAAGCCCATGGTTGGCCATCTATTGTCTTCCCTCAAGCAGATCCAGATGTTCATGTTTGCCTTATGGTTGGTGATTAAGGTCGGGTTCTAAGGAGCGTGTGTATGTCAAACCATGTTGGTACGCGAGAGCGGATATTGAGAATATTGTCTCACATCGCTCATTTTGAGAAAAAATATATGGATCATATGAGAATGAGGTACCACCACCCATTGCCTTAAGGTTTTGAGTTGATATGAACCTCACCTCATGTAAGACCAAGTTTCAACATGGTATCAGAGCAGATTTAAAATGTGAACTCATACCTTGCTAAGCCCATGGTTGGCCATGTATTGTCTTTCCTCAAGCAAGTCCAGATGTTCATGTCTGGCTTGGTTTGTGATTGACTGCGGGTTCTAAGGCGCGTATGTATGTTAAACCACGTTGCCACGTAATGGCGGGTAATGAGAATATTGTCCCACATCGCTCACTTTGAGAAAAAAAAATATATGGGTTTTATGAGAATAAGATACCACCACGTATTGCCTGAAGGTTTTAAATGGATGACCTCACTTCATGTAAGCCCAAGTTTCAACATGAATGTTAGTTTGATCCTCTATACAATCCAGTTGGCATTAATACATACAGCATACTTCATATAGTTATCCCCACATATTAATATGGCTGGGGTTTGTAATTGAGGGCTTAAATTATTCATTCTAGCCACTAGATCATTAAACTATAGGTTCATAGGAATACCTTCTATCAAAGAAAAGTTAAGAACTAGACCAAAGCTACAGGCACCATTGTATGTAGGTCAGTAGGTAGGGGAGGCCATAGGTGTGAACTGCATGTATCCATATAAAAACATTTCTAATCCCCCATATGCAGATGAAGCACGATAAAAATAAGATAAAAGACTAAACAAACCGACAATATAATCTAACGTAAGTCAACGTTTAAGCCTCCTCCAACAATTAGTAAAATCAATTTTTTTTCATTTATTTAATTGCTTAGGATAATGTATCTAAGTATCATTATGGGGCATAATAAAATATAATAGGTTTATGCAAGTACGCTTATTAAGTGCTAAAGGAATGGATGTATGGCTATACCACACATTTATTTCTTAGAAACATAAAAGATTTTCTTGCAGACGTTTATAATTGTTATTATTATTGCTTGCTTGGTAACGGGAAAGTCTGAAATTCTCATCCCTGATTAGGCGACCACCGGCACGAAGATCCCTTGATACGGTGAATTTAAATTACGAGTTGTGTTTCGGTAGACAGATGAAACAAGGCAGAGACCCAGTTGAACGGTAAGAAATTCCATCCAGAAAGAACACATAGGATGTGAACCACCAACAAAAATGATGCTATTCTTAAACATCCTACACATGATTGCTGAACTATGGTCGCAAACTATTCATTGTTACTACTGTTGTTCCTGCAACTCATATAGTTAGAATTTAGTCCATGCCCTCCACAAATATCCACAGCTCTAAGGTTGCTAGTATGTTGCCCTTAGCATATAGTTTAGTTGATGTTCAGATATTAGATTAACCCAAAGACACATAGTTAGATCATGTTGTCAGCTTCGACCAATGCTTAAATAAGTAAGTTTGGATCTAAACTTTTTGTGAGCATCAAATAATGTCACTCCTACCTACAAAGCCATTAACTAACCAGATTTGTACACTCCATGAAACTTATTGAGACTATATGGGCCTTTGGCTTTTACGTGGAACCTTTTGCACCCAATGTTGCACGAAATGCCACAAGATAAAATGATACAGAAGTAATTCCCCTGTAGTCTTTCACTTCAAAACCCTTATTGTGATCTGAAAATACACTATGAAAGTATATACTTGAATGTGTAGTACATGAACCCTACGTTAGTTCATAGTTGGTATATACTTTTCATGATGTTTTTACAACAAGGTCTGAGAAGAAAAAACTAGGAAGGAATCCCTTCGCAATGATTTGTACCTGCTGTTGGCATCACTTAATTTCAGTTTTTTCCGTTAAGAAATAAGGAATTTTCAATTACTTTTTTCAATTTATTAGATTGCAACATCCATGTGGATAGTATTTTTGCCCCAGGCCATCGGGCATTTCCTACAAATTCTTTCACTTTATGGCAGTTCGGTCCTGTCACTTTAAGGCGCTTTGGCCCTAGTTCCCTGGACATTTCTTTCCAATAACGGTCTGAAACCCGACACATGCGAATTCCCTTTGACACAAAATCTTAAAATACATTGTCATCAAGGCTAGACGATATGCAATTCTTCTGTTTCAGATTGTTTTTCTTGTTTCTTTTTCAAATTGCTTTTCCTCTTCGGCCGCAATTGCCAACAAAAATTCAGGCTCTTCTTCCGTGTCTTTCAAACGGGCAAAATAAAGGTTTTGTTCCCACAATTGTCAAGATTAATTCCTATTTCCTATAATCTCTGATATCTTTCACTAAAACTGTCAGGTCGTTTACCTCGGAAGATATGCGAGCAATAACACTGCCAATTTAAGTCTAAGACAGTGCATGTTTTAGTCTGTTGGGTGGGGTGGGGTGGGGTGGGGTGGAGTGGTAACAGGGGTGGGGTACGGGGTTTATAGCTTTGCAGATTTTGCAGCTCATGCAAAGCATCCATAGCCAACAAAAGAAAAACATCGTCAGCTGATGCACTAAGAAACCATCAACTTTACTGAATGCTTACAAACATTAGACGCTAAAAATCGCTATCAAGAATCACATCAAATATCTTAAGAGAAGCTTAAGCTTCAAACAGTCTTGAAAAGATGTCATTTTCACACACGAAGCTGCAGTCAGGAAAAAGTTTTGGAACAGAATACAAGTTTCACAGTACGCTGAAGAGAAAAAAAATAAAACTAAAACACCATGAAAACTGAATTCGAAGTGAAGACCATGTAGATTGTAAGAAGATATAGAATAGATGATAAATAGTTGAGAATGAGGTATACGTGCCTCGCCATTCTCATTGCAAATTCACCTTCTTTTGAATGCTGTTTTGAATAGCTCAAATACACAAGCCATTTCCAGACGAGAACTCAAACTGGTCAAAATCAATTCAACAAACCAAACAAAATCCATAAAAGAATTGTTTTGTGTGAGAAAAATGGCCATTACAACCCAAAAAAAAAAAAAAAAAACTCAATAAAAGGAGGCTTCACAGTTTTATGATTCACAAGCTATCTAAATCTCGCGCCTATTTTATACCGACAATGAAAAAGAAAAGGAAGGATACAATAAAATACAGAAAACTTTCGTACCTTTTTTAACAACCGACTGCAATAAGTTACAGCAGCCATTGGTCCGAGAAAAACAGCCAAAAAGCACAGGCAATACCTGTGGCTTCTCCGGGCAATACAACAAGGTGTAATGCAGAGGCGACAGTCCAAGCTCAGGAGCATAGCAAAATGTCATACCCGGACCATTGTAATCCTACTTATCTGATCCCTTGATATTCAGATTGAACCACTTCTTCTTAGAAGATTTGTCCTTAGAATCTGAGCTGCCATCTTCACCTGGGCTATCTGCCTTAGGAATCTTACTGCTACTACCATTACTAAAAATTCCACCAGCTGCAACAGCAGCAACCATTGACCTTACCACTGTAAATGAGGAATGGATGCTGTCCCGCTGATTAAGCAGCTCATCTACCTGTTCATCATATGCTCATGCTTATGACGCTTTCTACCGTAAACACACTATGTAAGAACTGAAATGCAAAAGGGAAAGGTCCAACCACATGATTTCACCACCTTAGCCTACAAGAGGAAATTGATTAACGAAACGACATAAACATTTTTTTTTGTAATTTAAAATTTTCATATATAAAGCCGAAAAGGCAGATTTACAAAATGTTCTATCGATTGGACTGCCCGGAGGAAGTCACAACCCGATAAATAAAGGTGGCTTACAATATGCACACTAGTCTAGTGCAACTTTTAGCAAAAGATGGTTCAAGATAACCACAATTCTCAGAAGGTGATCCTGAAATAAGGCTCTCATAAGCTACGGACACCTTCAGAAGGTGATCAATGAACAATTCTTAGAAGATGATCCTGAAATAAGGCTCTCATAAGCTACGGACACCTTCAGTTTGCGAAACTCAGCTATAAGTTTGCAAACTAGGTCAGAGAGTATAAGCTACAGAGATCTTCAATTTACGAAATTAATGGGCTAAAACTTAGTAACAGCATCTCAAAATCATAAAAGTTCGTATCCAAGCTATCTTATCTATTATTTCGACATAGCTACTATTAACAGATATAAAAAAGTCACATTCAAAGACATGCAAGAAACAAGTAAGAAACGCAAAGACTTACTGCTTGCTTTTCTTGGCTGTATCTGTTTGTCACTTCTTGAAAGCGGGCTAAAGCCTGTAAAACCCTCAACTAAGTCAATGGAAAAACAAGCTTAAACACTATCATTCAACTGCGCAACTAGAACTTTTTCAACCTTTCTGTATTCTGTTTCAAATTGGCGTAATTCATTCCTCTTTGTCAGTATCTGAGCCTCGATGTCCTTGAGTTTGTGAGTTGTTTCCTCGTATGACTTTGCACAAAGAGCCTCAATTGTATAAGAAGCAGGTTTGAAAAAATTATCTCCTGAAAAAAGACCACCCACGGCAATTGAAACCCATTTCCTAATGACAATATCTAGGGAAAACAGGCTGGCCAATGAAACCAAAGAGAGGATACAGTGAGAATAGGTAAACCATAAACAGCAAATATGTGAGTTCCGGCTTTCAGTTCAGAGACTTCACAAGGTTGGAGGCCTTCCAACCTTTTGAAAAATGCTGCCTCAGGGTCCTTAGCCATCGCCAACTAACATCAGCACCAAGACATGTTAAGTAGTCAAGCTACATAAGGGGGAAAATAGCTCTCCATACAAGCTTTAAGAAAACAAGCATACCGCATTTACTGTTGTATCCATACGGTAAACTTGAAAATGCAAGAAATACATTCCAGCTGAAGTTACTTTGCCTGTCTTTTCGCTTTCTTCCTGGACATGTTCAAGTAATAGATTTCAATCAGACAAAATGCAGAATACCATGCCTTATTTCAGAAAAGCATTAGACAATCTTTTCTTTTAGTTTGAAACAAACGCAGAAGACATAGTTTTGGTAAAACAAAGTGGCGTCATGACTGTTGCTGGCACACATTCCAACACTGGGGCATTTGCAAATTTCCCTCTATAAGTGATTGATTTATATCATCAACTCCAGACCAAACTTTCTCCATCTCACTCTCTTCTCTCATTCTACTTCATCTATATTCAAGTGCTCTCAGTTTACTCCAGTTATTGCAATATATTTTTATATCAATCATGGTGCAACTAGTGCATTTATTTATGGTTCTAAGTTCTTTTGGTGCAAAAGCTTACAACATTTTATCTATATCCTATAACTTCCATAAGATCAGCAAAAACATGAAATTATTATCAAGTATACTTTAAGGGCCAGCATTCCTCTGATTGCTGACTAATTGAAGGCCTCAATCTAACTTGCAAAAGTCGCATTTAACTAGATAGGGCACTCCATGATTCCTTCGATTAATATGGATAGGGCACTTAATAAACTAGGAAATCCATTCACGGAGAAGAAAAAGATAATACGAACAATTAAATTAGATTGGAAACAAATAACATTTTTCACCAAAAAGAACAAGATTTAGAGCAATCTTCAGGACAAGTGTTTTCCAAATACCTGCAAGGCTAGACCATATCCCCCATTGGCATCTTGCTCAAAATACAGCAGCTGACAGTTAATGGACAAAGCAGTTATAGTGCTACAGTTGAGAGCAAATTAAGAAGTGTTCATAAAAAATGCACACTCAAGAAAGCAGCTGAAAATACAGCGTAGTTTTCCACAAAAAAAAAAAAAAAAACTAAAGGAGCGTACCTTAAATTTGCTTTGTGCAGCTGATGTAACTCTAACAACAATTCCTGCTTCTGCTTGCTCCTCATTAATAGTTACACCAAAAAAATGTGCACATTGCTTTTCTACCTGCCAGATATTTCCATTAGATAAAACTCATACCTCAATCTTCAGAATAAAATGAAGAATCAAATGAAGCACCTTACTTTGCCACTCACTGATGTCCCCATTGGAAGAGGCCTGACTGTCACAGTCCCACTTAACGCTTCTTCAAGAACGTTAGCAGAAATTGTAGTCTTGATAGGTACACCCAGCTTGCTATATAATAATTAGGTGAAGCAATTAGTAAGATAAATTTTTAATATGAATCCATTCAAGAAGAAAAACAGACAAAAATCACCTAAATAATGCAGCAAACATCGTATTGACAGTTCCAAGGTTGGATAGATCTATTTCCATATCCATTCCATCGGCTTCAAGGGCCTAATTCAAGGTAAGAATATTTAACCAGTAAGAGATAGACAACCACAATCAGCTCCTGAAACAAACAGATATCCACAGTATGTATTTGCAACAAGACATATCATGTACCGACCACCAAAGAGCACATGAATATGTGCTACATCACTGATTGAGTGCATCACCAATAAATACTTACATCTGCTGTGTAAGAAAAATCTTCAAAAAAAAAACGAAAAGAGAAAAAAAAAAGAAAATCTCAAAGTAGGGTAACAAATAAACACTAAGCACAAGCAGAAACTGATGAGAAATCTGGATTTCCTTTCTAACCGACTACACATCCTATCCATAATCCGTTCTTTAGTGCCTCAAACAGCAGAAATTAAAAAAAATACATTAATGACGGAAAATTGATTAACATATCATAGAAAAATGTCCTAGAGATCTACGCAAATAATGGAAACAGAAAAATCACATGAGAGACTTTTATACTATTTCGACATACTATCTTACGCGATCTCAAAATGCATGATATATGATGTATCCAGGAGCAAATAAAATGCAAAATAAATTAAATAAGAGAAAAAATGTGAAATTAAACATAGTTACCAAAGCTAGCATTTTTTCCTCCTTCATATCTGCAGCACCTTAACTTTCTATGGGAACTCCAGGGAATTTATCACAAGAACTCGTTACAAGATAACAACGCGAGAATCTACGTATACTATTGCCGATAACATAAAGAATAAACAAGATGTGTGCTTAAAGAAATGGATGGAAATTAAGTCATTTTACCATACTGTAGTTCAATTTCATGCAAATCATCTAGTTCATACAAGTCTTTTAGAGACAAGAAACGAGTACCTCAAAGCCTGAACTGTCATATTGCCTTCTTTTTTCAGAATCAGACAAAATACTATATGAATAAGCCACCTCCTTAAACAGCTCTGAGGCTTCGGGATTGCTAGCATTTTTATCAGGGTGATACCTGTAAGGCAACAAAAAGTGTTTTCTTACCAATCAAGAATCAGATCCAAACCTCCACCGAGTTCAGTCTTTAAACAAATTTACACTCCTAGATTTTATTCCAGCATGCAGAAACACAAGAGACAAAAATAACGAATTCATATGCCAAGAACTAAACACCAAACAAGCTAAATAATACATATAACACAAGCCAAAGGTTCAATGTTGCCTTCAACAAAATCATTTCATGTCTTTATAAGATTTCTACTAAATAAATCCTCCCTTACATTCAAGACAAGTGTCCTGATTTGTGTCAAAGGTCTACATCTTACATACTTTAAATCCATTCATCAATAACCGAGATCAACAAAACCACAACTCTTTTCTTTTTTTTCTTTTTGTGGAGGTAAAGCAGACATAGATTCATTCAAAAGGCAACGAAACTGTACCTACTTCCATCATTGGCAAAAACAGATCCATGTTGCCTCAATTTTGAACTAAATGGGACCCTAATCAATGTTACAGACAAGGAATTTTCTAATCTGCTTTACGCTTCCTCACCTCTCTCCAAATACCAAATTAGAGCCTCATACAGTGATATTGCTTCAGCTATGAATACAGGACCCATACACTGATCTAAATTACTAAATTCTCTCCTGCCATAGACCATATGCACTAGCTGCAATTCCAAATTCACTCTGAAGAGCGTGACGAACCTAAAATCCCAGATACTAGAGGCATAAACTTTTCAAATCCAGGTTCAAATTCACCAAATCAGGCTCTCTCCGAGTGCATCCCAAACCAGATTTCAATATACCAAATGAACTACGAATTTCAGAAACATAATACCAAAAGGGGGAAGAAGAACAAACAAACAAACAAAGAAACACACAAGTAAACCTAGACTTCATAACATGTTAACATGATAAGTTCAAATTCAAAAAGAAAGGACAATAACTTACTTGAGAGCAAGCTTTCTGTATGCAGTCTTAATTTCCTGATCGGAAGAATCCCTTGATACAGACAACACTTCATAGGGGTCTCTCCTCAAAACCGGAAGCGATGTCCCCCCCATTTTTGAACCCACCATTCCCTTCTAATTCCTTCAAGATCCCTATTCCTAAAATCCCGCCTCCTCACCTCACTTCTCTTTGCTATGAAAGAAAAACTAAATTCAAAACGCAATAGCAATCCGGGGGGAAAAAGGACTCCTGCCTGCAAATCCAGAAACAGAATCAACATATGCAAACATAATCAATCAGTTAATCACGGAATTCAAACCGATTCTTGGATCCGACTTCACTACATAGGAATTGATGCAACAAATGCAATTGATTAAGCATAACAACTAAAGATCTGTTGACAACATCTACAGGAAAAAAAATACAAGACGGAAATCACCCGAGGAAAAGTAGACGTTTCAACCCGAGGAGACCTCTTCGCTGTTCTTCCTTTTGATTCCTATTTCCCCTTTTCTCTTTTTCCTTTTCCCTTTTTTAATGGCAATCTTCTCCTAATTCCTAAACGATAGCGATTTAGTTGAAAAGCATGAGCGTGGAAAGAGATGACCTCAATATTTGGCCAAACGCGACTTCAATAGCATATTTTAAAGATTTGAGTAGGGGTGGTTTTATTTTATCCCCAATATGTTCGTGGCAAACTTAAAAGGCTAAAACCTTTGTATGTTTATAGACATATCAATTGGGTTGAGATCTCCCAACCCTCACTTTACTCACCTCTTTGTGACTGTGCGACACGTGGCAGCAGAGGGTGGTGAAACTAGATGAGGGGTGCTGCCACGTGTCACGCGGTCATTCGTCACCGCACTCCTTTACAGTGAGGGGATCCTATCCCATATCAATTAGTGCATGTTGTCGCGTAAAAGATGAAAAGTGTTGCTAAACTCTTTTGGTTATTTCTATGACTAGAGTCACATCATTCTGCGTTTGCTTAGGTTAATAGAAAGACCAGATCGCATTTGCATATACAGTCACATCATTCCCTCATCATTATATTGTATAAGTCTCCACCATAATACTTTTCTTAACTTTCAATTTTTTATACAGAATATAATTTTATTATATTGATAGCGGATGTGACAGAAAATATGACACATATCACTTGTCAAAAATATGAGATGATATTGAGAGTACATGTCATTACCTATAAATGCAAAAATAGGATTATCAATGATATGTTTACTATTGTATGGACTATTTTACCTCAACGGTGTACACATACAAATTTTAATTAAAAAATAAACTAAACCACTAAAACATAAGAAACTTTTCCTTAAAAAAACATTTATGGGCGGGCACCAATAAAGGGAAAACGAATAACGTTTAGCTGAATTAAATGATTACAGTCAAAAGCATCGTCTCTTCATTGCAGCGAGTAAGGTTTGTGCAGTCATATTCAGTTGGTAATCGGATTATTATTTGTTCTAAGAGACCAAGAGTTCGATTTCAGAGACAAGTACAGTGTGACTGTTCCACTGCTTCGGCCTAATTTGTAGGAAGACACCTTGTGTAGGTCACTGCGTAAGATCTCATTCAATCCAAGAAGTCACTGGGCTCACCGCCGTCACCCAGCCACTCTCGGTCAGGCCTACTTCTCCAAGGAAGTAGAAGCAGTCGAAACTAAAAAGCTTATGAACTACTATAAATATGACGGGGTTTAATTACATCCCCAGCCACGGTCCCTGCTATAAAACTAGGGAGTTATTACATCTTCATCTGGTGTTCTTCAGGTGCTTCATAACAAACTAATACTACTATTTAGTGATGAACAATTCCTTAGCGATAGTTTTTGCTGTTGTCAGAATATACTGGTCTGGTTGTTGTAGTGATGAACAATTGGACAACTATTTTGGCAATACGGATGTTATGTGATTCTCTGTCTACAATTATGGCCACCTTAATCATGTATATATAAAGGGACTGAATTGATGAAGGCACTTCTGGATGGGTGCTGCCACTCAATTATGTTGAGCAATTGGGAGATGGGTCAAGCTTGATCACCCTGGTATTGTACGATCCGCAGTAGCTGCATTTGTGATATAGCCAATGGAAGGGCGCAGATCCCTTCTTATTACAATCATTGCACAAAATTTCCTGCAAAAATGTCAATTGATGTTGCTTATCGTACAACTTTACCACTATATATACCTATCAGAATGAAAGATTCATACTTCTATCAGAGTCCTGCATTCTTTTATACAACTTTACCACTATATACACCTACCTGATACATGCTAATCAAAGCTTTCTTAGTGCTTTTGATGATCCACGCCAATAGGTCGAGGGCGATACAACAAAAGAATGTAGCCACCATCATAGCATCTGAATGACGGAAAGGGTCCCAATGGTTTGAAACAAATAGAAAACTCACCATTGAAATAATCGCTGATGTTATACCGTACCTCGTCTTCAAGAACCACTGTCATCCTCCTTGTCACATGGATGAGCATTATTTTCCTACCTTGGTGCCTAAAACTTCCCTGAGCTTACATCAAACAGGACAACAACATGGACTGATTGATCTGGAGGAGGCTCACAACTAAGAACATTTAAGAAAGGCGATGAAACGGAAGCCTTATTAAACCATGTGCACAATGATTTTAATTGTTGTTATAATGGTGAGTTCAGCTCAATTTGTCATCTTTTTGCTAGGAAGTTTATCCAAGTACCTTGCAAACTCTGCCAGATCTTGCTCCAAAACTGTTTGGAGTTATAATTCTCAAGGCAAGTTCCAAGGGAAATGGGTGGTCATGCTGTAGAAAACATTTTCAAGTATTATTGCGATTGATGGGTGGTTGCTCTCCAAGCTAAAAGTTTAATTTGTTGAAACCAAACCTGCGCATTTTCAGGCGCTAACACAGGTAAGCTCAAACTCTTAAGCACAAATTTCCTTTTTCCCCGTAAAATTGTAATAGGGTGATTCAAGCATTGATGGTAAGAACACCTTAGCTTAGCAGTTAAAGTTGAGACTCTTAGATCAACAAGCCTTATGATCAATATTAGCAAATGCAACAATTTTCTGACTTTTTGGTTTCGTTTTACCTTCTTTCTCTTTTTTCTCTTTGGCGGCCAAAAAAGAGTCGCGAAAAATTTGCTAAAGTTAGCTAACCATGTGCTTTCGCAGCAGATCCAAAAATAGAACTTTATCATTTCTACTTCAGCGGTTAGTAGAACTTCCTTACCATTTCTCAGTGCATTTCGTGGCCATATAAACTACTATGTCACGCCTCAAATAAGGGAAACAAACTAGTGTCAAGTTCTTCCTAGAAAGAACACGAGCTTTAGAAGACTGGAAGCTAATAGAAAATGAATCTTACAGTAACAATCCTTAATCATATACTAGCTGCACATGTTCCCTCGGACACTGAAGGCGAATCAGAAACCGAATCAGCTGTCTCGTGTGATGGAGACATCTCCACGCCTCTTAACTCTTCTATCAATTTCACTACATGGTTCATCTTTGGCCGTTGATCAGGGGATGCCGAACTACAAGCCACAGCTATTTGCAGTAAGCCCACCATTTCTTCCTCTATGTCCTTGTACCTCATCAGCTCCAAATCAAATACCTCAGCTGTCCACTCTTCTCTTACTACGGATTGCACCCACCTGGGTAAATCGACAACCCCAGTATACCCTGTCCCTGGTCCACTGTCATCGACAACAGAGGGGCATTTGCCTGTAAGCAGCTCCAGCAAGAGGACCCCAAATGAGTAGACATCAGATTTCTGGGTAAGTTTTCGGCCATCTGTCATGGCTTCAGGGGCACGATAACCATTGGATCTTGGAGCCGAGGAGGGCAATGCAAAGGCCGAGAGACCAAAATCAGAGAGCCGAGAATTACCAGTTTTGTCTATGAGGACATTAGTTGATTTGATATTACCATGAGTAAGCTTGAGGGACTTGCATGAGTTGTGAAGAAAAGCTAGTCCTCTAGCTGCTCCAGCTGCAATCTTTAATCTTGTCGTCCAGTCTAATGGGGTTCGTCCAGGACCTCTGTTTCCTGCGATAAAGTTTCTGGACCTGTTAATTTAACTATTATTGTTGCAAGAACAAAGCTGCCTGCAGAAAAATGGTTGTAAGAACTGACAAAACTGTTAATTTTACAGCCGCTTATTACTTGTATGCTTTAGGACCATACCAATAGTTTCCTTAATGTGGATTGTGTTGTATACAAAAATGCAATCGAATAAAAGAGCAACAAATGGCATTATTTGATTGGAAATGGGGCTAGGTCGCATAAAAATGTTTGCTCAAATACACGGGTGGCAGTCACATGTCAAACAATTTTCAGTGTCATCAATTGTTCCCTTCCTACCCTACCAATTTTTTTCGATGAAGTGAAAGGATCATAACCAGAAACAAACCCTGTGTGTTTTCAGCACATGGATAAAGGTACGTACACCCTCCCCCATTACTCCGTCAAAGACGGAAACCTCTAAGACAAGGCGTTAATGTTATTGTTGAAGGGAAAGGATCATAAGATTGAAATTGGAAAGAAAGAGATTAGTTGGATACAGGAACTACAACACAAAAACTGCACTAATTCAATGCCAACATGCCAATATTTAAATTCTACAACGATAAACAGAATCCAAGTAAAAGTGATTTTAAAAGGGTCTCATTATACAGGACAAATGGCCAGTTGCAGCTTGACATAAATAAATATTGTGACTTTCCATGCTACTTTTCACGAGCACAATATTTCCTTCCATATTTTTCATTTTTTCCGTTTTCTCACTAAAGATTTATGTTTAGGAATACCTAATTATAGGTCATTTCTGAGCATAATCTACTTACGATTTCATGATAAAATATTCACTGCTCTCCCACATCAAAATCCTCATGATTTCTTAGGTGTTGAATCTACCACTCAAACTATGGAGGCAATACCATGCAAATTTGTAGTTGTCTCTCGTCTTACTTAATCACAACTCATCCCAAGAAATGTGCCCCTATAATAAATATCAACTTGAGACAAGTCAAATGTTAAATCCACTAAGACACACTAACATATGCACAGGGAAATGCTTACAATACGTGAGTAGATCAAATCCCATGTGCACCTTGGACAACAAGCTCATTTACAATTATATTAACTACAGGAAAAAAAATCTAAGAAAAACCTTTAAGTCTATCTACCACCTTCTTTAGTTCCTCCCTAATTTTTTTTTATTTAAAAAAACTACAGAGAAATCTCCGAACACTACAACATACTGTTCTTCTTGTGATCCTTTTATTGATAAAAAAAACATGAAACTGAAGAAATGAATGAACTGAATAGGAAGGCTAAAAATGGGAAAATGCTAACCATGAAGAAGCCAAAACAAATTCCCATTTGCCATGTAATCAAAGACAAGCAGCTTCTCATCTCTAGCAAAATAATAAGCCTTCAAAGTAACCAAATTTGGGTGCTTTAATCTTCCCAAAATCTCCATTTGTTGCTCAAAATCTTTTTTCCCATTCAAGCACACTTCCTTCAATCTCTTAACTGCAACAACATTCCCATCATCCAAAACAGCCTTATAAGCAGTTCCAATACCCCCTTTCCCCAGCATTTCAGCAGATGCTCTCAGCAAATCCTCCAGCTCAAACCGCTTAGCGCCATCGAAAAAGACCATTTTGCCCCTCTCATACCCTTGCTGGGTAGCCGTGGGTGGATATGGGCTAGCTGAGTACACGATTTTTTCGACTTGCAACCCCTTTTTCTCGCTCATTTTCTTTGCATAATTCCTCCAAAAGCAACAATAGAGTAAAATAAATAGTATACCCAAGAGCAGAAAATTCCCAATAGCAATGCCGACAGCAGCCAATGGACTAATCTTTTTCGTTCCATGCTGGTCTTCCCCGGGTTTAGCCGGCGATCCTTTTCCCTGTTTCGTAGTAGGAGACGGCGACACAGTAGTGGGCCCTACAGGAGAAGCAATGGCGCCAGAAGAACCGGGCATGGTCGGGTCACTCCGAATCGCGGAACAATCAGGCAATGGGGGGCCACAAAGCATCAAATTATTGGAAAAAGCAGACGCCGGAAAGCCTGAGAGCGAAGAGGGTACCTGACCAGATAATTTATTACCGGAAACATTAAAGTTCTGAAGGTTTTGCAAGTTCAGACCGGAAATCCGACCCGAAAACGAATTCTCCTCCAGCTGCAGAGTCAACAAATGGGTCAAACCATTCAGCTGTGCCACAGGAATCTCCCCAGAAAGATTATTAAAGGACAGATCAAGTCGAGCAAGACGAGTAAGCGACGCCAATGTCGCCGGGAACTCTCCGGAAAAGTCATTGTGAGATAAAAACAGTAGTTTAAGTGAAGTGAGGTTGGAGAGGTCAGGAATGGAGCCGGAGAAACGATTTCCTTTAAGGCTAAGAATGCGAAGTTCAGTTAAGGAAGTAAGGGAACGGAAGGAGTTTTCTAGCTGAAAATGTTCTAGAACGAGGCGGATGACCCGGTTTCTGGAGCAGTAAATGCCTGGCCAAGTGCAGGGGTCAGTGAAGGGGTTCCAATTGAGGATGTTGTTGGACGTGTCACAGGATGATTTGAAGGATAGAAGTGGGGCTAGGTCTGGGTTTTGGGAAGCAGAGTGAAGGAAGAAGAAGGAGAAGATAAGTAGGAAGAGTGATGAATGTGGGATTGTGGGTATTGGGTTTGGTGTTGTGGGGAAGAAGTGAGGAAATTTGGGTTTCTGCTTCGACATTGTTGGAGAAAGAAGAGTGTAGGAGAAAGGAGTGAGGAAAAGCATGGAGTGAATAAATGGATTTCTCTGCAACATATTTGTGAGTTGGTGTGACTATACGCTGCAATGTCATGTGAAACTGAAAAGTTACCGTTGCAAACTGGAAAAGATACAATTACCTTGGAGCAAAAAAGGTCATGCCGCCCCTAGGGGCATAGTCCAGTGGTAAGTGGCAAAGTTGATTGGGGTTAAAATTTCGACGTCCCGAGTTCGAGTCCGTGTGGAGACAATCCTTATTGAAATATTACAAGTGTTGACTCTGAGCTGGCTGAGTCTCGTGTGTCCCCTCCCTTTGCAGGGCTGCTGGTGGAGCACATCCTTCGATTTACATCCCACCTGGCTAAGAGGCCTCTGGTACAGGTGGAGGGAGAACCCACTCCCCCATCAAAAAAGGCCATGCCACTCACGGTCTCAAAACTTGTGTTATTCATTTATAGTGATAGGTAGCGTACTGGTGGAATATGTAGGCCTTTGTAAAGTTTTGTGTTATTCATTTATAAAATCGTTCTTTTTGTGAGAAAAAAAAGGTCATGCCACTCACGGTCTCAAAACTTTTGGAGAATGTAATCAATAGCCCAATCTGTAGTTGGATGAAGACTTACGCAGTGACTCACACAAGGTGTCTCGTCCACACTGTGTGTGTATGTAGATTCGAACTCTTCACCTCTTAAAGTAAATTCCAACCCGAATACAAACTGGACTATACATTGGAGTCACAATTACCGGTTGTATACTGGATATTTTATACACTCAAAATATTTCTCTCTTTTTTAACAAAAAAAAGGTGAAGAATGAATATTTTTTCTTTTGTTACAAAAATTTTAGGCTGAAGAGTATACATTTTTTACATTGTAAAATATGTCACTTTTGGTTAGAAAAATTAGGTTGATGGGATGATTTTTTCTAGTCTTCGGTTAGGGTATACCATCAATCTTCATTTTTAATGACAAAAAGAATTTAGATTAAAGAGTGTATATTTTTTGCATGGTAAAATCTCTCACTTTCTGTAGAATTTTCTAGTTTTGTTAACTTTTATTACTTAATCATATAAATCCACATATATAATTAGGATCTATCTCCGATCAATTTTGTTATAAGTTTATTGTTAACACGATCTTAATTAAAATCTTTTTCTTCTAGTTCTTCGAATTCAGTTATATAATCTATGAATAAGTGATCAAGCTATTGACATAATAAGAACACCATCAATAATTAATGATTGAAATAAATTGGTAAATTAAGTAAATTAAAAACAAAAAAAACTAACACATACAAACACTTTAAAAATAACATAAACAAACTATATAATAACAAACAACAAATGAAAGAAATATAAAAAACATACAATCAAATGCTCGTGGGATATGAACATTCGCTTAGAGACATGAAGAGAAAAATACATCAAAAACAATAAATGTAGAAGAAAAAAGTATGGGTGTGGGGGGGTTTGGCAGTGGAGGTTTTGAAGATTGTGTAGATACAAAAGTGATAAAAGTTAAAGTTGTTTCTTGTGAAAACTGACAAGTATGCTTTACATTGCTAATTAAGTACAAAGCTCATCAACTTCAATGAGTAATCATATGGTCCAACACTCCCATGACAAAAGGTAAAGGTTTGGAATGTCTAATGAGGATTACCTTAATTGTCTAATGGAGACAAAATTTCAACATACTTTTTTTCTGTCTTCATCCTCATGTAAAGCAGCCAAGATATGTGTGTTTCAAAGAACAATTAAAGAAAGTCAGGTTCCAAAAACTTTTTTGTTAATTTTCAATTTGCAGAATTTTCATTTGTTTTGTTCTTAATCTACACTTCTCCTAACATTTTGTGATTATAGTAATGATTTTTGACTTTTGCTATGAATAATATTTGGCTTCATATGATTTAGATCATCTAAATCAACAAATCTCATACAAAAGAAGTATCAATATATTGACCAGCCAAGCTACCATTCATAGTAATGACGCCTCCAGTAGGACAACTGCTGAAAGGAATTTCCGTGTTGATGCTCTATATTCTCCCTCATTTTATAGAAGAAAAGTAATGAGAAAGAAAAACAAAAGGGGTGAAAATGGACACATTGGCTATTGAGATTGTAATGGATATTTGTGTCGAAATCATATATGTACTCCATCTATCTTTACATTCTCTGTACTTCAGCTTCTGTACTGATCTCGTCTCTGTTTGGGGAGTTCGACTCAAAGAGAGTAAAAGAAAAAGAGAAATGACCGCCGGCATAGCTCAGTAGATTTGATACCAGAAAAAGAGAAACAATACACTCAAAGTTGGTTGTTTTTCATGTACTTGTACCCGTAGAGGATCCACTATTCCATGCATCTGTCACAGAATTAGGCGAGGAAGGTATGTTGATTTTCTTCTTCAACAAAACAACATATTCTGATTCTGGAGATGGAGTGGTTGTTGAAGTCTTTGATTGAATGGCAGAGATTTCAGATTCCGCATTTGTTGCCTCAGCAGCAGTGTTGTCTGTGTCACTCTGAATTGCTTTCAAAGTCTCCACCACCTCTTCCATGGTAGGCCTCATCTCCTTTTCATGCTGCAAACACCTAAATGCTAGTTCTGCCACTGAGGTAGTCATCCTCTCAACCTCAGGGTCTGACTCATTTTGAAAAGATGGGTCGATCAATTCATTGAACGCGCGTTTTTGGATCCTGCTTAGTGCGAAGTTCGATAAGTTAATGTCATAGCTGTTCCTGCTCATGTCAACTGCAGGCATTGATGATATGAGCTCAATTAGAACCACCCCAAAGCTGTAAACATCGCTTTTATTGGTTAGCTGATAAAAGTGATGATACTCTGGATCTACATAGCCCGGTGTCCCCTGAGGAGCCGTTGAGATATGAGTGACATCATTGGGAAATAGCCTTGAGATCCCAAAATCTGCAACTTTCACGCAAAAGTTAAGATCAAGGAGAATGTTGTTTGACTTGACATCGCGGTGGATGATGTCTGAAGCATGTAGGTAAGCCAATGCACCAGCAGTGTCTATCGCGATATTCATACGCATCGGCCAAGTGAGTGATTTATCTTTTGCTCTATCACCATGGAGGTGATCAGCAAGGGTGCCATTCGGGACGTACTCATAAACAAGTAGGAGGTCACGGCTATCCCTAGAAGTACATCCATAAAGGGTAACTAGATTGCGGTGCCTTAGACGTGTTAGAATGTCAATTTCATTCTTAAACTGTTGCATACGTTTGAAATTGTGCTCAAAAAGGTACTTAACTGCAACTTCTCTTCCATCCTTAAGTTTGCCTGTTTTGAGGGGGGGAAAAACAATCAATGGGTTATAGAAATAATCAAGAAAGAAACATGATCATTGAAGGACTAGTGTTAGAAAGCGGGACTTTACCATAATAAACAGTCCCAAAACCACCATTGCCAAGTTCATTTGACTCATGAAAGTGGTTGGTAACTTCTTCAAGTTCCTTGTAGGAGAAGACTGGCAACCCAAAGTATGCACTTCCAGATTCTGCGTCTGATTGTAAGGACGGATCAGTTATGTGTCTTGAGTGCAAAAACGGAGCAGCATCAATCCCTTTCTTGCATCTCCAGAGAAGAAACACGACAAAGCCACTCACCAAGACGAAGAGCCCCCCTCCAACTATATATATGAACAGCACAAAATGCAGAGAAGCTAAGTGCATGAAGAAAACACCAGTCCAAGTGGAACCAAGTTTCGATATCGATTATAGAGCTTTACCTGCACCAAGAATAGCTCCCATCTTGGATTTCTCTGCAATCAATGTTAGTGGAGATTCAGTCAGCTTCTAAAGCATCAAAGGTTAGGACATCGAACCAAAACCATATGCAATTTACTGGAATGAAACATAAGCATTCTAATGTAGTTTAATATAATGATAAGTATTAGATTATTGCCCCATTCAAAAACTTAATATGTTAGAGAGAAGAGTGACTTCAACATTTACAGGCTTAACTATCAGACATGCTCTATATGCAAGAAAGATATCAATCGAATAGCTTCTGTCATCTAACCTCGACCAATACCTTTTGTATGATTGGCACAATAATAATTGTTCAACATGTCGGTAAGGCATTTGCCTCCTCCAAGGCGGCAATTAACACAATCATCAGACAAATGCCACTCAATATCAAAAACTGGAGTAAAAAATTGGAACAACTGAGTTTGCTGAGTAATGGAATTCCAGGGCACCATTGGTAAAGTAACAGGCACACAGGTAGGTGGAACAGCTCCAGTGTAGGGACTATCGAATTTTGGGTTTCTGTAAAATATGGCATAGTCATGACAATCTGTATAATTCCTTAAACTATTGAAATCTTTGAGTCCCCCCTGCTTAGAGGAATCATTGGTACATCTGAAAACTGTGATGTTGGATTCAATAAAGAAAGAAATAGCAGGGGATTTTGATTCATGAGTGACGTTAACGAATGTCGAGCACATGTTTGATTTTATTTGTAACTGAAGCACTGGATCTTGAAGCTTGATGGAACTTCCATTCAAGAAGCTTTTTGCATCAAACCATCGATCATATGGCTGGTTGCCGAGTGCAATCTTTGGAGAAATTTGATCAGAACAATTAACCATAAACAACCCACAATGGGGTAGTGAACAGTTTGAGAAAGGGAAGCTCAAAGTTCCAAGATTTCCACATTGGAAATTTTGAGGACAACGTTCATAAGCAGAGAAGAAGGGGATAAGATTACAGAGAACAAGAAACACTAGAACCATGTCACAATACATCATCTTACGTAGCTAAGATGTATTGGACGGATCAAGAACATTGAAAAGAAGATTGGGTAGACATGATAAACAATTTGGATGATTTTTCTTCAAAAAACGAAAAAGAAAACCGTATTACATGATTTTGGCACAAAATTGGATTGTTGTGTGGAAAAGAAGAGATGCATCTGCCTTTAGGACACGGCAGTTGACTTGAAAAGTTTGCGATGACTTGCGGAATCTTTCTAAGTGTACTTTGAAGCCTCTGCCGATATTTCACCGCATTGGGGTCCATACAGTAGCAAAGTGTCCATCATCATTGTGTTAGAGCCTACCGTCTATAACAGAGTATGAGATGGTCGAATGTATGTAACTATATACGTGTGTTAGAAACACACAGTTTTTTGATTACCCATAATGAAAAATGCGTCAAGCTGTGTTGATCAACTGCTACTTCATGCGCATCTAATAAGTCATTTTATTTTATTACATCATATTCTAAATTCAAAGAAGAATGTTCGTTTCAATCTATTGCAAATAGAAACATTTATTTTGGTAATAAATGACAAATATATGATATAATAAGTAGTTGCGCTTTCAAAGTAAAGAAATCTTTCACGGTCAACCAATATATAGATTATATGGTCTTTTCAGAGAGAAGTTTCCGTCGAAGTGGATGAGACATATATATTATATATATTTTGTTAAAATCGTTTTTTGCTACTGATTATATAATGTTGTTTTGGAGGACCAAAGAATTTTGATGTACGGCCATCACCGACATGTGAAAGAATTTCCAAAATCGCTGCACGTCTTTTACGTTGACTTGGAAAAGACTGACTTGCATTAACTCTTCAAAAGATAAAACCCTTTTTCCGAACCCATTTTGGTCATAACCTTATGAGCATTGCCTATTGAAGGAGAGTAAAAGAAAGAAAACACACATTTTAATTTACTTTTCGCTTTATGTGGAAAAAATGTCAGTATATGATGTCAACTTATAAATTGTATCGATCAAATTCATGACACAGAATATGACTGTTTTCGGTACACTAGTTTCTCCGTTTGTATAAGATTCAAGAAGGAAGCGGATCGCTTAACAACCCGTAAAGTTTGTTCCAAACTTAAATTCAACGTGCACTGTGAATTAGACATTTCACTAATCCCTGATCGTCGTCTGAATGTTTCTTAAAAATATTGGAAATTATTGAGACCAATAATAGTAATATCCCTAATGAAACCAAAGTTTGACACGATCAAGAATTTCTTTTAACAGAAGCAACCATAACAATGAGTAAACGTAGGGCTGCACTAATTGTGTCCCTCCGGCCAGAGGGATATTGGTACTGGTTGGAGCTATTACACAATACTAAAGGAACCTACATGTTATTACTACCAGAATCTAATCATATCAATTATATTTATTGTAATCATCATATACCATAGACAGTGTTTAGAATTCAACTATAAATAGGTCCTATTGCATCTTGTTCAAATCAATGAAAAACGATTTTCATTCACATGATACCTGGATATAGAGTGAACGCTTAACCTAACACGATAAATAGCAGACGTAGTAATTAATATGCATCTTTAGCTTATTCATGCACATAAATGGCACAAAGACAAAGCAGAAGTCTCCTGGGAACATTTGATGAACTGCTTAAAACTAATACTTCTACAAGACAAGAGTTAGATTGTACTTTCACAAGTAGAGGAGGAAAATGGAACCCCATCTGATTTATCCTAGGTTCTAGAGATCAAACAAAGAAATCATCAGATCCAATCAACAGATTTTTTTTCTGAAGAGAGACAGAGGAGAGGAAGAAGATAAGAGAGTAGAATCTTGATCAAACCTACCGTTTTTGCAGGAGTGGCTATGGGGCTGATCAGGGCAATAACACAAAGTTTGATTTCCATCAAAGCCACAAAATCCCCCACTTCTTTCACATTCCTTGCAATCAAGCCCTTCCCATGTCAATGAAAATCCATTTTCCAACAGCCTTGTGTAGTTCACTCTTGATGTTGCTGAAAGATTGCTCCCTGCAGCTGAATCAAAAGGCGAAGCCACGTACGATTCGCAAGGCATATCTTCACAAACGATCCCATCCTCCCCATTGTCAACAACAGCATATGCATTATAACTATCATTTGTAGCACAAAGTATTGGATTCTCCATATACTTAACAGGAAAAGACTTGGAACAATTGTATAGCAAGCAAACGCTAATAACATCCGGGCCAAACCGCAAAGAGGACCGATCAAAAGCAAAGAAAGAAGGCTCAATGCAGGTAGAATTACTAAATAGCTCAAGATCAAGAAGCCGAAAAGTCCGGTTTTCGTAAGAAATACTCTGTATCACGAATTGACTTCTTGATGTAGAGAACATAGGTTTGTTATCTTGACAACACACATCAAATCCGGGGTACCCACAAGGCGAATCATCAGTGGTATTCGGATCACTGATATAAAAAGGGAACTTTATGTCTGGACCAGTTCCACAGTTTCTTGGCTTGCAAGCTACATATCTCCAATCAGCAGATTGTACATGTTTCATCATGGCCAGAGGACTTGTGATCATCAGAATAAGTAAACTAATCCACAAGTAAGGAACCATGTTGAAGAGCCCTCTTAATGACATGACAATTTGTTTAATGGTTTCTTCTGTATACAAAACTGTATATGAGTATATTTGACATTCTATACTATGCCTCAAATAGTTTCCATTTCCAGTATACAGAAGGACACACTCTTCCTCGACTTTGACACACTCTTCTTTGGCTTTGAAATATGATGAAATAAAGCAAAATGACTCACTAAATTACATGCGCTTCTTATATTGTGAAGTAGCAGTTGATCGTCACAACCTGACGTAATTTCATTATGAGTCATCGAGAAACAATTTCTGTGTGTTTATAACACATGGGTATGGTTGGTACATCCGAACCTCATACCTCATCATAGACAGTAGAGTAATGTTGTTGTTGTTGACTATGCCTCAAATGCAAGAGGCAACTTTTAGGGATGATAGCGGTTGCTATTGGATCCTTGCAAGTAATTACAACAGAAAAGTTCAGAGATCAAAATCTAGACAAAAATTTCCCCTTTGGTTGTTCTTGTTCATCTCAACAATGCTGTCATGATGTTGAAATGCTCAAAATACAGTTGTTTTGTACGGGCAGGAATGTGTAATTTATTGTTTTTGAGTAAGGAGTCATTTCAAGCAAGATACTAGTTCAGATGAATGTTCGTTTTATATATTTTTTATGGAGCAATTTGATCATAGATTCCCCAAATTTTATGTCACGTCAGAAATTCCATTCGTTTATTTATTTACATGTCATTATCATGACCTTGATTTATTTTTTCATTTCCAATAGAGTCAATGACACAATCTTCATTTACTATGGAATATAACGGAATAAAGTAAAATGACTCACTAAATTGGCTGCACTTCTTGTATTGTGAAGTAGCAGTTGATCACAGTTTGACGCAATTTTCATTATAGATCATTGAAAAACAACACAGATGTGTTTCTAACACATGAGTATGATTGCATACATCTGATTCTTATATTTCGTCATAAGCGAGAACCTCTAAAGCAATAGGATAATGTTGTTGTATCATGAGCTGGGGTTAAATGCCAAAAGCATCTGAATGGTTCCAAATCCCTGTAAGGTGTATTTTTCTTTTCTTTTTCGTGACATTAAAAGGACTGAGGACATGAATAGGAAATGTTAATCAGCACTAAGGCTTTTCTCCAAATCTATCATTTGCTTTCAAGATACATGCTGTCTGGGTTTATAAAAAGAGTTTTTTTTTTTTTGAAGGCTTCTTTTTATAATAACTGTAATGAACAACTCAAGAAAATTAAAACGCAAGCCTTTGACTGGGAGATTTTGTAAACGGATCTGAAGATTTAAGATATTGATTTCTTGGCTTCTAAATTGCTGAGAAATCGAGAGAGCCATTCTAGATTCTACGTAAAAGACAGAAATGTAGTATGGTAGGGTTCTTTGGATATTTGCATAGAGGGTTCGATAGCTTTTGATATCATTGAGATATACTAGTTATGGCATTTTGCTGTTAATATATGCAACTTATAACGGTTATTTTTTTTCCTTTGCATCGTGCATTGTCTCTTATTAAATTAAAATAAAACGTTTGTCTTGTTATCTCTTTCACTGACCATCGTCATCCATCAACTCATATTTTTGTTTACCCATGTGGGGACCATCAACCATATTTGACTATACCAAAAAAAAAAAAAAAACCCCACTCGGATCAGAATATCACACTTTCATTAATTAATACCAAGACCGTACGCATTATTGGAGCCATTCGGGGGTACATCAGAAATCATACGTGAAACCACGTCTATGAAGGTCCAAAACTATGGCATCACCAACTACACAACAGCATTTTTTTTTTTTTAAATCATGAATCATGGATCACAAGAATTTTCTTAGACCAAAAAGAAAAAAAGAAGAAAAGAATGAAAACATGAAGAATGAAGCATGGATCTTGGCCATGCTTTTAAACATAATAATCCACAAACTCAAGACACGAGTATTAGGCAGCGAAACTTCAAACAAACCAAAAATCTAACACGAACGTGGGATCACGATTGGTGCATAAATTTACCGAGACCTCCAATCCTTAACACCCCCACCCCCTTCTTTCCCACCTTCCCTCTCTTATTCTTCTCTCTCCCTTTATTTTTTTCCCCCAAAAAAATAATTAGAACATAAAAGAACATATAAGAATTTTGTTGCTATGTGCCTATGTTAACCTCACAACTTCAAGGTGAAGTTTCCAGGCTCATCAAAAGTTTTTGACAGCTGCTCCACCTTATTCATTTTAAAGCCCCTTATTCTCACCTCCTCAGGCCGTGACGTATCTCTATAGTCCACATTTTCAATGCTCCAACCCTTGTTATGCACAGAACCGCTCACTTTGACCTAAGCATCGAAAAAAGTGAAATGGAAGATTAACTATAGTTTTCAAATCATGACTATAAAGGATTATGTATCTGGATATTGTATTTAAATTTATTCATCCCAGTTTGCATCATAGTTTGATGCAGTGATTTACCTACCTACAGAAAATCAGCTAGTAAAAGGGGAAAGGAAGAAGGCAAGCATATACCTCAGCTTCATCAACCGCAGTAAGGATGAGAGCACCATCCAAAGAGAAATCTTCAAGAAAAATATTCTTGCCCATGATAGCTAAGGTAGATCCTTGCGTGATACTGCATTCTCCCCTCACTTTACTTTTAACTTCTGCAAAGGTAACTGCCCATTTTGGCTTCCACGCAACACGGGGCCAGACTTCCACCTCCTGGTGATTGAACTTTTGAAGAATTGGATCATCCACCTTAACGCCAGCCTGGGAAGAAAATAACATCAAGTATTCAGCGTATCCTTCCTATGAGTTGATTATTTAAAGAAGAGCTAAAACGTAAAAAGAGAAGTTCCATAGTGATTAATGGAGATGAAGCATGCAGTGATCTCACAGTCAACAATACATTTATGTTCAGAAAGGAACACAAACTCCCAGAGAAATATCGTACAAACAGTAGCTAGAGTTTCTTATTATAAAATCTTGAGGTCGGTGACAAACTGAGAGATCCAGAATATAGATAACGTACCTTTTTGAGAATAAGGCTGTTTGCACGGTATATGGCCATTTCCCCTGAGGTGGCACTATGATAAGGATTTCCCTTGGGCACCTTCAAGTAAATTTAGTAGTACTGTCAGAGGACAAGCTTTCAGCTGACAAAGCCATTCAGTGAACTTCCAAAGAGCAATTAAAAAATGTTTACAGCACACCTAAATTAACAATTCTGCAAAATTTGAAAGCCCATAAGATAACTTTTGTACGCTTCTTATGTCTTCCAAATTTACGTTTTTGACCTATGTAGGGGTGTTAACGAACCGAGCCGAACCGAATACTAAGTTTTCGAATTCGGATTCGTTTAGCTAAACGAGATGTTTGGCTCAGTTCGTTTAGCTAAACGAACTTTAAAATTGGTTCGAGTTTGGCTCGATAACCTTATAACTGTTTAAACGAGCCGAACAGTTTACACACAGGTTGGCTCGTCTAACTAAACGAACCCGAATACCTGTTCGAATTCGGCTCGTTAACAAATAATTAACCGAACACGAACCGAACTCGAACAGTTCGTGAACTGTTCGTTTCGTTCAACAGCCCTAGACATATGCATGTGATATTAATAGGGCACCAAAACTTAAAGCCACTTCACCTTAGCAGCATCCTCGGGATTGTTCTTTACAGGTGCATAAGCAAGCCATGTATCCATCACCTAATCATTACCAAAATGTTTATATGTCACGAAGGAACTTTGCGTGCACAACTAACCAAATCAAAAGTCAAGACTTGCGATGTTCTATATACATAATCAATGGACAGGGTTTTGCTTACTGTAAATCCAACTTTCGCTGACGGAGGCAATGTTTTAGGGTAATCTTGCATCATACATTCAAGTCGAGTGGATGACTTAAATGCAGTTTTTGAAGAATCTTTGTACCTGAGAAACAGAAGTCACTGTGTGAAGAAGGAAGACAAAGCTAATCATCATTGCAACAGGAATAAACCGTTCCACAAATTATGATCTACCCAAAGGAATCTAACATCTACGTCCATTCACAAATATATTCCTTGGGACCAGAGGACTTCCATTCACAAATATATTCCTTGGGACCAGAGGAAATTAATTATCACAAGAGTAAAACCTCTTTAGAGAACAGAGCACTAGCACACACATTACTTCATGAGTTCAGAATAATCAGGAATAAAGCATTAGGTCGGAGTGGTGGAGGAAAAACTTAAATATTAAAAAGGAGTAAGTTATCCCTGGATTCTTAATTCTTTATCTTTTATTTTTGTTATGAAGGTTAAATATAAAAAATACAAAATAATACACGCATTTATTGTAACAAGAGGTAACAGAGAACAGTAGCAATATCCATAAAGCAAACCTCAAAAACTGATCAAGCGCTCAGTCTCATTCTGAGAAGTAAAGGTCAGTATTGTCTAGAAGAATAGCTCTCAACCATCCTTCTATCTCATTAGTTCATCCATTGAAATTGCAACCTTGCTACAAGTATAAAAACCTTCCTTGCGAAGTCCTAGTTTGAGGATTGCAACCTAAGCATTCTACGGATAGCGCACAAGCCCCAAGTTGCACATGAATATTATATTAATGTAGAAACGTCAACCTCCAGATATTAAAAGAGTTACCGGGATACAGAAAAGGATTAGTATGATGAATAACCCCCAATTGTGACTTACATCGTATATAACACATGGTATAGAAAACCAGACACATTTGCGAGAATCTAAACTTTTACAAGCCTCAGATTCATACTCAAGTTTTTATCTTCTTGGTGAAGACCATAATAAGCTGCGGTAAGATGACAGCAAAGGAAATTTGACTGTATGTAGGACAAGGAATAAGCCATGCAATTGCCCTATCAATTTCGAAGAGCTTTATGCTACGAAAATTTCCATAGCAGAAGAGAGCATTACTTGGGATTGACAAACTCCTTTATAGCACCTTTAGTTTTTGAGAGCTCTTCCATGTACGGTCCAAGTTCAAGAATCAACTGCACGAGGACCCAATGTCAGAATTCAAGAGGGACCGATATTCCACATTCATGTTACCAGATTGCAAGCATAGATGCACATGCGCTGAACAAAGGTAGCTAGAAAATGAATATAATTGCCTTCTAACTAATGTGTAATTATGGATGAAATTTCACACAAGTTACCCTGCGGTTGATGGTAATATGTGACTAATACAATTACCCTATGATTCGTGGCTTAATAACATATGTTGCGGACTCCAAACGAAAGACTTCTCTCAGCCAAATTTATAAGAAGAATAATGAGTCTCGTGCAGTCCAGTGCTGCTTTAGTTGGAAAAAGACAAAATCCTTCACAATATCCATTTGGGATGGCCTCATATTACAGGCAACTACAACTAGCCCATTAGCCTATGTTGTTTTACTCACAAGGAGGAAAAAAAAGTCAATCGTAGTAAAAAATTAAGGTTACTAGATTATAGCGAGATATACTTGGTTTATATTTCCAGGAAATGGAGAATAGCCAGATTCAGAATTCACATCACCATCAGGATACCCCGTTGCTCTAAGTAAGGGATCGAGCTGATTGTATTCCACATTAATTACCATGGTCCGACCTGCCATAAGATCATTAGGTGTAAATACAAGTACGGAATTTAAGGTAAATTTATTTTTCAAGAGAAGAACCATCAAGTCCTACATGAGACTTTACTGTTACTAAAAATCTGCAGTTTTTTATCTTTGTTTTAAACACAAAATCTGCAGTAAGGAGCTATGATATGATTCCAACTGATTTTTGGAAAAGTGAAGATTTCACACGAAAAAAGAGAGTTTGTTTTTCCAAAAAACTTCTGCAAAAACAAACTCAAAACATATATGTGCTATTTTAGGTCGTGGTGGACGGTCCTGACCCAGATCTTATGTGCTACGTTGCTTCATTCTAACACTGGCTTCCGCAAAACAAATTTCAAAAAACTTCTGCAAAAACAGGATTCAAGGCTGGATTCACTAGCCTGATTTCAGTAATGACACTAATACCCAAAAAAAGGGACAGGTTATCTAGTTGAGACTTTATTAGATTGACTGGGATGACAAGAACAACCATCAAGACAGTGTATGGAAGCTAAGTCTCAAATAACATGATTCGATTCTTGAAAAACCCTAAAATCAAGGGTTAGAAACACAAAACTCTTACAGAAAAGGAATGATCAATCAATATCAGCCATAGTGTAAAAGTTCAATTACCATCTTTGTGAGTAAGTTTGGTTATGCCGCCAATAGCTTCTTTTGCTTTACGGGGAACAGCAAGAGAATTAACATGGTACTGTTTAGTAGCACTTACACCCAGTGAAGCTGGAATTGCCTAAAAGAGACTCAAATAGGAAAGGCAGTTTATATCCAAATTAAATAGAGTTCAGTTCAGAGAATAAGTAACATAGACAAGGAGATCCACTCACCTTAAAAAGAAGTCCATTTGTGTCTTGGAAAAACAAAACCCACCTTATACCAGCATCATGCCTACAACAGTGAGATGAGGGTGTCAACACTATGCTTCCCCACGTGGCTTCTGACAGAAGATGTATCAGATATTTTTTTTAATTATTATTTTTTACTGTAAAGCATGAGCAATCCAAGGAAAATACATTTAGACTATACATAAGTAAACTGACCCTGTCCCGGAATACAACTAATACCTCCACATCAGATTTCCTCATCTATGACGGGGAAGCTGTCTCATGCTAGACCAATGACCTTACCAGATTCTTACTGTTGTTACATATTTCACCGCAAGAAAAAGAAAAAAAAAAGGTACTACTAATAATGATGAACTGCTACAAACAGAGCAGGATTGACCATTGTTTAAGAAGGCCACTTGAGTTATATAAAAAAAGGTACTACTAAGAATGATGAACTGCTATAAACAGAGCAGGATTGACCATTGTTTAAGAAGGCCACTTGAGTAAATAAGTGAATGAACATCTCCATGACCGTGAGGTTTTGTCTGTCAATATACATCTAGTTAGATGTCAAAACAAAAACAAACAAAAAAACACTGAAGCTCCTTGTTCTTTAATTGAAAAAAGAAATTCACTCCCACGGAAAATCTCAGAAACCAAAGAAACCTGGATCTTGTACTTATTCTGCGGGTCCAATGCAAGGTGTGCATCATTATCTAACAAACAAGCAACCTTTTCCTACAGATAGGGTAAAAGAAAAAAAAAATTGTAGAACCCAATCAAACCATTCATGTATATTTGAGTTCACCACCGATAGGCTGATATGCTAACCTGCTTCAGGAGCTTCACTTGAGTTGGTTTCATACCAAAATAAGCATTCGACTCTAAGAGACCTAGAGTCCGTGTATGTGTATCATCTGATGTCATTATGACAAAAGGGACCTCAGCTTCACAGCCACCTGAATATATAATGAGATTAACTTTAAATGATAATGTAACTGAACCTACACAATAGATACAAAAAAGGAAACCCAAAAAAAAAAGAAAGAAAGGCCACCTATTCACAGGAAGTGAAAAACTGAGTGAGGAAAGCTTTGAAATAAAAGTACACGAAAAACATTCAAACACTAAGATGGATAGGTGAGAACAATATCAGAAAAAGAAGAAAAGAGGTTGTTAGGAGTGAAATGCAGAAAACATTAGAAAAAGGATAAGAATAAAAAGATAACGCGTAGGATGTGTATATGAAGACCATCACAAAAGCACATGAAGATTTACAAAATACGACAGAGCAGCAATAGACTGCCTCTTCTATGGATAGAAGTAAGTTTGACATAAAACATATGAAACCTGAAACACTCTTTTAAGTTCTACAACTACAAGCCAACCTTCAACTTGTGAACAGCTTCTATCTTGTAAAGCAAGAACGGATTCAATATACTGCTGCAAGAAACACGATCCTGTAACAGACTCCGAAGGAAGAGCCACCTTCAAGAGTAAATGACCGGAGTTAATCAAACAAAAATCGTTGAATTTTCAGTGAAAGAGCAGATAATGCAGGAATCAAGAGTAAATGAGAGGAGTTAATCAAACAAAAATCGTTGAATTTCAGTGAAAGAACAGACAATGCAGGAAACAAGCAAACTAAATCTTATATGCCAAGTATACAACAACAACATTACCCGATTGCCTTAGAGGCTCCCGCCTATGGCGGGGTATGGGAGGGTCGGATATACGCAACCATATCCAAGTGTTAGAAACACACAGAAATTGTTTTCCGATGACTCATAATGATTTATTTAAAACGCCTGTCAGTTTTACCTTAATTCCATTATATCCAAGCCGTTCCCCAAGGCCCCCAGCAACAAGGACAAAAGCAGCCTTTCGTGCTTCCCTAACACCAGCCTCCTCGTAGCCTACAAAATCCTCATCACCAAATGTCAGAACTTCTCCAGATGGGACCTACAAAATTATTTTTGCAAACAAGGTTAATAACAAAATGATTTAGTACTTGCAGCAAACATTAACGAGAAAACTTCAACTACAAATGAGACAGACGAGGACTGTGAATTGAGTCAACATTAAGTTTCTTAATGTATTTTAGTACAGCTGAAATTGTATCAGTAAATCAAAGTTATTGTCATCAATATCAAGTACATTTATGCTTTAGACCAGAATAGCAAGACATAGCCAAAAAAGAAAAAAAGCGAGTGGAGACGTAGAAAACACTGTAGGATACAAAAGAAGCATAAGTAAAGAACATAAATTCATCTTTCAATGGGTTAGGCATAACATAGACAACCATTTCTTCTAACCTCATGATGTGCCCAAATATATAGAAATATCTTAATACACTCGCTCTTAATCATTTTAGGCCTTCCAACAACCTTTTGTAGCATGTCTAACTCTAACCTACAGGCTGCACCATATCAAATAGGGACGTCTGGAAGTACCTACTGCACATGCATTGCCTAAAATACCTAATACATATTTTCAGTCACTTCATAATCAGCAAGCTTTAACTTGGACAACCAACATAAAAGAACAAAGAGAAAACACAAATGAGCCAGCTCACAGAAGGTGTAAACCCATCATATGGGTTCTTCCCAGCCTTTGAATCCGCTAGAAGTTCCCTGGCGGTTTTAATGTAGGATGCTAAGCCCCCAGGATAACTTGAATCGAGGAGAACCACCTGAGACAAAATATTTTTTCATAACATCGGTGGGGTCAGATCTCAAAATTCACGAGAAGCAATTCACTATTAGCATTGAATATATATGGATTAATAAGAGTTCCCAAAAAGTTTTCAGATCAACAGAAACTACACTTTAAAAAAAAATATTTACATTACTTGATCAAAAAAGGCATGCTTCTCGTCATCTTCTACCCCTGGTTCAGGCCATCCATCAAACAAATGACTTTGTTCCAATCTTATTAAAATCTTTGCCAACTCCACCTGCAAAACAATCTGATAATGACATACAACAAAAAAAGAAAAAGCCAATCTGTATGTTTGTTTAAATTTTACAAGGAAAAGAAGATTAGGGGCAGGCATAAGGTATATAGAGGCAGTAGCCCTCTGAAACATAAAAATTATATAAGCTTTCCATAAAAGCCATGCAAATTTTTATATCAAACTTCATTCAAAGAGAAGGGGGGGGGGGAGGACAAACTTTTTTCCGGTGTTATTTTTCTCGCAGATAAGCAAATTATTATTTTTTACTTTGCACCCCAATGTCATTAACCCTGCATCAAGCCCTGTTACTGTGCAAACAGGAATTCATACGCTGATTATAGTCAAACAGTAGGCTGCAAATATGATCGAACACAAAATGTAAATTTTCGTGATAAAGAAGAACTAGAGAGCAACAGAAAATCTGACCTGCTGCGGGGAGAGGAGGTGAAGGTTTTTGTGAAGATTTGGAGAAGCAGCGGCTACGTAGTCATTGTCAATGCAGAGTCTCGAGAGATCATCGGCAGTGGAAGAAGCAGAAAAGTCCATGTGTTGACCGCCAGAATTCAGATCCAATGACAGTGGAAAAATAACAATTCCAGCCTGGCAAAAAGCGTCAGTACTGGGAGAACAAAGAAATCTATGCCATAACTGGAAAACAAAGAGATTTATGCTATAACTGAAAATTGCTGCAGGTTGAGAAACTGCTTAAGCTATCGAAGCAAAGTTTCAAATTAGGAAGCAAGATGCATGAAGAGGAAATAAATAATATTAAAATCTTCTAACGGATATCCACAACAATTTTTCTCCTTTTTCTTCCCTAATTTCCCCCCCAAATTTTCAGTTCTTCTCCAACTCTCTTTCCCCTCTCTCTCGTCTATATCTATACTGGCTAAATAACCGCACAAGAATAAGAACTAGAAGTCAAAATAAAAATGAAAACAATATTACAAAAACAGAAAAATGTAATAGTAATCACATGAAAATTAACACAATACCAGAGAATGCTCAACTTCATATAAAAATTGTTTCAATCTTCTTGTAGAACAGTAACCCTGTATTTGAGATATTGCACAAGGATTTATTGGAATATATTCTATCTTTTCAACTTTTTTACTTCATGAACAAATTGATAGCGTTCAGCTGTATATATTATTAGCCTTTTTTTTCCTTATGAAGTAGAAAGTTCTCTAATATTTTCTTGCATAGATGAAAGCTCAATGTCCACGACCACTAAAAGACGCTTATTGTTGATACAAGCTTGACTATTTGTCACGAGAGTAAAACACACGCTTAAACGAATGGGTCAATATAAGGAGAAAACAAAACAGAAGACAGGAGTTTACCTGGTATGAAGACCAAGACTGAACAATATCTTGGAGACAGTTAAATCAGCAAGTCCCTATACCCAAAAAAAAAAAAAAATGAATTTCCTTTGACTCAATGGTCTCAACAGTTTCATTGCACCAAAAATTTAAGAACATTTGAGCCCACAACTTCGAGTTATTCATTTAAATTAAGGATCTCCATAGAAAATATAGCCAATTTCCAAGCTAATGAACTCAACCACAAATTCCTACCATAAATCATACTTCAAAATTGGCAGAAACACCAGACCCTGAAGATTTGACTACGTTCAAGATTTCAGTCCTCTCTCTACTGTATTTAAAAGTTGTACGTTTGCTTAACCAACTCAGAATTTTAACCAGATTGCCAACTCACTAAACTATAACAAAAATACATTAGAATATCATTCTCAAAATGGAGAAATTACTGCAGTAATAGGAAATCGCCAAAGGTTGAAAATCGAAAGAGGAAGACTTTATGTGACACGTTTCCTCCTTAATGGTCATTCTGATTTTAGAAAGAGAAAAATGTAAGCTTTAATTTAATAATGAGATGACTAACAGCATTGCAGAAGGGAATTTGGATAAGTATGTTGCAATAAATGAGATAATCACGGTACATTTGACCTGCTAATAATCGTCGTATGTTGCAATAAATGATATAATCAGAGCACATGTAACAAATGTTGCCACATAAGAATTGATTCTGGACATGAGCAGTACATTGCACAGTTTTCTTTGAAGACTGTTCAAAACGGGTTCAAATCTCCTCACCCCCACTCCCTCACCGCATGCGTCACCGCGTGACACGTGGCAACAGGGGAGGGTGGTGAGGCTAGATGAGGGTTACCCTCATCCAGCCTCACCGCCCCCACCTGCTGCCACGTGTCGCGCTGTGGACCGCGCGGTGACTCACCGCGCGGTGAGGAGATCCCAACCCGTTCAAAACTACTACAATTTGGGGGGGGGGGGGGGGGAATCTTCTATGCATCTATCCCTTTCCTGTCCCCTTCTCTGACACACCAGTCAAAACTCACGTCAACCCCCCCCCCCCCCCCTCCCTTTTTTTTTTTTAAACACCACTCGCTTCCCGTTAACTTCCTTTCCGTCACTAAGGGTGACGTGTTCGTTATCATGACTTTAAAACAATTATCGAAAATAAGGATTGGATAAAATGGCAATGCCTTCGCAGAAAATCGCCGCCAGGAGGAGAAATCTGATAATCAAGAGCAACAATAGCTTGCAGCAATTTGGGAATCATTTAGAGAGGCACCAAATCAACCCAGAAAACGAATCAACCAAATTCGCAGTCCAGGGATTCCAGCTATCAAGAACTAGCAATTATCAAGACTAGTCTACAGGATAAAAATAAGTTGTATCTATGCAACAAATATTTAAAGCATAGCAACAGAAGGTCGGTTGAAGTGGAGATAAAAGAAGCTACTTTGATTACCGGGAAAGTGATTGGATACAAAGGTGGCTAGGGCTTCCGGAGTTATGGAGATTTCGCCGTTCCGATGTGGAGGCAAAAGAAATCTTGCCGGTTTTCAAGAATATCGAGACTAGATTTTTTTTAATTAAAAAAGGGAAATTAATGACAAAGGCGTTAAAAACTAATGGGAAGGCAGTAAGACGTGATTCAAAAAGAGTGAACCCTGTCAAGTTTCGGGCCCGTATTCTTGCAGTTGTGAAAATTCTGTTCCTTGGGTTCGATTCCCAATTGGGATTCGAATGCCAACCAGGTCGGAGTCTGGCTGTTCCCATCGGAGAGTACGTAACATATTTTAAAAGTAAACTAACCTTAAACTAACTGTAGTTGTGTGACAATGGAATGAGGCTTTGAAATCAAACGGCCATCGTGTGGCGGCGGTCGGAGGTTATTTGTCAAACTGAGCAGATGAAGACGACGTGGGAACAGAGGACAGGCGGTTCCGCCGCTTTTCTTTCCTTTTCCTTTTTTTTTTAATACTTATTATTAGATAACGTTTCTACTCTTTAGTATAGAATAAAAAATAAAAAAGAGTTGTTGATTTTTAATCTACCTTGTAAATTCTAGATGGATTGTTTTTTTTGGGAAAAGATCGTATTATTCACATAAAATATATTCGTTTACAACCATGTAAAATATCTAGTTTTACGATATGTTTACCTAAACATGATTTTTAAAAAAGTCAAATAGAATCTTTAATAGTGTGGAAGATAACATAAATAAATATTCAAAACATTATCTATCTGTCTGTTTTTTTTTTTTTGAGAAACTATCTGTGAAAAAAAATTATCTATCAATGATAGACATTTCTTTTCTTTTTGAAATCATCGGTGTAGACTTAATTGAATCAAATATGATGTTTTGTCACAAAAAAAAAAAAAAGGTTACTCGTCATAACCTACGTAGACTTTAAGGAAACCCAACATGAGAGAAAGAAACTAAAAGATAAGAGTAGACTCTATCCGTTAAAGATTAACGTTTATATTTTTTTTTGCGTGAAAGGATCATTTCATTACTCATCAAGTACGAGTTGTACAATGATAATCTAGTAAAAGTATCAAAAACGAATAAGGTACTACCAGACCACTTAGCTGTCCTAGCCTACAGTATAGGAATCTACAAGTATATTGTGTTTGAAGATCTTCGACTCTCTTTAGTGTATACCGAATGAATCGATTTGGAGAGGGTAGAGAGTCCACGCTTCCATAAACCATATTGTTCCGCCATTTCCATATTCCATACGAGATCTCTCGGAATAGATAGTCCCACCTGATTTTGAATCCCTGCTTCCCCATATTCACTGTCAAGTTCATGTCCAGCCATTCTGTCATCTTTGTAGGGGTCAAGAATTGGTTCCACCGCCCCTGCTGTATCAAAAGTTGCCAGACCCTTAAGGCCCAATTACAGTCCCTTAACTCGTGTATTTATCCTACATTCACAGTGTCACAGATCATGCATCCATGCCCCCTTGCAGATGGCGTCTCCGCAGGAAAGTCGCCGTCGGCAAGGTTGTATGTCGCATCCGCCAAAGGAATAAGTTGAGCCATAACGGTCCCCTCATGCCCCAGATTATTCGCATCATTAACGTTTATATTTTGTATGAATATATATCACCAACTAATATGGAAAGATACCAAACCAATATTAACCTAGGAATCGAGAAGACTCAAAGGGAAATCACTAAAAATCAATGCAGCGAAATTGTCTTGGCTGCGATGGTATACTTTATATGGCAAGGACGTAATAGATATATTTTTGAAAGAGAAGCATTTATATCTATGGATGTTACGCATAGAATATGTACACATGTATATAGAGTGATGTATAAGCTATACTCACAAATCTTAGACATTGGCGCTGCTCAAATGTTTTAAGATTGCTATACTAGATAGTGCATGTAGGTCAGCACATGTACTTACAAGTGAGACTTTTGTATGGGTAACATCCCCTTGATGCATGGATTTCTCTGGTTAATATATTAACATTTTAACCAAAAAATAATAATATGGAAATATTTCACAACAAATATGGAAAACACCCTATTCCCTTTATATGATCAATAATCCTACCGTTGGTCTCCTGAGATACAAGTTGGACGACAACCACTTTAATTTAATTCTTTTAAAGATATCGCTTTGTGTCGTTAAGATATAGTGGGTATGAGTATTATTATTTTTGTTTTTAAGCCTATTTTAGTTATTCATCCACCCCCAACCCCACCAACATACACGACAGTCAAAAGACAAAATGCCTACAAAAAAATAGCTGGATTTTTTTTTGCATTTAATTTCACATGTGATATTTGTAATTATTGTTTAATTATAATAATCAATCATTATGGATTTTTGTATTTTCGCATTTGACTCAGAGTGTCGCCGTTTGCATTACTTCGACAACGCTGTTGATGCTATTAATGATGTCACGATATTTGTGCAAATATATTTCCACGATTGGTTTCACTGTCTAAAAACCATCTGATATTATTTAGTTATATATTTGGTAACTGTAGAAGTGTATTACACCCAAATATTAGAGTTTGATTGTAAGACTTTTTTCTATAACGAACTTTCAGATATTAAAAGATTTTTCAATTGACTTGGCCATTTTATTTTGGCAACCCAAATACGGGATCTAAACAAGAACTTTTTTTTTTTTGGACAACCAACCAATGACTTTGTTCCAACAAAATTACATTTGATTATTTATATGCGATGTTCCACTAGATGATTCATTGTTTTGGATTGTTAAGTGAACTAATCTTCCTTCCTAATGCCAATTCACGCTGAGTACACAAGCGCAAATCTGTCTAAGAATTTTTTAAGCAACAACAATGAGACTACCTTGATCTTGTAACTGTCACTCTTTCCATGGTTTCGTACGTTTTGGATATAGCACGCCCCTTCTTTTTTTAATATAAAAAATCGACACCTTAACACCTGATATTTCCGTAGGAACATAAATGAATCCGTCTCTTCTGCGTCGAAAAAGGTAGGGAAGATAAAAAGAGTGGGATCTACGGCTAACTCAATCAATCTGAAAGGGAAGTCGGTCTAGCTTTCTTTCCGAGTCATCAATAACTGCTAGACTTTTAACGGGTCTGGCTTTTTTTAATGGTCGACAGTTATAGGGCGAGTTACATACTTCCTCCATTACATGTCATGTGTATGCTTAGCTTCTATTTTGAAATATCATACAACATGACACATTTTGTCAAAATAAATCATATCGGTTCAATTATTATTTGTCACTACGCTATTAGTTCAAAGAATTTTTAGAATTCAATGGTTGTAAACTGAAAGTTTCTCGCTCCCGTAGAAACAAGTCGGCACTTTTTCAGCTTGTTATCATATAGTTCGAAAAGTTCTACCGTATGTCTTTTTCATTGCATTAAATATACTTCTCTAAGGATATCGGGAGGGGGGGGGGGGGGGAAGAGATAGTATGTGGCGCCCCGCTCCCGAGCCCTAGCCTCGGGAACAGTGCACCCGCCGTACCTCACTAAGGAGAATACAAAGCGTCGAATCAATCTCTTACTTGTCAAAATGACGTAGAAATTTTTTTCGCGGAAACGTAAACCATAACATATATTAAACTCCAATAATCGTCATTACATTGCTAAATAAAACTCTGGAAATAAAATAGTAAAGTAGTGTGTGAAAATCCTCAAACATAAATAAGAACAAAACAACTGCAGCGTCCCCTCATATCCTAGCCGCAGCTCTCAACCAGCCCACTCCGCTATGTCCGTCCCGTCCTCAACGAAGATATGCTCGTAGTCCTCATCCGGCTCACCTGGGAAGTAGGGGTGAGTGACAGAAATCACCCAGTAGATGCCCGCCTCAAACAAATACAAAACGTACATACCAAAATGATAGAGCCACATAGCACATAAACATGATATAACACATAGCACGTAAATATAAGATAACATGCATAAGATAAAGTAAATGCGGTAAGTAAGTCACTCCACATAAAAAATGCGCAAGTACGTGATGCATGCTCAATTAACGTGTCACACGCAACAAGAATCATGTCATGCAATATGCCCTAGACCTATATGCAATGCATGATCCCGGGATTGACTGGATGCCTGTAGCCCGTGCACTACAATCCACCCTTGCGGATGCCCGTGGCCCGTGCACCACGATCCACCCCAACCGATGCCCGTGGCCCGTGCACCACGATCCACCATAACCAAGTATCCATGGCCCGTACACCATGATCCATCATCATCACATACTCATGGCCCGTACACCATGGTCCATCATAATCATACTCATGGCCCGTACACCATGGTCCTCTTCACTCGAGCGTCTGAGACCCGTGCATCTCAGCCCACTCCCAATGCAATGCACGTGCCATGAATGCAACAACAAAATCGCCTGGGGCCCGTACGCCCATCCTCACCAACTCCGGCACTCAACACTAGTCGTCTGGGGCCCGTACGCCCATCCTCACCAACTCCGACACTCAATATTTGGCTTCATAAAATTTACGAATATTGGAAAGTGGTTATGTGGCATTCCTTTTATTTTTCCTTAGCTTGTACTAATTTTCTAGAATTTTCTACTAATTTTCCCTATTTTTTCCTCATTTAATTCTATTTATTACTAATTATTTTAATTACTTACATTTGTCAAAATTCATTAAACTAGTGGAAAATAATTTAATTTAACCATTTTATATTTTCTGGAATTTATTTGGAATTTTCCGATATTTAATTATATTTTTCTGAAAATTAAAATGATTTATTTACTATTTCCTAATTTCCAGAAATCATTTAATAAAAACAGGAATTTCTTTTTTTTTTTCCTCTCTGGCCGGGTCAGACCCGGCCCGCCATTGCCTCTGGCCTGGCCCGCCGTCCCCGGCCCGATCCGCTATCCGCCCTCTTTTTTTTTTATATATATATATTAGATAATTGGGCCGGCCTGCCTTCGGGTCCGGTCCGCTGGCCATCCGGCCCGGCCCGTTAGCGGGCCGCCCTATACAATTTTTTTTTTTATATATAAATACCATTGGGCCTGGTCCTGCAGCCGCGGCCCGTTAAGACCCGGCCCGGTCCGCTGCGCCGCAGGCCAGCCCGGTCCGCCTCTTTTCTCTCTTTTTTTTTTCCTCAGCCGGCGCGTGTAATACACGTCCGGCGCGTGAGGCCCACTCTCGGCCGCTTCTGGCGGCGCGTGAGGCCCACGCGCCACCCTCCCGGCGGCGTTTTCGTTCCCGATTCAATTTTTTTTCTATTTCGAGACTATATAAAATTATTCCAAGGCCAAAACACGATTTTTAAAACATTCCTAACCATGAAAATCCTAATCTTTTGAGTTGATTCGAATGTATTTCCGCCCTAATCCAACCACACCATCAAATTCATCCTCATACGAGTATATAGCAGCAAAATATACAAATACCTCATGCTTTTCCAAATATGAACGAATACAAATAAATATTTTAGCAAATAAAATAAAAGAAGGATCAAAGAATCACATAAATATCATCTAAGCATGCAAGGATCGTATCCATTTGAGGGGGAAGAGGCACCTACCTCGATTGACGATAACACAAACAAATCCGACGGAGTAAAACTCGGGTTCGGAGCCTCGCCTCCCTTCTTCTTCTCTCTTTTCTCTCTTCTCTTTCTCTCTTCTCTTTTTTTTTTCTTTTTCTTTTTCTCTGCCGTACGTTTTTTTTTGTGCGTGTGTGTGTGGCTATGCGTGTATACGTATATAAGGTGGGGGAGTTAGGGTAGGTTTATTTGGTTTTCCCATTTGGTTTTGGTTTAGGTTTCCTAATGTGATTCTAACACTATTAGTTTATAATTATCTTTATTATCATCATCACCTTTTCATTATTATCATTATTATTATTTTCTTATTTGGTAACATTTATGTATATATATCTACTATATATATACATATATATCTATATCTATATATATATATATCTATATATATAATATACATATATATATTTTCGGCCATAACATCCTACCCACCTTACAAAAAGTTTCGTCCCCGAAACTTGACGTACCTTATTCGAAAAGTTGTGGATATTTCTCTCGCATTTGCTCCTCGAGCTCCCAAGTTGCCTCGCGCTCGGTGTGATTGGTCCACTGCACTTTGACATAAGGGATGACTCGGTGTCTCAACACTTGGTCCTTGCGATCCACTATCCTGATAGGAGTCTCCTCATATGTAATGTCCGGTCGGATCCTTAACGGTGGCGCATCTAGAACATGACTTGGGTCCGGAACATATTTCCTCAGCTGAGAAACGTGAAATGTGCTGTGAACCTGAGCCAAGGCAGGGGGTAATGCTAATCGGTAGGCCAGCGTACCAACCCTCTCGAGTATCTCATAAGGACCGATGTAGCGAGGCTTCAGTTTACCCTTTATTCCGAATCGTGAAACCCCCTTCGTAGGTGACACTCTCAAGTAAACCTTCTCGCCTACGTCAAATTCGAGTGGACGTCGTTTCGAATCGGCCCAACTCTTGCTTCTGTCTTGAGCAACCTTTAGTCTATCTCGTATCAACTTTACTTTCTCTCTAGTTTGCTCAACCAACTCAGGGCCGGTAATAACACGCTCACCGACCTCATCCCAATGAACAGGGGACCTGCACTTACGTCCATAGAGCGCCTCAAAGGGTGCCATGCCGATGGCACTGTGATGACTGTTGTTGTAAGAGAATTCAATGAGCTTGATCATACCGTCCCAGTTCCCCTTGAAGTCCAATGCACACGCTCTCAACATGTCCTCTAAGGTCTGAATGGTCCTCTCAGACTGCCCGTCTGTCTGTGGATGGAAAGCGGTACTCAGTCGCAGCTCCGTCCCCAACCTTTTTTGACAAGCTGACCAAAAGCGAGAGGTGAACTTCGAATCACGGTCTGAGACGATACTGACTGGGACTCCGTGTAGGCTAACAACATCATTAATATATAATGTCACCAGTCTTTCCACGGTCACATCACTAGGCACGGGTAGGAAGTGAGCGGTCTTCGTCAAACGATCAACAATCACCCAGATCATGTCGTTACCGTTTCTTGTTTTTGGAAGTCCTGCTACAAAGTCCATCGTCACATGCTCCCACTTCCACTCCGGTATCTCTAACGGTAACATCAAACCTCCCGGCCTCTGATGCTCTGCCTTAACCTGCTGACAAACGAGGCATCTCTCAATGAACTCAGCAATGTGTCTTTTCATCCCACTCCACCAGTAGTGTTTCTTTAGATCATTATACATCTTCGTAGCACCGGGGTGGATCGACAACTTCGAGTTGTGTGCCTCTTTTAGCAATTCCCTCCTTAGCTCCTCATCATCCGGCACGCACAACCTTCCTTGGTACCAAATACTGCCATCGTCATGTATTTGGAAGCCCTCAATTAGATTGATCAACATCCTATCTCGGACATCCCTAAGCGTCACATCCTCCTTTTGCGCCTCTTTGATTCGCTCAATCAGAGATGGTGTAATGACTAAGGCTGCCAGGACGTTAGCAGTGGAATCAACAATATCGAGATCAAACTCTGCCATCTCTTTCTCTAGTGGTGTCTGTCTGGCGTGATTAGACTTTCTACTCAAGGCATCAGCAATTCGGTTTGCCTTCCCCGGATGATAATTAATTGTTAGGTCGTAGTCCTTCAGTAGCTCCAGCCATCTCCTCTGACGCATATTCAATTCTTTCTGTGTGAACAAATATTTCAAGCTCTTATGATCGGTAAAGACCTCGCACTTCACACCATATAAGTAATGACGCCAAATCTTTAGCGCAAACACTACCGCTGCTAACTCCAGATCATGGGTCGGGTAATTTTGCTCATATTGCTTCAACTGTCTCGATGCGTATGCGATAACCCTACCTCCTTGCATTAACACGCATCCTGCGACGAAAGTGTTAGGCTAAAGTTAATATGTACATGAGGGTAACTTAAAATTTTATATACATATACCTAGCCCATTCTTCGAGGCGTCGCTGTATATGACAAATCCTTCAGTACCGGAGGGTTGCGCCAACACTGGTGCAGTCGTCAATTTCTGCTTCAACTCTGCAAAGCTTTTCTCACACTCGGAGGTCCATACAAACTTAGTCTTCTTCTGAGTCAGTCGACTCAGTGGTGCTGCAATTTTTGAAAATCCTTCGACAAACTTGCGATAATATCCGGCAAGGCCAAGAAAGCTGCGTACCTCAGTGACGTTAGTAGGTCGTGGCCATTCTGTGATCGCCTCTATCTTCTTTGGGTCAACCGAAATACCGTCCTCGGAAATTACGTGGCCCAAGAAGGTCACACTCTTCAACCAGAATTCGCACTTACTGAACTTAGCGTACAACTTCTTCTTTCTGAGAGTCTCTAATACCTCATGCAAGTGTTCAGCATGAGTCTCCTCATTAGGCGAGTACACCAAGATGTCATCGATGAACACCACCACAAAATGGTCCAGCTGCTCTCTGAATACTGTGTTCATCAGATCCATGAAAGCCGCAGGCGCATTCGTTAGTCCAAAGGGCATTACAAGAAACTCGTAGTGCCCATATCGAGTGCGGAACGCAGTCTTTGCTATGTCTTCTGCCTTAATCCTTAGCTGATGGTAGCCTGATCGCAGGTCAATCTTCGAGAATACCCTGGCACCCTTCAATTGATCAAATAGGTCGTCGATCCTTGGTAGTGGGTATTTATTCTTTATTGTGATCTTGTTCAGCTCACGATAATCGATACATAGTCTCATAGTACCGTCTTTTTTCTTCACGAACAATACTGGTGCTCCCCAGGGCGAAACACTAGGCCTAATAAATTTTCTGTCTAGTAGCTCCTGCAACTGCTCCTTAAGTTCTTTTAACTCTGCTGGTGCCATCCTATATGGTGCCTTCGAGATCGGCTCGGCTCCAGGTACGAGATCGATCTCGAACTCCACCTCTCTGCTCGGTGGCAAACCTGGTAACTCGTCGGGAAAAACATCCTTAAAATCTCGTACCACTGGAATATCCTCAATCGATGGCGTCTCAGCACTGGCATTTAGAGCATACACAAGAAAACCCTCGGCTCCTTTCTTTAACGCCCGAGAAGCCTGTGCTGCGGTAATATAGATTTTCCTGGAGGACTTCTTCAATTTGACATCCCCCTGGAAGATGGTCTCTCTCTTATCTAGTGTCTGCATACTGACCTGTCTCTGGCGGCAGTCGATATTAGCACTATATCTCGCCATGAAATCCATGCCTAGAATGATATCGAAATCCTGCATTTGGATCGAAATCAGGGTGGTGGAGAACTCAAGCTCATTAATCTCCAACGGGCAATCCTTGTACTGATAATGTGATACTAACACTTGATCCCCGGCGGCTTGAACACGGTATGGAATCTCTAGCCGTTCTGGTAGAGTACCTAGATTCTCGGCAAATCTCCTAGCAACGAATGAGTGGCTAGCACCACTATCGAATAGAACGTATGCTGGGACTTGGTTAATTAATATTTTCCCTAACAGGTTCGTAGTTATGCACATAGCACAAACCATCAAAACAAGGAGAAAATATATGTTCAAGATTTTAAAATAATAATTGCTTAAATTTAAACGTACCGGTGACTACGTCTCCGACCTCCTGTAGCTCAGCATCTGTCATGACATGCACCCGAGCGTTGGTCTTTCCTTTTCCTCTCTGCTGCGTCTGACCCTGTGACAGGGGTGCTTGTGCCGGTGTAGGGCACTCCCTAGCATAATGTCCTTGTTTGCCGCAATTGTAGCACACCTGCTGAGCTCTCCAACACGGTCCCCTATGAGGACGGCCACACTGAGCACATGATGGGGGTGGCGGTCCAACTGCCCTGATTGGCTGCGCTGCCGTCGCTGTAGCACCCTCGATCATCAGTGGCCGAGTCGCCGATCCCTGACCCTGCTGTGGTGGCCCAGAGAATCGCCCGGCCGGATGTCGGCGCGGAATCTTTAACCATCTCCCTGATCTCCCCGAACGGAACTCCTCCCGCGATCTCTTGGCCCTGTCGGCCGATGCAACCCTCGCAAGGTCACCCTCAACCTTACGACACACCTCTAACAATCCCTCGAAAGTGGTAGGCTGGGCACATATGATCAGTGATTGAATGCGTGAGTTCAAACCCGTCTCGAATTTCAACATCTTAGCCTTCTCGTCGTCCATGGTGGCAGGCATGTATCTCCCAAGTGCATGGAATCTCTCAGAATACTCATCAACAGTCATAGACCCTTGGGTCAGAAGCTGAAACTCTGTCATCCTCCTCTGAATGGCACTCTCGGGAACGTAGTGCCTCTTATACTCCTCCCTAAACTGGGTCCAAGTCGGTGGTGTGGTCCGTCTGCGTTTCACACCCTGCCACCATCGCTCTGCATCGCCCTCCAAGAATGGTACCACCACATCCACTTTCAAGTTATCCAGAACCTCTAGCAACCTCAACTGCTCGGATACATTCTTGAGCCAAATCTCTGCCTCCTCTGGTCAGGTAGTACCCCTGAACATAGGTATCCGGGAGTGCTGCATCTCCCGGTAAAAGAATCGAAGCCCCTGGGTTGGTGGTGGTGGCGGCGGTGGTGGTGGTGGTGTCTGTGGCGGTTGCTGCTGCTGCTGTTGCTGCAGTTGCTCCTGCTGTTGTTGCAGGTGAGCCATCTGCGCCTGTTGCTGGGCCACCAAGGCCGTCAGAGTGGCCAGCGTATCTGCCAGTACCTGGGGAATGGCCCCCTGACCCTGTTGATCATCGCCGTTGTTACCAGCCGGATCACGTCGTGGAGGCATTTTCTGAAATCCAAGTTCATCAGACGAAATCAGATTAGTCAATGGAAGTTGAATGGTGGAATGCGGATAAGTCGAATATTTAAACAGGAAAAGCTCACCATCGGCACACACCTCCCATAACCCGATCATAACTTAGGTCTAAAATCATTTCTTAAGTCTACTTTGTTTATTAGAGGCGAAATCGTGGCTTATGTCTAAGTGTTCTAGTTAATCCTGCGTTTCCGAGGCAGATCTGAAGCCTGGGCTCTGATACCACCTGTGGCGCCCCGCTCCCGAGCCCTAGCCTCGGGAACAGTGCACCCGCCGTACCTCACTAAGGAGAATACAAAGCGTCGAATCAATCTCTTACTTGTCAAAATGACGTAGAAATTTTTTTCGCGGAAACGTAAACCATAACATATATTAAACTCCAATAATCGTCATTACATTGCTAAATAAAACTCTGGAAATAAAATAGTAAAGTAGTGTGTGAAAATCCTCAAACATAAATAAGAACAAAACAACTGCAGCGTCCCCTCATATCCTAGCCGCAGCTCTCAACCAGCCCACTCCGCTATGTCCGTCCCGTCCTCAACGAAGATATGCTCGTAGTCCTCATCCGGCTCACCTGGGAAGTAGGGGTGAGTGACAGAAATCACCCAGTAGATGCCCGCCTCAAACAAATACAAAACGTACATACCAAAATGATAGAGCCACATAGCACATAAACATGATATAACACATAGCACGTAAATATAAGATAACATGCATAAGATAAAGTAAATGCGGTAAGTAAGTCACTCCACATAAAAAATGCGCAAGTACGTGATGCATGCTCAATTAACGTGTCACACGCAACAAGAATCATGTCATGCAATATGCCCTAGACCTATATGCAATGCATGATCCCGGGATTGACTGGATGCCTGTAGCCCGTGCACTACAATCCACCCTTGCGGATGCCCGTGGCCCGTGCACCACGATCCACCCCAACCGATGCCCGTGGCCCGTGCACCACGATCCACCATAACCAAGTATCCATGGCCCGTACACCATGATCCATCATCATCACATACTCATGGCCCGTACACCATGGTCCATCATAATCATACTCATGGCCCGTACACCATGGTTCTCTTCACTCGAGCGTCTGAGACCCGTGCATCTCAGCCCACTCCCAATGCAATGCACGTGCCATGAATGCAACAACAAAATCGCCTGGGGCCCGTACGCCCATCCTCACCAACTCCGGCACTCAACACTAGTCGTCTGGGCCCGTACGCCCATCCTCACCAACTCCGACACTCAATATTTGGCTTCATAAAATTTACGAATATTGGAAAGTGGTTATGTGGCATTCCTTTTATTTTTCCTTAGCTTGTACTAATTTTCTAGAATTTTCTACTAATTTTCCCTATTTTTTCCTCATTTAATTCTATTTATTACTAATTATTTTAATTACTTACATTTGTCAAAATTCATTAAACTAGTGGAAAATAATTTAATTTAACCATTTTATATTTTCTGGAATTTATTTGGAATTTTCCGATATTTAATTATATTTTTCTGAAAATTAAAATGATTTATTTACTATTTCCTAATTTCCAGAAATCATTTAATAAAAACAGGAATTTCTTTTTTTTCTCTCTGGCCGGGTCAGACCCGGCCCGCCATTGCCTCTGGCCTGGCCCGCCGTCCCCGGCCCGATCCGCTATCCGCCCTCTCTTTTTTTTTATATATATATATTAGATAATTGGGCCGGCCTGCCTTCGGGTCCGGTCCGCTGGCCATCCGGCCCGGCCCGTTAGCGGGCCGCCCTATACAATTTTTTTTTTATATATAAATACCATTGGGCCTGGTCCTGCAGCCGCGGCCCGTTAAGACCCGGCCCGGTCCGCTGCGCCGCAGGCCAGCCCGGTCCGCCTCTTTTCTCTCTTTTTTTTTTCCTCAGCCGGCGCGTGGCCCACTCTCGGCCGCTTCTGGCGGCGCGTGAGGCCCACGCGCCACCCTCCCGGCGGCGTTTTCGTCCCCGATTCAATTTTTTTTCTATTTCGAGACTATATAAAATTATTCCAAGGCCAAAACACGATTTTTAAAACATTCCTAACCATGAAAATCCTAATCTTTTGAGTTGATTCGAATGTATTTCCGCCCTAATCCAACCACACCATCAAATTCATCCTCATACGAGTATATAGCAGCAAAATATACAAATACCTCATGCTTTTCCAAATATGAACGAATACAAATAAATATTTTAGCAAATAAAATAAAAGAAGGATCAAAGAATCACATAAATATCATCTAAGCATGCAAGGATCGTATCCATTTGAGGGGGAAGAGGCACCTACCTCGATTGACGATAACACAAACAAATCCGACGGAGTAAAACTCGGGTTCGGAGCCTCGCCTCCCTTCTTCTTCTCTCTTTTCTCTCTTCTCTTTCTCTCTTCTCTTTTTTTTTTCTTTTTCTTTTTCTCTGCCGTACGTTTTTTTTTTTTTTGTGCGTGTGTGTGTGGCTATGCGTGTATACGTATATAAGGTGGGGGAGTTAGGGTAGGTTTATTTGGTTTTCCCATTTGGTTTTGGTTTAGGTTTCCTAATGTGATTCTAACACTATTAGTTTATAATTATCTTTATTATCATCATCACCTTTTCATTATTATCATTATTATTATTTTCTTATTTGGTAACATTTATGTATATATATCTACTATATATATACATATATATCTATATCTATATATATATATATCTATATATATAATATACATATATATATTTTCGGCCATAACATAGTACCCAGGTCTTTTTTCCTTGTTCTACAATAATGTGAAGATGTGATATCATTCAGAAGCTAGTGGTAGGGCCCTTATTTATCCCCAACAACTCTTGGTTTAGATGAATATTTGGCATGCGTGGCAACATGTGGAGCAATATGTAGATGCTTATGGGATTTCGGTTACCCTGCTAGTCTCTGGTTTTTTCGTCTTAGAGTAAATATGAAATCGGTGATTGGTGATACACAACGATTCAGAAGGCCCATTATATTTTCTTTGCAGAGTTATCCTGTAAACTAGTTGCAACATGCATAAGCTGTGGATCTGGCAAGACCACTCTAGGACTTGGAAGCAGTGGTCAACTGCTTGAAACGGCTCATAGGAAGTAGTTTAAGCACGTATAGTACCTTGAAGTTCACTTGTGTTAAACCTGATTGGCGAAGCTGAGATTTTGACATTCGGATCGAAGGAATGATCCGGATAGAGGGCTAAAGGATCTACTAGTGAAACCTGGAAGAATCAACAGCTTTAGAGGCCTCCAAAGTTGTTATTTCGGAGAAAATCCTCCGACTCTAAGTCAATTACGTGTTGTTACGTTTAATGTAGGCCGTAACATAGAGAAACCTATGTCTTTGTGTGTATTTTGAGAAGAATATTCTCTAAAATGTCTGATTCTTTGTTCAAATCTGGCTTCTGTCTAGTGGTGCTAATTGCTTTTATATGCTACAGGTCTGTGCAAAAACATTGGTTACTCTTCCATATTGAATCTCTCGATTTCTTTTTGTTTCTCGGTTCAGTACCCTAAACTCCTTGTTTCACCTCCATGAATATGTCTGGACTGAGTCTTCCTCTTCAACTTAATTATTCAATTATTACAAACTTCAACAATATGATATTACATTGATATATAGTGATCACGATACGCCAGAAGCGTGTCTTACAGCATGATCAGCAAAGAATTGCTTACCACACTGAATTGTCGTGTGGAAGCCTTCGTAAAGGTGTGTTTGCAGCTGGGGCTACTCTGTCTTTGTTATCGATGATCAATTCTATTATGTACTTGTGGGCTCATTCCAGAGCAGATACAGGGGGGTGGGGAAAGCACAAAAGCGAAGAACTTGCATTGAGCTTGACTGGTTTCTTGGAAAAATCAGCAACATCAACCATAGGACAATGGTATCAGGAAAATGTAGCACCATTTCTTTTTAGTGCGAAAGTTTTCATATTCATGGTCTAGTAGCAACTGGCAGCTGGCAAGTGATAGAACAACAACATCACCTATTGCCTTATAGGCGGGGTATGGGAGGTCGTATGTACGTAACCATACCCATGTGTTAAAAACACATCGAGGTTGTTTTCTGATGACATATGTGATACATTTCCCATATACTAAGGAAAAAACATAAAAATACTAGTCATTAGGTCCTGAATTTGTTGATTATATTTCAATCTTCAAAAGCAAGCAAGAAAGAGATGATACACCCTCAACATAACAACAAACAGTACATGCATATTAATCATACTAATAACATATTCAGATAAAGCACAAAACACAGTGGTACAAACAAGACTTGGAAGTCATAACATATGACTGCAACTTAGGAAAGATTTGAACCTTAGTTCTGTAGGCTAGAAATGGTGATTGCAGCCTTACGAAACCAAACGAAGAAGACGTAACATAGAGACAAGATGACAAACTTTTAGCATCTAGGAAAGGGAGTGCCACAAGTGGAGGCAACTTTTCTTGCATTAGGAGATTTGATGAACTTTTGGAGATAAGGGTTCTTCATATAGTTGCATAAGCAAGGCCTTTGCTGCCTAAGCCTTGTGCAGCACATGGGAGTAGGTGAGGAGGCTGATGTTATTGCATTTGCACATGGGATCAGCTGCATAGGACTGCAGGTCACTGCTGCCTTTGTTACCTCTACTCCCGCAAGGAGTATGATCAGAAGCATAACATAGAATGCTATGCCCTTCATCTTGAAGAAGGATTCTTAACTTTCTTTTTTATGTTTCTTACTTTGATGCTGAGGAGAATTGTGTCTTGGAGGTTTGCATATGGTTTCCATTTATAGAAGATGGCAGGGGGTGTTTCTTTTACCTGTCACTGCAGCAAGTTTACAGTTTACTAGTCTTAAAGAAAAAAAAAATGTTTCATAAGAAATTGTATATGGAGGAGGAAAGGGCTACTATTCTCTATTCTCAAATTTTGAAAGAAAAGTCAAAGGAAAAAAAAGGCCAAGCAAATAAAATCCATGATAAGTGGACCTTTATCGAGTGTGGTGTTAATGATAGAGCGTAAATGATTACTGAAGCATGCCTCTACAGTGAAGAAACATGCATGAGCTCAAAGCTTTATATTCCTTAGTGCTGCTGAGCTACTCTGGTTCAAATCAGGAGAGGCAGAAAGTGAGGTAAAATATGAGGTCTTCAATCACGTGCTGCCACGTGTATAAGCAACTTTTTTTAAAAATAAAAAAATTTTAAACCTCTTCCCTTTTGTACACGTGGCAACGCGTGATTGGATGCATTATATTATGTCTCACATTCTGCCTCTCCTGATCTAAACTGAAGCTACATATTCAGATCAGGAGAGGCAGAAAGTGACTCAAAATATGAGGCCTCCAATCACGCGCTGCCACGTGTACAAGCAACTTTTTTTAAAAACAAAATTTTTTTTAAACCTCATCCCTTTTTATACACGTGGCAGCGCGTGATTGAAGACCTTATATTTTGTTTCACATTCTGTCTCTCCTGATCTAAACCGGAGCTACGGGTTCAGATCAAGAGAGACAGAAAATGAGGCAAAATATGACGCCTCCAATCACGCGCTGCCACGTATTCAAGTAACTCTTTTTTTTTAAAAAAAAAAATCAGTGACCTTTCAATACTGCAAGGATAATATGTAATGGATTTTCTCTAGTGAGCGAGTGCGTCGGTATCCTCCAGTTCAAGCCTACTTCAACACCAACACCACCCCTCCCCCCAAATAAAAAAAATTAAACCCCTATCTCGAAAGTTTTTATTGTTTAGTTCATATAGCTTTAAAATCGAGAAGAAAAATTCTCTCTCCTAAAACTTATATTCTTTGGTAGGGATAGAATCCCCAACCGCAAAGAGGGTGTGGTGACGCGTGACCGCGCGATACATAGCGGTAAAGGGGTGGTGAGGCTGGATGAGGGTCACCCGCATCTAGCCTCACCACCCTCTTTGCTGTCACGTGTCGCGCGGTCACAAAGAACTCAAAATAGTGTTGATCGCATTATGATTACATGATATTCAGATATTCGTCGGCCCCAGACTGGGTGATGCAATCATGGGCTTCAAGCCTTCAATCAACTATCTATTCTTTTCCATTCCATGTGATTGAACTTTGAAAGCGTGCCGTCGTCTTTTATTTTTACCTTTCCAAAATTGAAATCGTGTCATCTTCGAGGAAAAGACCATCTGGTTCTACACTGTCTCGGCTTTGGAAAATGTAAATCAGGAACTCAGCAGTCTCCTAAGTTGATGATGTCATACACAAGTAGTGCACTGCAAATTGGGTCCCTCCTTTAACAGAGATAGCAGTACTGGGTCCCTCCTTTAACAGAGATAGCAGTGAAACAGCCAAAGTGTGTCAGTGGAATCGAACTTTGTATCTTTGGGTTCAAATCCCAACACAAATACCAACTGATATATGCTGTGGGGCGAAAACGTGTTATCTTGAGTCCACATGAGACGTCTGGACAGATTACTTAATAATTAGTTGTATAGCAATATTTGAAAAGTAACATATTCAAACATCGGTTTTCAAGAAAGTCCTTGAGTTTATTTACACCTATTTGGACCGAACTATGTCCAATCGCATGAAAACCCTTTGTTACAATTATATGATAAACTGCGCTATGTGTTTTAAATGATCAGACATAAATATATGTTCAAATGCGACGTGCATATTTCGTCATAGTATCAGTCTAGTGTTGACCTGGATTTATTTTCAATATTTATTGATTATGTTTGGGTTAGATTCGGATTTTGTTGGTATGTTGGTGGGAAGATGCAAAACGACTGGGGAAGACAGTACGCCAACTTGAATGTACCTTTAGAGATAAAATCAAAAGACTAATACAGGTCCTTCACTGAGAAAAGAGAACTACTATATGAATCAAAACTGAGTAAATATGGCTACATAATTTAGTTGATATTTAAGTTGGATATTGCTCAAGAAAGGTCTATGTCCGAATTAAGACGCACGCAATATGTGTATAATACTGATATCTGGGCTTAAAAACCAAAAGCATGAATCCGACCCAATTGAATGTTGAGTTACAGTCCCTACAATGGACTCCTTATGAAGGTTGTCTAATAACATTTTACCAATCTAAAAACCAGCTGGATTTCTTAAATCCTCCATACATTGGTTTAGGAAGCCACGGGGCTAGCTATTTAAAAAACTGAGCAAACACAAAGACCGCCACTCAATTATAATAGTAATATATATGCACCGATCGAAAAAGAAAGAGTATGCTAAAATACGTTATATTGGTCAAAGTTTGCTGTCTTTCTTGGAAAAAATAAAAGTGAAGAATAGAGTTGAAAATGGTGATGGAAAAGTGCGAGACGTGTAAGGAATTTGTGGATCATGAGTGTTGGCAATGATGGTAAGGCCGATCCTTGCCTCTTGGTGATAATACAGAATCAAGTACAGTTGTTAACACCATTGATAATTTAGAAAAACTTTTGATATCATCTCTATTTTTTCCATCTATAATCCCCTTTTTATACTTTTGACTGATTTGTTTCTATGTTAATGTTTAAGGATTTAAAATATTATTTCCAAAAGGGTGTAATAACTGCAATACTCGAAAAAATGTTAAAGGTTGAAAAGAGATAGAGTACGTGTGACACCTATGAAATGATATCTTTAGTAAATTTACTCTGATCTTATAAAGAGAAAAACGTACAATTTAATCTCATAATGACATGACTATAAAAAAACCCAAACTAATGTTCAAAAAAATATACATAATGAAGGTCGTTTATCTCACTCTCTATCCTATCTTCTATTATAATATATAAGAATATAACATATATACTAGTTTGACAAGACACATAATATGAAATTTTTAGGTTAATGAGTGGTCTTTTACATTTTCTATTGCATTTTTACTTGTCTTTTCTGTTGTAACTTGTTAAGCCAAAGGAAAATAATTGATTTATTAATCGTCGTATGTTGCAATAAATGAGATATTCACGGCACATGTAACATAACGTAACTACTTCATTATGCAGTGACTACAATATACAACAAATCAAAACATTACAGTTAGCAAGATAATAAGCTAGGCTACTAAAATTGGAAGGGTAAATTAATGTTGTTTGCAATTATATGAAGTTCATTTTATTTTCTCAGTTTTGCTTGGATGTAAGTATTAAGTTGGTTTAATGTTGTTTGCAATTATATGAAGTTCATTAAAAAGGGCAAATTCTATACATATCTTAGGTTATCCATTAAACAAAATTTTCGCACTTAGAAATGAAGACTAAAGACCAGGTAAGTCAACCTTTCTTTTTCTTTATTCTCCTTTTTTAATTATTTTTTCAACAAAGATAACGAAATGCAGAACTATGAGTAAATTTAATCCGAAGTTGACATTTTAAAAGGAGACAAGCAAAAATGGGAAAATATTTTTTTTATTACATCTTCTATCCCATTGTTTAATCCATTCAATAGAAATATGTCATGTTTATTACAATAGGATAAAAGATGGTTTATGGAATTCTCACCTGGCTAAAATGAGGGAAGAACATCTTTCAAGCCATATTTTGTCCTATCTTCTACTCCGCTCATTAATATCATGCTACTTGCATCAAATTAAAATTTTCAATTTCCAATAGAGTTAATGACATACTCTTCATTGACTTTGGAATATGATAGAATAAAGTAAAATGACTCACTAAATTAGCCGCATTTCTTATATTGTGAAGTAGCAGTTGATCGACACAGCCTGACGCATCATTATGGGTCATCGGAAAACAATCTATGTGTGTTTGCGTACATCCAAGCCCCCTATATCGCGCCATAGTCAGGATCCTATAAGGCAATGTGGTAATTATGTTGTTACCGTTTTCATTATGGTTCATTAAAATTTTACTCATGAGGTTCATTTATTTGAAGGGTTGATACCTTTTTCATTATGGTTCATTAAAATTTTTCTTTTTCTTTTTGACTTGGAACAAATGAGCTTGAAATAAGAAGAGACAAATGCAATAAATGGTAATTCAGAAGAACAACATGGGCATGCTTCTTCAAAAGACAGAAGAGTTTTGACTAGAAATTGCTGCAGGTGGATTCTTTCATTCCCTTCTGCACAATACATTTGTTAGAGTAAAATGTTGCTAAAAAGAGTTGAACAATGACGATGGAGAGGAAACGAATGCTTCCTCTTTCCTCACAATTCTCAGCCTCTTCACGCTTTCTACAAATTCCCTGTTGTAACATTTACAACAAGAGATAGAAAAAGTCATACGCATCAAATTTTGTGTCTAAAATTTTAGATGGCATTCACAAATTTTAAATCGATGAAGAGGTAACTGCTAGACATCTTAGCTTACAAAAGATAGGAAAACAGGAGTAAGTTTGTTTGTTTTAGACTTAATTACATTGCTTACATGCCATTCACAACACTAACACTAGCCGATTGCATTTGATGGTCACAGTGGACTACATAAGGTGATACCCAAATCCTCTTAAAATTAAGCTCAAGGCATTTAATGGTGTACACGATCCTCATATAAATATTCCATCCGTTCCAAAAATACTGGGCATACTTTCTATCTTGATTTGTCCTAAACGTGTTATTTACTTTCCAAAGTTAGTATATATTAGTAGTCAAAGTTTTCATACCACTCTCTTAGTTAATACTTAAATGGTTTTTCTATTTTACTTCAATCAACCAAATAAAGGTAGAGTATCAATAATGACCAAAATAGTTTGAATTTTTTAAATTATGTTGAACTTGACCAATATTTTTGGACAAAGTGCATAACCAATTTGTGATAAATTCTCAAATGACAACATGACTTAATACACAACATTTAGAATGTGTTCTCAATGATAAACGTCGAGCCATACATGACTAGCTGAATGAAGTAAGGGGAAAATGATATTAAATGATCACGATAGACATGCGAGATATGAGTAATAACTCTGATACCGAGTTTATATTTATCTAAAATCTTAAGACATTTCACAGTAGTATTTTACTTTTTTTTTTTACTTAACCAATGTGGAAATCCATCTTAATTTTTTTTACATAACCAATATGTGACAAATTCCCAACAGTGGTACTATTCCATAGTCATGAACTCGCAGAAAGTCTGAAATAAACTTGCACTCAGAAGAGGACTTACTTCCACGGAACATCTCCAACCATTCTCCAATGCTCCTCATGGTCTTTGTAAAACAGCATAAAATCAGACATAGCTTGAAAAAGGCGAAGTCCTGCCACGGATTGCTTCCCTGAAAGAGGTTTAAAACTTAAACAATAATCATATATGCATATAAGTGAAACTAAAGACGTTGTTTCTTTTACATCCATACCAAACATTTCTTCCAGTTGAAGTGCAAGGGTTGAGTATTCCATGTGATCCAGAATGCATATTTTCCTGCCAACAATGATCCCATCCATGTTAACTTTCACATACGCATAGCGTTGTTTTCTTCGGACCACACTTGCTTCATCTTCAAATTTGTCAACCAGATTTGAAGAACAATTTGTCTTCGAACTCTTCAGCTGGGGATGCAGCTGATTCCAATCAAGTAGCACCTCATAATCATCTAAAATTGACAACCATTCATTTTGTCAAGCACAAAGATGAAGATGTCAGCATGTTACAAGGGTCTTTAGAAAACCCGGATTTATATGTTATTTTGTTTATTATTGTATGTTTTCTTATGCATAAAAACACAAGAAAAAAACACATACAGAAATAGCAAAAACATACCGAAAAAGTCAAACATATAACCCGGATTCACTAAACAGAGTTCCCTAGTAAAAGGAATGAAGAAAAACCCCAAGCCAAGCTTATTCATCTATGCAAGAAGGGAAAATGGGCGTTCCCGGTATACTAGACTCTGGCGTTTGCACATGGTCCAGAGAGGTTGGTGTAGACCGTCTTACCCTACACTTTATGCAATAGGCTATTTCCGCTGCTTGAACCTGTGGCCTATGTCACAAAACAGCAACCTTACCAGTTGCTCGAACATCAGCCCTTATAAGGACGACAAAGTGATGCAAAATTATAAGTAATCAGATGTTATAAATAAAACCACAAATATATAAACTTAGGTATCTAGTTGATACAATTGTTACATGTCAACCGTTCTGGAGATATACATTACCATGAACAGATGGATGATAAGTCTGCGGTTGCATAACGCGTAGACTTAGACCCAAGTCGATGAGGTTTTCTCCCTCTTTGGCCTGATAATAAACTTGGTCATGAGACGGTTGGTTTAAAACATAGCTTGATGCACCTGAATCCATTGGACACACAAGCAACTATTATCAGTATGGGTAATGGTAGCACCTGGCAGCAACTTGCTTATAAATTATACCATTTTATAACGGCCAAAATGAAACATCTGTGACAGAAAAATTAAATTTTTGGCATCAGAGATGCAAGAAGATCTGGAGACATGGAAGACAAGAATGCCTTTATCCCATCTTCGTAATTAAATGAGGATTTACATTTCCTGCCATCTTTAACATGCATGATTTCAAAGGGGTGAGAAAAAAACAAAGGAACAAAGGATGGCAAAATGATTTCTACAAAAGTAGGTTGGGATTATGCTGTTAGAAATATTTTTAATATGTCGGCTTACATTTTTGGTTTCTAAATAATTTATGAAAGTAAAGTTGAAAGGTTGACCGATAAAGCAATGTCATTTTATGTGATCCTCTTTGAATCTAGGTATAGTAATTGTACTGTGACATGATATGATATGGTCTAGGAATTTTGGTGTAAAAAAAAAAGGGTGAAATCCCTCACCCAAGTCCCACCACCGTCCAGTCCCAAAGAGTATCGTGGATGATATAAATTAGAAGCCCAGCGGACTCCTAGGTTGGGTGAAGACTTATGCAGTGATCCATACAAAGTGCTCCCGCAAACTAGGCATTCGATCTAGCACCAAGAGGTTGGGTGAGGACTTACGCAGTGACTCACACAAGATGCCCCCACAAACTAGGCATTCGGTCTAGCAGCAATGGAGCACCACACTGTGCGTGTTGCTGGATTCGAACTCTTAACCTCTTGGAGTAGATCTTAACACGAATATCAACTACACTAAGCTCTGGGAGCATTGTCTAGGAATTTTAGTGTGACATGATATGGTGTATGCCTTTTTTTTTATAGGCCTGTTTAATAGGATGGCTCAATTACCACTGGTTACATGTTCTTCTTTCCCATTATAAATATCTGACTTTTTCTTTTCTTTTCTGTACACGCATATGATTTTTTTTTTGTACACGCATATGAAGGGAATTAAAATTTGAACCTTAATTAAAATTAAAGAAATACAATGATCTTTATTACTACTAGATAAATTCGGAATCAGTTCCAATAGATCGTCCTAAATATCTAAGTTGTTCGATTGTTGCGCCATTCATTGATGGAAGAGGAAGAAGAAATACCGAGTCTAGGCACGTGAACCCCCTAATGCGTGTTGTCCTGTTCGTTTAATTCCAGATCCGAGGTTTCATTTTCTAGTCTTGACACTGACTTTCCGATTAAGGGGCTCAGTATGCAATTTTACGTGTGATACTCAATCCTTAAATTTTACAATTCTATATGTGATGTTAACTCTTGATTTATCTCTTACAGGTTGTGTTTGATATGCATCTCTGTTTTGTTTTAAATATCTTAGCTCTATGGGGTTCATGTCAGAGACGGACATCAAAGCGGAACTTCTACAGTTCTTGGACGGACATTGTCACATGCATAGCAGGCAGTATATCTAAAAATTACAAAATTCAATGTTTATATGAATCTAAACAGGCCTCTTACACAAAGTATACAGTAAGACTGCGTACGTCAGATCGCGACTTTCTGGACTCTAAGCAACCACAGAAGTCTAGTGCACCGAGAACGTCCTATAATGTAATATGAATTCTTCTAGGAAACATACTTTTTCTTTGCTGCTTGAAGTTAATACTTGTGGATACTAACATTTTATTCATAAAGTAAACGCTCCTCGAAATATTACTTTGCTCGATTACAAGTGGCTACATCTTAGATCATGGAACCCAAGTCTCAAGGGCAATCTCCACCAACTCGTGGCTTCAACACAATTCATCATTTGTAATTCGTTGCGTTAGTTCAGTTAATTATGAGTTAATTATGTATTAAACTTGCAATTCATCTAATATTATAGTTGACTCCCTTTTTGATAAAAATGTCGCGAAAAACTTGTTTAAGATTGAAAGAATTTGCATTATTTAAGTTAGTTGTAATTTACAAGTTTTTTTCTCTTTTATAGGAAAGGAATTCTACTTCTAACGGCTGTATTTCACCATTTGGACAGTGGTTACTGTTCATCTACAGTAATTTCTAACATCTATGGTAATGGCTAGTTACATGCTCAGCTCAGCTATGTACATGTACAATATTTACAAGACTAAGTATGGCAGCTCGGCCTTAGCGTTGCTGCCTTGATTGTGCTTCACCTCGGCACCTCGACTTAGCACTTTTTCATTTTGGTTAAGTCTTTAGTTCTTATTCACTTCAGCACGTCTGTCTTCTTTAGCTCAGTTCGTCTTTATTTTGTCCTTACCTCCTCAGTACAACTCTCTTGTCCAGGTCAACTCGGCTGACTGACTTGTTTACTTTGTTCAGACATCTCTTTGTCCAAGTCGATCTACTTCAGTTTAGCTCGGCACACCTTAGCTGGACTTATTTCTACAAAACTTCGACATACATATGGGGATTTATGAAAAACCTATATGCATGCATGGTTCAAGAAATATATCGATTAGTTCATAAGACGTTTCTTGGTCCTCCACCCTAGGTAATTTTTTCTGGAAATTAATTCCATGTTTATCACGAACCTTTTAGCACGAGAAGAAGAGGGACACGAAAGAAGCCCAAAATTAAACCTAGGAAAAGATAAAATTTCATGGTTTTGATGTTTAAATGATTTCATTTCACTTAAGCAAACTTTAATCCCATAGGAGTGGCAATTACCAATTGATCCTATGAAGTTGTAAGGAGCCTTGGGAGTTTCACGCATTTGTCCACATACAAACAACAACATTACCCATCGTCTTAGAGGCTCCCGCCTATGACGGAATATGAGGAGTTAGATGTATCTAACCATACTCATGTATTAAAAACACGCAGAGGTTGTTTTCCGCATTTGTCCACATACAAACATAAACACACATATGCGCGTGACCACGTATGTGTTTGTATGCTTAAATGAATTAGTTACTACTCAAACTTGAGCTTGAGTTCATAAATAAAATAGGTCGAAATATTTCCTCAACGGCTCTTAATTATCAACATTGCATCCCCTATATTCCCCAATTCAAAAGTATCGAAACATTTCATCAATCGTCACAAAATATCACAAAAAAAAAAACTCTGAAACGACAAAGTCCACGCCTCTAAAAATCATGTTGATGTCCCATTGTTTCACTTGTTAGAATAATTCGATTGCTTCATTTTCTGTACGTATTAGACAGCACCATTTGTGCCTCCCATGATGCATATGTCTTCTGTGCCTCCTGAATAAGCAGCAAAGCTGGAGTTCAATGCTTCATGATTGGACCAAAAATTTGATTGGTCCATTTTTCTTTCCACAATCTGTTTTGGAAGGTAGACACAAACTCTTAATGTTTCAATTTTATCTTAGCCACCTAACATTGTTACATTTGCTAGGCCTCTCATGAAGTTTAGGACATAGAAGATGTGAAACTCCTATTTATTTAAAAAGCATTGATTTCATCTATCCCAAAATAAAAATTCATTTTGACTTTTTGACATAATGGAAATTACACTATATTAAAAAGTCAAAATAGATTTATATTTTGAAAAAAAAATGTAATAATATATTTCTGGACGCTTTTTGTTTATATAGTTCCAGGGTCTAGAGTCAATGACATACTCTTTATTGATTTTGGAATATGATGGAATAAAGCACAATGACTCACTAAATTGGTTCCGCTTCTTATATTGTGAAATAGCAGTTGATCGACATACCTTGACGTATCATTATAGGTCATCAGGAAACAACTTCTGTGTGTTTCTAACACATGAGTATGGTTGCGTATATCCAACCCCTTATACCCTGTCATAGGCGAGAGACTCTAGGGCAATTGGGCAATGTTGTTGTATTTTGGGTAATTGATTATATTTACAATGAAAGAGGTCGAGAGACCTAGAATTCCATGAAGTTAAGAGATCCCTTTCCTCAAAAATATTCAAGTCCTTGGGGTTATTATTTGAAAAGAACTTAATGGATACAACTTTCCGTTGGTAGCAACGGGCCTGCATGTAAATATATTGAAAATAATCTGTGGACTGAGGAGAAAGGAAGATAGGAGAGGAATATGTCATGAAAGAAGGAAGGATCTCAGCCTCTTTGAAATATACAAAGATTCTGAGAATACAACAAGGATTTCTCAGCCCATATGTAGGTGTTTGTCTAACCCAATCAAATTGCACATCTTCCCTTCATGTCTCTGCCAATATAGAAGAAACTCATGTCCACAATTTTCTAGCATTGCAAAATAAATCATACCCACTTCCACAAACTACTCTTACGGAAACGGTTTAGCTAATGAGGCTTTACCTGAAGTTGAGGTCTCAACACAAAAGATATTAGGCTAAATCTTTATTGTAAGACAAAATTCTCCATGTAGCATGACTAAAAAACGGCTTATGACCTTTTTTTTTTTTTTTGAAATGGAGCACATTTCACGTTCTGATAAAAGTTTATCATCCGAAAAAACGGAGTCTTTGTCTAAAGAAATGCGTCGAGAAAGAACATATGTATAAAACCTTTCAACCAAATAGTGCTTTTTTAACTCTTTCAAAATGGAATCTAGTCCAAAATATTTTCCATGTTTCCTTACTTCGACATGGTACAAATATCTAAATTTGATATTTTTAGATTTTTTAGACCTATTGCTGATACTGAGTAGCAGTTAAAAATTTGTACCCATTTTTCACGATATTATGTATTGATCGAGTATTTATCATGTCGAATTCTTAAAAAAAAAATTGTATCTTCTAGGATAGAATTTGATAAGTGAGATCTCGAATAAGTGTTTAGATAATATTCTCACCACCACCGCCATATTATTAATTACATTAGCAACTCTTTTTTCTGCCCCCTTTTGCGATTAATGATGTTAGGCATGGATATGGTGTGCGTGTGTGTGTGTCTATATATATATATATATATATATATATATATATATATATATGTGTGTGTGTGTGTGTGTGTGTGTGTGTGTGTGAATGTGTGCGCGCGCATTCGCCTCGTTTTATTATGTAAACGTTTTAGCATAGAAGGTGATTTCTGTCAAACTCAATATGTTTAGCAAACAATTTCAACACATTTTGAATCAGAGTAGATAAACATACATCGGTTTGTTGGAAATTGAAATAGACGTTCCCTTTAAGTTATAAAGGGAAGAGAAAAGAAAACTCAAAATTTAATGTAATTTCTTAGAACGCCTTATGATTGAGATTTATTGAATACTCCAACCATTCATGCATTATATATCGTCTTTCCATGCAAACGTCTCGGATTGGGTAATTTCCACATTCATCTACGCGTCACATGTCCGCAAGCACACTTATAAATTAGTCCCAAAGGAATCAGCTTACAAAATGAAAAGTTAATATGATTAACCCGTGGATTTCTTTTAAATTTTGTTTTTTTTAAGAACATGGATATGTAATTAAGACGTCAATGTTATTTGGATCATATCTGCATAAATTTGAAGTATATTACTATATTCCATCTGCTGTTGACTAGTCATTTATTTTCAAGTAAATATGAGTCTAGATCCTTTTACTTACAGAAGCGGTAAGAATTCAGCACACGACACATGGTTTGTAGGAAGATATAAGATTGGGTGAACGACGACTGCGTGAATACGTAAAAAAAAAGGGTAATGTGGATATTCCAGTTGGTACTCGGGTTGGAATTTACTCCAAGAGGTCAAGAGTTTGTAACTAAATACGCGCACAATGTGAGTGTTCCTGTATTGCTAGGCCGAAGGCCTGATTTGTGAAAGACACCTTGTGTGGGTAACTGCGTAAGATCTCATCTAATCTAGGAGGCCGGTTGATTCCTGATTTACATCCTCCACACATACTTCTTGAGACTAAGTCGGTAAATGAATTTCACCTTTATCTCCAAAAAAAAAAACGTTAATGTCACTGAAGTTGAGGTGATCCGGTTCACATGTAAACATTACAGTTATTGCATACATTCTGGAATTCCTGAATGTCGTGGACTGCAAGTTGCAGTGATTCCTTCAAAAGAAGATCTAAAAAAAGATTCACTCAATAATTTGACTAGCCGAAAAAGATGAAAACTGAATAAAATCAAGGATTCTATTTATAGGAGCGGGATCCCCTGACCCCGCGCGCCTCACCCCTTTGCGACCGCCCGTCACGTGGCACACAGAGAGTGGTGAGGCTGGATGGGGATCACCTGCACCCAACCTCACCACCCCCTGTGTGCCACGTGTCAGCAGGTCATTTAATACCCTTTAAGGAGGGTCAGGCGATCTTAACCGCTATTTATATGCAGCACTATGCCCTTTTTATCATCCCACCCTTTTTTAAGTGAGGCTTCTTCCTACGGATGTAAGCAAATTTTACCGTGGCCAATAAATAATTTAGTTGAAATACTTATATTTAGTCATGGTTTTAGTTAAGTTTAATGTGAAAAAGATATTCTCGAAGCAAGATAACTTAATCGAGCTCATCCTCATTTAACCAACAAGTAGCACATCATAGTTTTTTTTTTAATTAAAAAGTACAGCTTGTTCCTTTGCATAAAATAACCATAACAACGTTTGAACAATCCAAAACAATTTACTTTATTATTACGCGTGGTTATCCATGGGATCAAGTGATTATTCCCTTTTTAAAATATAAGAATTTCTCATTTCAGACATTGCTTGATCAATTTCTATTTTTAATGGAGTGAAGGACACACACTTTTTTCATTTTGGAATATGATGGAATAAAGCAAAATGATTCACTAAATTGGTTGCGTTTCTTATATTATGAAGTATCAGTTGATCGACAATGCTTGACGCAATTTTCATTATGGGTTATCGGGAAGCAATATCTGCATGTTTCTAAGACATGAGTATGGTTGCGTACATCCGTCTCTCATACCCCGCCATATACGAAAGCCTTTAAAGTAGTGAGGTAATGTTGTTGTTTTAGACATTGCTTACCTATTTGACGTGGGACATGTATTTCAAATACATTAATACCTTAATCTAATAATTTCTTGGGAGCTGTATGGGCATACACATATCTTTTATAGAAAACATTAATCCCTTGATCTAATAATATCTTGCGACCTGTCTGGGCATACGTGTCTGTAGAATTCTATCATGGTATCGCCTTGTCTGGTGATGAAACTATACATAATTTTGATAATTTCACCAACCCAAATGTGGCACATCCCATAAGCAAATTACAACCCAAAATTGGCATTTATTATACATTGTGGGTTCATCTCATATCTTGGCGGGTACTTACGTCAAAAAGAAAATTTCCCATCTCTTTGCTTAAATTATGTATTCTACTGTTCCCCTAATTTTTTCCTTTAATATTTATGGGGTGGGGTTTATAACCTATCACTAAAACTATTAAACTGACGTATTCATGAAATTTTTTCTTCGAACTAAAAAGTGTTGAAGTTTCTATTTTTTTTTTTACCATATGGTCTAATAAGAAAAACTAATTAAAGACGATGGTGATTGATTAGTGCATGAAATTTATGTGTATCTCTTATAATTATTAATGTCAATTAATACTATGCATGTGAATTTTTCTCAACGGAATTAGTAGTTGGCCTGGTTAAAAAGATTATGTTGTTTCAAGAACAAAGAATAAGTAGTGACATATAAGATCATGTGACATAAAGATCTAAAAATCAAATAATGTCATTGACGAAGTCGGATCTTCATATAGGATCGTTGAATGATCCAAATGATTAAATTAACGGTAGTTGCTGGAGAAAAACTTGCTCAAAGAATGACGTTAGATGTCCCAGAGTTTTACTTAAGAGGAAACCCTCCGATGATTAAGTCGGTTGCGGCTACTTCCATATTTAGAAGTGTTATTTGATGGAATGTTCGGGAGAAACCCATCTCTGTGGCCTTTTGAACGGTGTATTCTCTCCTTGGAGTTGAGCATGGCTCTGTTGGATGTTGTTTTCCTCTTTCGTATGGCTAAGGCAACCAATGCATGTCGAGGAGCTATGGGGAGTGCCACGTGTCCTATCATATCCTTTCCATGAATGACTGTCATGTGTTGAGTTGCATTGCTATGTTGTTCGTTGGTAGGCGTCTGGTCTTGCAAGTTTCCTCTTGGCCGAGCCAACCAAGATGGCTGCAGGTATCAAAGCCCTAGTTCACGTGCTGATGTGACCCATGGCACATGTTAATATTGAGGTGACATTTGAGGCTAAAGTGACGAGCAGATGAGGCGGTTAATCTTGAAATTATCTTACTGATACTGACCTGACATCGTAGTCGGCGCCGAAGAGATGGCCAACGTCCCTTAGACCACGTTGACTTGTCTATTGTTTTTGGACCCGAGTAACTAAGTCAGACATTGAGCGACTTGCGCACTAAAAAAGGCAAACGATATCAACTATACTCGGTCGAACCGGTAACACTCATCATTTTCGAGAGTAATGGTTTTGTCCTCATAAGATATAGTGATTACTTATATAAAAAATCATACATATCTTACACATATGACTGATTAAAGAGTAATCAGTTATAGTAGCTGTTCGAATATTTTAAATTTTCTTGCTAAAGAGATGTTTATGGCATTAGAAAAAGCGCAATTTTCATCCACCAAAAAAGTTGATTATCTGATTTTGGATGTGTATATTATCTTTAAGCATAAGAGAAGAATTCTATTACTCAATAATATCTTTTACGAAAGTGATTGGAATTGATTGGATCCAATCCCCTCCTACTCCCACTCACACTCGCTATTTAAATACGTGAGTTGATTGATATCTTTGACGTTACTACACATGCACTGTTCCAAATCGGATGAGACTTATATGGGGTAAAATACTCTGATCACACGACGCCACGTGTACAACAGAGTCTTTTTCTAAAAAGAAAAAAATAAACAGCGGGCCCTTTTATACACGTGGCGTCGCGTGATCGGAGCCTCATATTTTACCTAGACCTCCTTTGATCTCATCCGGTCCCAATAAAATAATCCCACACGCATCGCAGATCAAACCGTGGCCGGATGGAGTTGGTTAAAACGAGATCAGATGTGAAGATGTTCGTTTTTGCGGTTAGATTATCATGCCAAATATTAAAGAAAGATATCTCCTATGGAAGATCTATAAGATGCGGAAATGAAATCATACATAATACGATACACTTGTGTTTCAAGAATTAATCAGATCTGTTGTTTTAGCTCACCTTATGCAACTGTTATATATTTATTCCGTACGGAAAATATTGTAATAGTTTTTATTTTGATTTGTCCTAAAAATATTGTTCACTTTCCGAAACTAATAATATTTGATAGTCAAAGTTCAATAATGCCCTTTTATAGTTTACTGTTATAGTTTACTAGTCTCATAACTAGTCATATTTGATAGTCAAATATTGTTCACTTTTATAGTTTTATCTTAATTAACTAAGGATAGACTTGGAATCAGCACGACACATCAATAAGTATAATTTAATATAATCACTATTTCAATGGTTATATAGAGAGATCGAAATACTGATCCATATTAATAAGAATCGTGTTTTTGTGTATCTACACATCAGGATGATCACGTGTATAATATCGTATCACATTGTAGTATATACTAAGGATCACTGTGTATATGAAAAAAATGATATTTTCAAAATTACAAGGTATCATAGTATTTGTATTTGTTCAAAGAAATAAAGTACACGGATCAAGTTTTGTCTAAATTATGCACAGACGAACCGTCCGTCCGGGAAAAAAAAAACAGAAAAATTAAGAGAACGAGACAAAAGACATTTCCGCACATAAAGAAACACAGAAACAAAAAGATTAAAGACTAAAGTCACTAAAGAAATATTATAACTCCATGTCTTGGATATCAAACTGAAAATAAATTTATTGCTACCTACACTCTCAACCGTGAATATATGTTCCTCTTCCCATGGGGAAGGATTCAATGACGATGCACAAGAAAACGTGTCAGACGCGTCCAATGGGCGTCTGACACGTGTCTTTTGTAAAAGCAAAAAAAATTTAAAGTTGCTTCAAAGCGACGTGTCAGACACTTATTGGACGCGTTTTACGCGTTCTCTGTGCAGCATCAGTGAATCCGTCCCCTCTTTCCATGTGAGGCAAGATGCTAATTGCTAACAATTACCGTTTAAAGATCAATTTGAATTCCGAAAATAAATCCCATGCAACCGTAATAGGCAGAAGCTAGTACAACTTTTTCCAAAGGAAGAATATCCCTGCTGGCGATGACACGGTGAGGATTCATCAACAAAGTACGTTTTGCCTAACTTCTGCCACAGGTCATTGTCTCGCCGAGACGAGTAATCTTTAAATTTATTGTTGACCTCTCTGTATAGCTCCACTAGAAAAGAATATATATACATATGTATATACACATACATATATATATATATATAGATATATATATATACATACATACACATACACGAGAGAATATCTGTATTTCTGTTTTAGCAACTAGTAATCTAACCGATTGCACTCATTTAAAGAAAAATATAAAAAAAATGACGATTTGTCAGTATAGAAGGTCCACTCATTCACTATATTCATTTTATTATTTAAAGATCAACTAGTAGTACTTATTTAACAAACATTTATAGAATATAAATGCATACAAATACATTTCTCTATGATGTCTGTTTTGGAGGTTTTGGGGGGGGGGGGGGGGGGGGGGGGGGGGGAAGAGACTGGGGAAGAAGAGGTGAATATATGTGTGAGAGAAATTAAATCCGCTTATGTTATTGATACTACTTTCCGACATGTTCATTTGCACGTACACTGCGTAATGCACAAATTACTACACCAAATATATAATATCGATTTAGAGCGGTTGGATAATTTAGGAGTGATGACTCTGCGACCATGCAATCGTAAGAAACTAAGACTGACGGAATAGCTCAGTTGATATTCGCATTGGAATTCGTTTCAAGAAGTCAAGAGTTCGATTTCAAGGACATACAGTATTGGTGTTCCACTGCTTCTAGGCCAAAGGCCTAGTTTGCGGAGAGACACCTTGTGTGAGTGACTGCGTAAGTCTTCACCCAACCTAGGAGACTGCTGAGCTCCTAATTTACATCCTCCATAATGTTCCTTGGGGTTGGGACAGTGGAGGATCCTCACCGTCAGTGTATGACTTTTTGCTCCAAGAAACTATAAGACCGAATGATGGATTACTAATAGACAACAACAACAATATTATCCCGTTGTTTTAGAGGCTTTCGACTCATACTCATGTGTTAGAAACATACATAGGTTGTTTTCCGATAACACATAATGAAAATTGGATCAACTTGTTTCGATCAAATACTATTTCACACATGCCATTATGTGTCGGATGTGGCAGCTCTCTAAATTTAGAGACTAAATCATTATTACACCCATCTCGATCACTTTGCTTAAACCTCGTACGGTATTACGCATAACTTAATATAACCAGACAATAAACATACCAGGGAAAGTACTGTTTAACTTTTATGTCACATGGGATTCAGTGATTAAAAGAATATGCCAAATGCTATATATAATTACAGCGATTTGTATTCTAGTAGGATGTGAAATGTAGTTTTATTTGGCTTCATTTACTACCTTTCTGGTATTTTTTTTATCATACAAATGAACTTCAATTAAGAACACAAATAAAATAAGAGAGGTACTCTTCAATCATGTGCAGAGATTCTTTTCGATTGAGCGAGATCAATTTGAAGAGACTCCACTTATCCCTTTTTTACTTTAATGGCTCATATTTTCTTTCTCACGGACTCAGCAGTCAGCGAACGGTAGTCCGGTAAATGAACCGAGCCGTTTGGTATGTTCGGCTCGAACTCGGCTTGGCTCGGCTAAAGGATTAATGAACCGAGCTTGAACCACTTTTTTCGTTCGAATTCGGTAAGATGTTCGAGTTTGTTAATGTTGTTCGTGAGTTAAACGAGCCGAGCTTGAACAATTAAATATGTTCGTTTAAATAAACAAGTAAGCTCGGCTCGTTCGCTAAGTTAAATGAACCGAGCTTGACCAGCGTGATGCTCGATTCGTTCGATTCGTTTACAGTCCTAGCCAACGGCCATGGCTGCCCCTAGCCTTGGAAGGATAAGGAAGAAAGATAAATTTTTTGATGAAAAAAACAAAAAAAAAGTCATTTTTGGCAGAATATATATATTTTTTTTTTTGCGGACTAAGGTTTTTCGATGAAAATTTGGCTTGCCCGGTCTGGAACTGATTAGAACGTTTTAGTGTAAAACCACATAAAAAGTAAAAATTTATTTGGAAATGTAAATAGTTTCTCGTATATTAATTCAAACCAGCTAATTTTACCTTAAAACTATTGAAGAATCACATGCGACGATAACGATGTGCCAAAAAGCATATTAAAAGTTGCATAGAGTAACGATTCCTCAAAGTTTCGCGACATTTTTCCTCCCGGAAACGGTAGAGCTGTAAACGAGCCGAGCATTGCGTTGTTCAAGCTCTGTTCATTTAACTTAACGAACGAGCCGAGCTTGTTCGCTTATTTAAACAAACAAATTTACTTGTTGAAGCTTGGTTCGTTTAACTCACGAACAACATTAACGAGCCGAACACCTTAAACGAACGGTGCCACTTACCGAGCTCGAACAAAAAAATGTGTTCAAGCTCTGTTCATTAACCTTTTATCCAAGCCGAGCTCGAGTTCGAACTCGAGCCGAACAACCGAACTGCTTGGTTTATTTACGACCCTAGTAAACAGGAAGAAGGGAAATTCGTTATATACTATTTACAGATACTGACTGCCAACACATAAGTGGAATCCCCAACTAAAAAAATTTATTGGTGAAAGTGAAACGTGAGAGAGACAATCTTAATAATGACAGTGGTTGAAACTCGATGCCATTAACGTCAGAAAAGGAATTTCCGCTGGTTCTTGCAGACCCGAATCTACTTCCCTGTGATTCCTGACGTCTTTCCCTTAACTGCAGGGAAGAATCCACCTTCATAAATTGGCCCCCTTTGTTTAAGAGTTTATTAAAATAGACACCAACTTTTCACTTCACTTTTTAGTTTTAAATTTATTAGAGTAAAAAGTCATACTGAGCGATCCTATCGGCTCAGTCCCAAGAAACATTATGTAGGATAAAAATCAGAAACTCATTGGTCTTCTAAGTTAAAAAACATTATGTAGGATGAAAATCAGAAACTCATTGGTCTTCTAGGTTAAAGAGTTCGTACACAAAAAGCCCACACAAATTATTACGGGTATGATTGATAACTTGGCTCACCCACCTTTAAGGGCTGGTTCCACTGATTTTGATTATCTAAAGTGCATGAGGACATATAAAAATAAAATCAGAGGTGACTATTTATCACCATAAAAAAGAGAGAGAACATAATAAGGCATAGAGGCTCTAATCTAAGAGGCACCATCAGGCTACGGTCTTTTTATCTCGTATATCTACCAAGGAACTTTTATCTTATTCGGTGTATTATCTTCTAATCTAATCATGTCATAAATATTACACACACAAAACATGCTACAGATATAAATTTGAAGAAAAATTTAATGTTGATGACGTGTCTTCACTGTTGGAAATACATCAGAGGTGCGGTAAAACTATATATAGGAATTCAAAAGTCAAAAGTCTGCGCATGATCATAGAACTCTTATATATATATATATATATATATATATATATATATATATATATATATATATGAGATTCAAAAGTCAACTCCTATATAAAAATGTCAATGTAGATCATAGTAGAGAGAGTTTAAGCATATCTTCCTTGCAATGAAGACAGTTTATAGGTGCTAAGAGACCAGTGCTAGAGTGATGGTAGGAATGGAAGGATTTCAAACAATAAGATTATATAATAGTTGTAATGACCAAATAAATTATTTATCGATATCGGAGTAATCTAATATCGGAACCACCGTAAATTAACTATCGAAAATGTGAATGAAAAATCCATAAGTCTAATAGTTGAGTAACACATCTGTATTATACAATACAAAGATTCTAGTCTCCCTACATGTATACAAAATCTAAACAATAAGCACCGTCGCTTATAGATTTTCAGAGAAGGAATCGTGGAATTCATTCAACTTCATTTGTTGAGTCATTCTAATCAGTAAAGTGAGGACACTCTGAACAGGCCATTGAATGTTTGTTGTGTGTAACATTTTGGCTGGAAATTTTGCCTTGATTTATTGCTCATCATGCTATCCCAAAAGGCGAAACACCTTCCATGTGTTCTCGCATGAGCATCGCATGGATTCGAACCACTGAAATATATATTAGTAAGAAGAAATATCATGCAAGTAGGTGAACATACTTATACCAGAAAGCTCACCTTCGTTTGTCTATATCTTATTATTTATGAAAAGACATGGAAGTTCACATCTCGTTGACTATAAAAATAAAACTAGTATAACGTCAAAATCATGGACAATTTTGAAATTATGCGGAGAAAATATAACTCAGAGAGAAAAGGACTGTGAGAAATACAAAGAAACTCAAGGGTGATGCAATTGGCTGCCGTCCGGGCTTCTGCAACTTGCATAATATAAGCTAATTTTCTTCTCAAAGTTTGGTAAATTAAAAACTCAATTATATCACCTACTCAAACAACTCCAAAAGAAAGATTAGAAGAAAGGCAGAGATGGATGATAGGGTAAAGCTTTTGTTATCAACATCAACGAAGAGGACTTGTTCTTTGACGGATCACATCAAGAACCAAGGTGGGGCCGACAAGGCTAAACAAACATCAAATATTAACTCGTTCAAATGAAAAGATACAGGAAACAAGCCCTTTTGGCGTGGAAAAAAAACACCCCAAATACATATCTATGCATCCCTTTTTAGTACTTATTTCTATAAAGAAAAGAAAAGCTTATTGAATATATAACCGTCAAGCAACAATACACTGTCACACAACTGTTTGCCTTTTTCACTTTTAACTAAATTGGGGGTATTCCCTACCTAATCTGAATTCAGAATTCCTATAATCACGAACGTGTCTTTCCAGTTAGGAATGCAAAATACAATAAAAGACTGCTGGAGAAAATGCAGTATAGTATCATCACAATGGCAAACGAATACGATGCCCATTAACAACATGGGAAAAGGTTTATGTAGGATGAATAGGATTTCAAGAAACAATTTCTAATAAGATGCAAGCAAAAAACCCAAGAAAACTGATGCACTGCTTGCTGTAAGTGCATCCTTCTTTGTTTTGGGCAGTCTAGGCCCAGAGCTTCTGAAATATGGATAAGCAGTATCCGTTGCATGAATTGTGCAACACAAGTTTACTACCGCTTGATAAAGACTAGAAACAATCAGGGATGGGATCCTGCTGAAAACAGTAGCACTAAGAAAGAGCCTTATTCAAGCTCACAGAATTGAGGAAAACACCATGAACAATAGGAACATCATCTCTCAATCAATAGAATACAATTTATTACAAAAACGAATATATAGACAACAAAGTAACTTTTGACTTTTGAGCTTTTACAATATGATCCAAGTCCACCTTTAACGTAATATCATACACAATACAAGAGTAAAATGAAAGCAAGCCCATATTTCTTATTACCTATCGCCATACATACCACAACCAACATATAAACATACTCGATATGCAATAAAACTACAGAAGATAAGACAATAAAACTACATAAGATAGACCAAGCCCATCACCGCAAAATTGTCTCCAACGGCACCTCACCTGTCAACCAACTGCTGTGTCCTTACTGGTGGTTTAATGTTCTCATTAGAAAGCTGAGAAGTATCAGATGATGTCGCTACAGGAATTGGTGCCATAGTTTGGTATTGAGCATTCAAGTATGGTGTAAGAGGTTGGGTATAACACACTTGTGCACGTGTCGGATCACCAAGTTCATGAGCATAATTAGGTGTAGCAGCAGCAGCAGTAATTGTTTGTGGTTGATGATAAATCTGAGAGAAGCCAGCATATTGTTGTGTAGCCAGGTTTGGAGAAACATGCACCATTTGTTGAGGTGAGGAAGCTGATGTTCTGTAGACACTGGCAGTCACATCGGGTTTAGAAGCAAGAGCAGCACCAGCAGTAGCCATAGCAGGATTGTAAGTCGCAATTGAAGCAGCGGTCGGTGCTCGAGGCCGAGTAGAAGAAGCATCCTGCAGAGATTCACTATAACTATGTTGCTGTGATGGCATATTATAAACCTGGTCCTGTCTTTGAGGCATGAAGTAAACTGGGTATGGATGGTCAAGCCCACTAGGATGACTTAGCTGCTGAGGATATACAGAATAATAAACAGGCAAAGTTCCAGGTGGAGGGTGGTGAACATACTGAGCGCCGCCAGGTACAAATTGTTGTGGTTGATGCAATTGTTGATATTGATCAAAGTGACTCGGTACAACATATCCAGACTCTTGAACATGTTGCATTTGCATTCGACTGTTTGTATCACCGGCCCTCATGTCCACCTGATTCCCCAAGTTCCTACCATTTCCAGGCTGTATTTGGGCAGTTTTTTCTTGATTGACCATAGACTTTTGCCTAGACATTGGATCTGTCAAACTAGTATCACTGCGCCCATCAAAATACCAACACTCCAATTCAGATCATACTCAATTCTACATCCGCTAACAAGAATTAAACAAAAACCAGAAAAAGATCATCCACTAATTATAAAATGAAAATATTAGCTCTTTTTTCCCCTCTGTCCAGAGCCCTTACCAGACATGCAAATACATTCACTTACACACACAAAACTCTCCAGACATGTAAAACATGTAGTATATGTTTCTAATAGAGAAAGTAAAAAAAAATTTGCATTCTTTACGAAAATTTGAGTACCTTGAAACTGAATCAGGAGAAGGCAGATCAAAACCATCAGGTGATTTACCATGCTGCAAAATAGGTGCCAGCTGCTGTTGTTGCAATTGAGGTAGTTCTTGTTGCAATTGTGGCGATTTTCTAAACCCAACGGGTAAACCTTGATCCGATCTCTCATCGTCTGAAAGAATCCTGTTTGCATACTTGGCACCAACAACCAAAGGTAAACCGGTAACCGCTTGCCCGGTCGCCGGTGTAGTCACCATATAACCTCCTCCCTCCTCTTGCTTCTTAACACTGTTACCCCCAGGCCCAGCAACCTTAATATGCTGAAACTGCTCCTCAACTCCCAAACCCACTACCCTTTTTGGATTATTAGTCCCCTCCTCCACTTGGACCTTAATCGGCGGCAAGTTGGCCATGGACGGGGATGAAGATGATGAACCAAAAGACGATGTCGTCTCAAGCATGGGTGAATCTGGAACCGAGAGCACATCTTGTGCAGAATTACCCCCTCTCCCACCAGTTTTCATACACCCAATAGCTTCCAATTGCACTTCGCTGGATTTTCCAGCCGGAATTTGAGCGGAATCATCGAGTCCTAAAAGACAATTAATAGAAGAAGTGTCCGAAAATGCACGATCTTTACACGCTGATGAATTCCAATTCAGGGCAGTAAAAAACCAATCTTGATTCTTCGACCCCTCCGAAATTGATTCAATTGAAGAAGAATTTTCCGAGCCTAAACTCGAAGGAAATAGAAATAATCGTATACGAGAGGTTTGTGAATTGGGATTACTAGACTGGAAGAGGCGGTCGTATTCTTCCACCATATTCTCTAGGTCTTCATCGGTGGCGATGGAGATAAGAGAGTCAAGATCCTCTGTTGGAAGTTGATACTTCAAGCAAAAGGGTTGGGCGTTAAGAAGGGATTTAGAAAGTCGAAGTCGGAAGTCTGAAAGAGTGGTATGGCGGTCGACGACGATGATGCGGGTGTCACCGCCTATATAACAAAGGGATTTATCATGGGGACGGGGAACTATACGGCCGCCGTAGCTGCACATCAGCCGGAGCTTGTTGATGGCGGGGGCGTTGGTGGTGGTTGTGGTGGTGGTGGTAAGGCCATACTGTGAATCTTCCAATGAATCTGTGTTCCGGGAGCAGGGAGAAGAGTCTACTGAATCAGGGTAGTTTAGGTGGGATTGGGAGGCAGTTTGCGGAGGTAGATACGGTGGCGCCGCCGTGGTTGCGGCGGACATAGGAGGGGGTTCCATTTAGAGTAGAAAAATGTTTTCTTTTGTGAGGAAAAGAGAGGGAAAGAAGTATGTTTTGTAAGGAGAGTAGAGCTTAAATGAACAGAAAAATCGGGTTCTAACATTTACTTGAATCGGTTATACAGTTACTATTTTACACAAATCCAGAATTGTAATGACAATATGTTCTTCACAGGTTAGCAAACATGTTTGGCTCATTCTTGTATCATTTGATTCTAAATTTATTGTACAACAGCGATAATATTTCTTTATTCGGAAGACTCCAGCTCCTATACTCTCAATATGAGTTTTGAAAAAAGTAAATTTAACATACGAATTCGAATGAGTCGGATGTCTTACTTAAATCAAACTCTCTATTTCTTAAGATGGATGTATAATTTGTATGCCTCTCACCTACACTAGACTCTAACGATAACTTTTGGTGTTATTGATATGTAATGTGTATAATTATTGTTGTATTTTAAACCAAATTTTGATTGTTGGAAGACTTGCAAAAACTGAGTGCAAGCCTTGATATGAAGCTCCTAAATTGTTCGAGAGTGAACTCGACTGAAGGGGAAAGAACATGAAAATCAAACTCCAAATGAGCTACACACATATATATATAAGTAGTAAACTCTAGTTCATATTTTTCCTTTCCCTTTTGGTAAATCATAATAGACAAAGATCGAGTAAGAATTAATTCAACTTGGAGGTGCTCTCAAGCTGCACAAGGGGTCGTGATCTGTATGCTTCAAGATGTAACTATTTTTGAATGATGTCATTTTTGCTTTATCATAGCAAATGTCCATGTTCACTAGCAAACAACCAAAACATTAGCACTCTTTTCATACTTGTGCAAAGCGAAGGTAAAAATTAACGGCGAACTTTATGATGGTATAACTATTAAATATCTTTTTCTTTGTAGCAACTATTAAAAATCTTAATATGTATTTATAAACTACACATATAAAGTTGTTAAATCAAAAAGTCGATGTTTACTAACATTTCCATTAGCCAACCATAATAGCATAATATAATCTAATTCTTTGGAGAAAAAAACTCCTTAAATTATGATGAATGTGGACCATGACAAAATCACTTTGACCTAAGATGTAAAACATCATATTAAAGATAATTTTTTCGCGGGCCTTCAACTTTGGCGTGAATGAAATAGCGATACTACTCTATTCACGCCAACAATGTACTAATGATTGTCTACGACGTAGTTCAGTTGTTACTCGAATAGTAGATTGTTAAGTGATGTAGTTTCGAAACAAGAGTTAGCATTAGTATAGATATTTCATTAATATCTGGGTCAAAAGTTTCTGATCTAATTAGGATAGAGATGATGGTCATGTTCACAGGGAATAGCTTGTGGGTATCTCTTTATATGATCACCTTATCTAAAGACTGTTAAATTTTCTAATTTGTATCATTCAGGAAGTTCGTTGGTAATAGTACAATAGAAAACTCAAAATCACATTTCGAAGTTTATTAATGACATGACGTAATTTTCACCCTAGCAAACCAAAAATAAAGGGGCCGCTGAAATAGGGTTTTCGTCAAGCACATAATGATGGCGTGAACTTCTTACCTCGACCTACGAAGACTAAACCATGGGAGTAAAAACTTCAAACCCGTGCCTTACCTAATCAACCCAATTTCCATTGGCCTCCCCTTCAATGGCCAACACTTTCACTGCTTTTTTTATGTATTTTTCAGGCAACCAAACTTGTTCTGGGAAAAGATTGAACCCAATTCAAAGGACTCCAACTGTCCCAACCTTAAAGAGCTGCTTGGAGGATGTAAATCAGGAGTCCAGTGGCCTCCTAAATTGCGTGAGATCTTATGTAGTTACCAACACAAGGTGGGGATTGCGTGAGATCTTATGCAGTTACCAACATAAGGTGGGGATTGCCTGAGATCTTATGCAGTTACCAACACAAGGTGCCCCACAAACCAGGCCTTGGTCTGGCAGCAGAGGAACACCCACACACACTATGCGTGTCCCTGGATTCGAACTCATGACCTCTTTGTGGTAATCCTCAACCCGAATACCATGGATTCGAACTCATGACCTCTTTGTGGCAATCACCAACCCGAATACCAACTGGACTATGCTATGAGTGCTTCAGGCAACCAAACTTGATGATATGAATGAAATGGTTATTGGACATGTTGATGGAGTTGTTTATCGATCAAACTTTATGATTAGCAATAAATAGCTACGATTAATAATTTTGTGATACATAGTTTAAGGGCTCAGATATTATGTACGTTTTGGGTGGATTTTTGCATTTTTTCCCTTGCATTATATGTACATATACACGTCTATGACCATTGTTATATCGGGATCTTCGCAGGAGTATTTACGGAATTTGCCCACTAACACACTAGCACGTCATATTCTTATTATTGTGTCATTTATGCAGGTAAAGCCAGAGCCGGGGCTCACTGGAAGCGAACTCTCTATCCCTAGGGATAGAGGTATTGTTTACATGTTGCTCACCCTCTCCAGACCCTAACGATAGCTTTTGCTGTCGTTGGGATATACTGGGTAACGATGATGATGAATAATAAATCATTTCAGTAATTTGGTTGTGTAGAAATAATACAAGACGGTTGATCTCTGTATTTCTACCTCTTAGCGATTAGGAATAACAATTATAATGTCTAGTAGTTAGTGCCAAATTGAAGCGTATTAAAGTATATCAACTATTGTATATTATAATAGCTGATCATTAACAACGCTAATAATGGATAAACTAATGAAATGGAGGCCACTATTATGTTGCCTCATTTAATTTATCATTTCAAATCCCTTTTAAGATTTCACATTGAAAGCTCTAATAGATTGATCTCAAGCGACACATTTTTCTTGTTTGACGAAATTCACTTAGTAGGCTAGTGAAACTGTTTAACTTATCGTCGCTGCATTTGTTCTAATCTTTTGGTATCTTATTTTCTGGTTTTTATCTTTTAATTCCCATGTGATTGCCAATTGCATAAAGATACTATATAATATTATTTGAAGTATCCTTTATATTATTTAAATGCTTTTATTTACACTTTAGCTATCAGCATATATATTTTTTTTACCTATCATACTAAAGAAATTTATATGTATGGGTTGATATGTAAAATACAGGATTTTCAATCGTAATCGTGGAAGCTTTAAAGCACACATGAACCTCTTCCAAACCACCATTCAAAGGATAATTGCCATCGTAACGAGGAATTCTACCGTACTCAGTGCAGGACAATAGAAAAAAAAAGTCATATGTTTGTAAATGATTGGTGAAGAGAAGTATGCTATTTGGCTGTATTCTCCATAATACGAAAAGAGTGGTTGTGATGATATCATCTACGCCTGCATCGCTTCTCGTGGAGTTGTTTCCACTTACTTCTTTCTCATGTAACTCACTTTTTTCTTATGCTAAAACTGGTGCTTAAACAAATCAAAGTAATTCTTGATCCAACATGTTACAGGCACAGAGTATTTAAAAATTTTCCATGGAATTATACTTTTTAGGTGGATAAAAATTCAAAAGCTATTACGCTTTAACGATATAAAGGATACGTAGAAGGTTCAACATAAACTGAATTAACTAGAGTTTGCCTAGCCCATTTATAGGTTAGCAAATCTCTTCTTGCTTTGTCAATCACCAAAAAAATAAATAAATAAATAAGAAAAGGAATAATATAATGAATAGCAGGTTGTTCTTTTATGTATTTGGAAAGTTGAAAACGATATTGAATTACAGTATCCCTTAGAAATGATGTTATTATTTCACAATAACAAGAAATGATTCATTGGTATATATTAAGGTGAATTACCATAACATATCTGCATCATATGATAATATGTATTATGATAAAAGTATATAGTTATTAATCAAAATTGGTCGCCATTATTTAACTTCCATGTATTATGGACATATTCTTCTTTGACTTCGGAGTATGACGGAATAAAACAAAATGTCTCACTAAATTAACTGCGCTTCTTATATTGTGAAGTAGCAGTTGATCGACACATCTTGGTGCAATTTTCATTATGGATCATCGGAAAACAACATCGGTGTGTTTCTAACACGTAAGTATAGTTGTAGCGACCCGTCCCGAGTCCTAGTACTCGGAACGACTCACCTGCCGTATTTCACTCAGGAAAATACAAGGCGTCGATACCAATGCAAAACACGTCAGCAATGCGACGCAAATCAATGTCAGCGGAAGTCAAATAAAACCTCAAATCATCATGAATAATAAATACGTACAATGGTTAAGTCAAAGGTCAATAATACATAATCGAAAATAAAGGTCTAATGTCTAAATCTCCAACAAGTACATAAAATGAAATTGTGATCTCTAGTCTAAATATCAATAATATCCTCGGTCAAGCGGTCAATGTCCTCACTCAGCATCGTCCTCGACGTACATTAAAACGTACTCCTGATCATCTGAAAATGATAAGAGTGGTATGAGCGACACTTCGCCCAGCAAGTAACCTTAACATATTTAATATGGGATCATGCACGGAGAAGCAAGGGTAATAATAGTAAATAACAATACAGAAAATCACATGCTTCTCATTTACAAATGATTTAACATTTTTAACCCTAACATCCAAAACAACGATAGCAAATAGACCCAACAAAGACATACAATGAAATCGACCAATAACCAAGCTAAACCAAACGATAACCAATGTAAAGGTTAGTCCAAGACAAAACGTGATCTAATTTTCCAAAACGATGCAATGTCAATATTCCATAGTTTCATTACCAATGTTTCCAATATCAATGTCCAATGTCCAAATCCAATATCCAAAACCAATGTCCATATCCGATTAAACCGGTCCAGAAATCCAAATAGCCAAAACCCGGTTTTCATCAGTCCAAAGTCCAAAATCAAATGCAATGGCTATAGCATTTTCCCTACAAATGACTTATACCGTAAGACTTACGAATTGGTCCCACAATAGTCAATATGCCCCGGCGCTCTATATCACAATAGCCAATATGCCGGGACGCTCAATAGTGGTCAATATGTCTGGGCGCTCTATATCCAAAATAGTCAATATGCCCGGACGCTCCGTTCAATTGGAACCAATCCGGCTTAACAATATATTTCCGTTGTAGGGGGTGAATTTCGAAATATGAGTGCAAATCTTCCAAAATTATTTTCCAAGTCCAAAAGTTAGCCAATATTACCAAAAAGGACCCAATTCAAAGAGTACAAACAAATAGTCCAAGTAATTTCTAAATTTACCTACATGCTTAATAATCAAAATGTTCCAACTTAAATATACCAAACAATCTCACAGAAATACCAAATGTACCCACACAAAGATAACATCCTGATAAGCATGAGCCTATATGCAAAATGGCCATACTAATGTAAAGAAAATTGTTTCTAGCTGCTGACATTCTTTTGCAAAATGGTTGTTAATGCATTCACAACAACCTTTAAAAAAATTCGGACAGAAGGCCTCCGGCACATTAAATAAATTCAAACATAACACATATACCCACACACTTTCAGCACACAAAAGTTATCAAAACAAATTACCACATCAACAAAAGTGTGCACATAAAATGATTTTCACATTTAGTGATTTTATAATCAATAATACATGGAACCACGGGCACTGCCCTGCCACATAAACACATTCACTTGCACACCAACTTATATATATACAACGCACAGCACACACTCACGAAATATATATATATATATATATATATATATATATACACGCACAACACACACACACAAACTCTTCCAACAGTGTCCGAATGGCCACTGCCTTCTATATATACACACATACGACATACATGACGACAATATTACTATATAATCAACCATCTATACAAGCATAAATACTAATACATGATCCGGATTGAATATAAAAACATATGCATAAGCTTTTACAAAATTCATGATAAATATATCAAGGTTACTTACCTCAAATGGATTATACTATACCGTAAATGGATTTGAAATAGGTTGAGGTTGATATTTTCCTTCTCTCCAATGATACTCTCAGCAACTCAGCATTTGGGAAAAATATTTTGTTTCCAATGGGTATTCCCCGAAATGCTCAGGGAATGGCAGGGGAGAATTTAAAGGCTAAAAGGTTAGTTTTTTTTTTTTTAACTTGAAAGGTCATAACTCATGAAGTGGGGAAGGGAGTTACGCATGTCAGTTTGTGGGGGAATTAACCGCCCCCACGGCTGACCTTTTTTTTTTTATTTATTTAATTTTTTTTTTGACATTTAAAGTACTTTTTTTATTATTTCTATTATTAGTTTTTTTTATACAACAGCTATAACAATCTACCCTTCTTACAAAAAGTTTCGTCCTCGAAACTTATGTACCTTAATTGAAGAGGTGCGGATATCTCTCGCGTATCTGCTCTTCAAGCTCCCACGTCGCTTCGCGTTCTGTGTGATTGGTCCATTGAACTTTGACGTACGGAATCACCCTGCGTCTCAATACTTGATCTTTCCTGTCGACAATCTTAACCGGGGTCTCCTCATAGTAGCGTCACTTTTAATCTTCAGTGGTCGTGACTCGAGCACGTGACTGGGGTCCGGAACATATCTCCTCAACTGCGAGACATGGAAGACATTATGTACCTGAGCCAGTGCCGGGGGTAGAGCTAGTCTGTATGCTAAGGTGCCGATCCTCTCCAGTATCTCGTACGGGCCAATGTAGCGCGGACTTAGTTTACCCTTCTCTCCAAATCGCATAACACCCTTTGTGGGCGACACCTTCAGGTAAACTTTCTCCCCAACCATAAACTCCAAAGGTCGTCTCTTAGAGTCCACCCAACTCTTACTCCGGTCCTGTGCCACCTTAAGTCTCTCCTGGATGATTCTAATCTTGTCTCGTGTCTGCTCAATCAATTCTGGTCCAGTGATAACACGCTCACCGACTTCGTCCCAATACACTGGAGACCTACACTTACGTCCATAAAGAGCCTCAAAAGGTGCCATGCCGATGGTGCTATGATGGCTGTTGTTGTAGGAGAACTCAATCAACTTCGCCATACTGTCCCAGTTCCCCTTAAAATCTAATGCGCAAGCTCTCAACATATCCTCCAGTGTCTGAATCGTCCTCTCGGTCTGACCGTCTGTTTGGGGGTGAAATGCAGTACTCAATCTCAGCTCGGTCCCCATAACTCTCTGATAAGTGGTCCAAAACCTGGAGGTGAATCTCGGATCGCGATCAGAAACAATACTCACTGGCACACCGTGGAGACTCACAATATTATCCACATACATCGTCACCAACTTCTCCATAGACGCCTCACTGGATACCGGCAGGAAATGTGCAGATTTCGTCAATCGGTCGACAATCACCCAAATCACATCGTTTCCGCTTCTCGTCTTGGGAAGCCCTGTAACAAAATCCATCGTGATGTGTTCCCACTTCCACTCGGGTATCTCTAACGGCAACATTAATCCACCAGGTCTCTGATGCTCAGCCTTAACCTGCTGACATACTAGGCATCTCTCGATGAACTCGGCAATGTGTCTCTTCATACCGCTCCACCAATAATGTCTTTTCAGATCGTGGTACATCTTCGTGGCGCCTGGATGAATCGACATCTTTGAACTGTGCGCCTCCCTTAATATCTCTTTCCTCAGCTCCTCAACATCCGGTACGCACAGCCTCCCCTGATACCATAGACTTCCATCACCCTGAACCTGGAATCCGACAATCTGTTCGATCCTCAATCTCTCCCGAATGTCTCTGAGACTTGCGTCCTCTCTTTGAGCCTCCTTAACTCGATCAATCAGAGTCGGCGTAATAATCAGTGTCGCAAGAACATTCGCCGTAGAGTCAACAATATCCAATCCAAACTCCTCGATCTCCCTCTCCAACGGCGTCTGCCTGGTGTGACTCGACTTCCGACTTAGTGCATCTGCCACTCTGTTCGCTTTTCCCGGATGATAACTGATCGTCAAGTCATAGTCCTTTATCAACTCCAACCACCTTCTCTGTCTCATATTTAGCTCCTTCTGAGTGAACAGATATTTCAGGCTCTTGTGGTCGGTAAATACTTCGCACTTTTCTCCATACAGATAGTGTCGCCAAATCTTAAGTGCAAAGACCACTGCTGCCAACTCCAAGTCGTGAGTGGGGTAATTCTGCTCATACGTCTTTAGCTGTCGTGAGGCGTATGCAATTACTCTGCCACCCTGCATAAGGACACAACCTGTAATAGAGAGGTTAGATCACCGTTAACATGTATAATAAGTCACATTTACGAAACCAAATACATGTACCTAGTCCATTCTTAGACGCATCGCTGTATATCACAAATCCTTCGGAGCCGGAGGGTTGTGCCAACACTGGTGCCGTGGTCATCTTTTTTTTTAACTCGATAAAGCTCTTTTCGCATTCAGCGGTCCACTCAAACTTGGTCTTCTTCTGCGTTAGTCGACTCAATGGAGCTGCAATACTTGAGAATCCTTCCACAAACTTCCGATAGTATCCCGCAAGTCCAAGAAAACTCCGTACCTCAGTGACGTTCTTGGGTCTGGACCATTCTGTAATCGCCTCAATCTTCTTCGGATCAACAGAAATGCCTTCCTCAGAAATCACGTGACCCAAAAAGGCCACACTCCTCAACCAGAACTCGCACTTACTGAACTTCGCGTACAACTTTTTCTTTCTAAGAGTCTCCAACACCTCTCGCAAATGTTCAGCGTGCGTCTCCTCATCAGGCGAATACACCAAAATATCGTCGATGAACACCACCACAAATCGATCCAACTGCTCCCTGAACACTGTGTTCATCAAGTCCATGAAAGCTGCGGGCGCATTCGTCAATCCAAAAGGCATCACAAGAAATTCATAGTGCCCATATCGGGTGCGGAACGCCGTCTTAGCCACATCCTCCGCCTTGACTCTCAACTGATGATAGCCCGATCGGAGGTCAATTTTCGAAAAAACTTTGGCACCCTGCACTCAATTTCCATTTTTTACACAATTTGATATATGCAATACATTGAATTCACAACGATTAAAGGGAAGGTTACCTTCAACTGATCGAATAGATCGTCGATTCTCGGTAGTGGGTATTTATTCTTTATCGTAATCTTATTAAGCTCACGATAATCGATGCATAGCCTCATACTACCGTCCTTCTTCTTCACAAATAATACTGGTGCCCCCCATGGCGAAACACTAGGCCTAATAAACTTTCGGTCCAGCAACTCTTGTAACTGCCCCTTGAGCTCCTTTAACTCTGCTGGCGCCATTCTGTAGGGTGCCTTCGAGATCGGTTCAGCTCTAGGTGTCAAGTTGATCTCGAACTCCACCTCCCTGCTCGGTGGCAACCCTGGTAACTCATCAGGAAAAACGTCCTTGAACTCACTCACCACTGGAATATCGTCGATGGATGGAGTCTCCGCATCAGTATTCAAGGCGTACACCAAAAATCCCTCGTCTCCTTTCCTCAATGCCTTGTATGCCCGTGCTGCGGTCAGATAGATGTTACGAGGCAACTTCCTCATCTTTGTGTTCCCCTGAAATACAAACTCCTCCTTCGTAGGGTCCTTGAACACCACCTGCTTTTGCCTGCAATCAATATGAGCGTAGTATTTGGCCAACCAATCCATCCCTAGAATAATGTCGAAGTCGCTCATAGTGATTGGTATCAATGCAGCCTCGAACTCTCGATCCTCTATCTCTAATCTACAATTCTTATACAAGTGATGGGAGACGATCACCTGGTCGCCAGCTGCTAGCACATGGTATGGTGTCTCTAATCTCTCGGGACAACTTTGGAGATTCTTAACAAACCTCTTAGCGACGAACGAATGGCTCGCACCGCTATCGAATAGAACGTTCGTTGGGACTCTATTTAGTAGTATGACACCTAAGCGATTCAATGTTCAAATACAGAGTTACACAGATGTAAATAGTATAATCAAATAAAGACTTAAAACGTTAAATGTACCTGTCACTACATCGTTGGACTCCTGAACCTCTGTGTCTGTCATGACATGGACCCTTGCATTGGGTCGTGACCGACCTCGTTGATGCTGTCGTGGAGCCGCCTTCAAAGGTGTCCTCCGTGGCTCTGGGCAGTCCTTCACCATGTGGCCAACCTTGCCACAGTTGAAGCACGCCCCAATCCTCCTCCAACACTCTCCGGTGTGTCTGTTCCCACACACCGAGCAGACTGGAACTCCCACTGACTGAACCTTAGCGACCTGCTGTTGCTGTGGTTGTGACGGCTGTCGTGGCTGCTGGGGCATGACTGGTTGACCCCCTGACTGATGCCGTGGTACCTTGACCCATCTGCCAGGTCGACTGCTGCTGCCCTCCTCTCGAGGCCTCTTACTCCTCTCCTCAGCAGCAACTCTCTGCAAATCAGTCTCCACTCGATGACATGCCTCTAGCAGCTCGCCAAAGTTCCTCGCATTCGCATTCACAATGCCAGAGCGAATACGAGAGTTGAGGCCAGTCTCGAACTTCAACATTTTCAAACGAGCATCAGACATCGTAGATGGAACAAACCTCCCTAGAGCATGAAATCTGTCAGAGTACTCGGATACTGTCATGCTCCCCTGAGTCAATGCCTGAAAGGCAGCCATCTTCTGAAGAATCGCTGTCGCCGGCACGTAGTATCGGCGGAACTCCTCTCGGAATTGGTTCCACGTAACCGGCTGAGGAAGATTCAGCACAGCTCCGTTCCACCATTCCACAGCCTCTCCCAGTAGAAATGGTGTGACGACCTCTACTCGTAACTCCTCAGGTACCTGTAGTAGACGGAGGTTATTCTCTATCTCCTTCAGCCATGCCTCAGCCTCATCTGCTTCAGTGCTTCCCTTGAACGTCGGCGCATGGGCCCTCTTCATCTCCTGATAAAAGTATCGGAGGCCAAACTGTGGCGGCGGTGGCTGACTCTGATGCTGCTGCTGATGGGCCAGTAACTGCAGTATCGCGTTCAGTGCATCGGTCAAAGCCTGAGGCACTGCACCCTCATTATTCTCATTACCATTGCCGTTGGGATCTCTTCTTGGCGGCATGATGCTGTAACCATACAATTATACGCGATTACTCAAAATTTATATACTTAAATAAATGAACGAAGCTGAAATGGTCAAGTAAAGATAAATAGCAGACAAGATCCAAAACTTAATGAAACAAAAACCAGATGCCTATCATCTAGGGTAACGTTCCTCACCGGATCATTCGTTAAGTCTAATGTTCAAAACTTAGTTCTAGAGTCAATACTTAATATCATATGCTTAAGTCTAAAATATTGACCTAGGGGCAAAATCGTAGCTTAACATCTAAGATCACGACTTAAATCTACGTTTCCGCTGTGGATCTAGAGCCTGTCTCTGATACCAACTGTAGCGACCCGTCCCGAGTCCTAGTACTCGGAACGACTCACCTGCCGTATTTCACTCAGGAAAATACAAGGCGTCGATACCAATGCAAAACACGTCAGCAATGCGACGCAAATCAATGTCAGCGGAAGTCAAATAAAACCTCAAATCATCATGAATAATAAATACGTACAATGGTTAAGTCAAAGGTCAATAATACATAATCGAAAATAAAGGTCTAATGTCTAAATCTCCAACAAGTACATAAAATGAAATTGTGATCTCTAGTCTAAATATCAATAATATCCTCGGTCAAGCGGTCAATGTCCTCACTCAGCATCGTCCTCGACGTACATTAAAACGTACTCCTGATCATCTGAAAATGATAAGAGTGGTATGAGCGACACTTCGCCCAGCAAGTAACCTTAACATATTTAATATGGGATCATGCACGGAGAAGCAAGGGTAATAATAGTAAATAACAATACAGAAAATCACATGCTTCTCATTTACAAATGATTTAACATTTTTAACCCTAACATCCAAAACAACGATAGCAAATAGACCCAACAAAGACATACAATGAAATCGACCAATAACCAAGCTAAACCAAACGATAACCAATGTAAAGGTTAGTCCAAGACAAAACGTGATCTAATTTTCCAAAACGATGCAATGTCAATATTCCATAGTTTCATTACCAATGTTTCCAATATCAATGTCCAATGTCCAAATCCAATATCCAAAACCAATGTCCATATCCGATTAAACCGGTCCAGAAATCCAAATAGCCAAAACCCGGTTTTCATCAGTCCAAAGTCCAAAATCAAATGCAATGGCTATAGCATTTTCCCTACAAATGACTTATACCGTAAGACTTACGAATTGGTCCCACAATAGTCAATATGCCCCGGCGCTCTATATCACAATAGCCAATATGCCGGGACGCTCAATAGTGGTCAATATGTCTGGGCGCTCTATATCCAAAATAGTCAATATGCCCGGACGCTCCGTTCAATTGGAACCAATCCGGCTTAACAATATATTTCCGTTGTAGGGGGTGAATTTCGAAATATGAGTGCAAATCTTCCAAAATTATTTTCCAAGTCCAAAAGTTAGCCAATATTACCAAAAAGGACCCAATTCAAAGAGTACAAACAAATAGTCCAAGTAATTTCTAAATTTACCTACATGCTTAATAATCAAAATGTTCCAACTTAAATATACCAAACAATCTCACAGAAATACCAAATGTACCCACACAAAGATAACATCCTGATAAGCATGAGCCTATATGCAAAATGGCCATACTAATGTAAAGAAAATTGTTTCTAGCTGCTGACATTCTTTTGCAAAATGGTTGTTAATGCATTCACAACAACCTTTAAAAAAATTCGGACAGAAGGCCTCCGGCACATTAAATAAATTCAAACATAACACATATACCCACACACTTTCAGCACACAAAAGTTATCAAAACAAATTACCACATCAACAAAAGTGTGCACATAAAATGATTTTCACATTTAGTGATTTTATAATCAATAATACATGGAACCACGGGCACTGCCCTGCCACATAAACACATTCACTTGCACACCAACTTATATATATACAACGCACAGCACACACTCACGAAATATATATATATATATATATATATATATATATATATATATATATATATATATATACACGCACAACACACACACACAAACTCTTCCAACAGTGTCCGAATGGCCACTGCCTTCTATATATACACACATACGACATACATGACGACAATATTACTATATAATCAACCATCTATACAAGCATAAATACTAATACATGATCCGGATTGAATATAAAAACATATGCATAAGCTTTTACAAAATTCATGATAAATATATCAAGGTTACTTACCTCAAATGGATTATACTATACCGTAAATGGATTTGAAATAGGTTGAGGTTGATATTTTCCTTCTCTCCAATGATACTCTCAGCAACTCAGCATTTGGGAAAAATATTTTGTTTCCAATGGGTATTCCCCGAAATGCTCAGGGAATGGCAGGGGAGAATTTAAAGGCTAAAAGGTTAGTTTTTTTTTTTTTTAACTTGAAAGGTCATAACTCATGAAGTGGGGAAGGGAGTTACGCATGTCAGTTTGTGGGGGAATTAACCGCCCCCACGGCTGACCTTTTTTTTTTTTTATTTATTTAATTTTTTTTTTGACATTTAAAGTACTTTTTTTATTATTTCTATTATTAGTTTTTTTTTATACAACAGCTATAACAATAGTTGCGTTCATCCGACCTTTTCATATTTCGTTGTAGCCGAGAACCTCTAAGATCATGGAGGTAATGTTGTGGTTGGTTATGCGCCATTATTTATGACATCGTTTTCTCTGAAATGGTTATATCAAAATCACCTCACGAAATTCGGCAGAAGTTTAGGATATAATTCAACAAGTCGTCCAAATTCCGTCAACAATTAGATTATAAAAACCAAAATAAAAATCACTATAGACGCTGCTACAAATGACACTCACGACTATTTTATTGAGTAGAAAAAAAGAAAAACTCAAAGTTGTTGACGGTCAAATTAAGACTTCTTGACTGAAAATAACCAATTAGGTATAGAAAAGTGTTTGATACAACGTCATTTAGCATCCGCAGGTACCTCAAAAGTTCCTGTCTTGTTGGCTTAAGGTAGAATATAAAATTAATGTTTACTTTTTACGATGTATTAGTATTTGAAATAGTTGTTTAACCATGCTTATAACATTGACTGATCATAAACTAATACAAACATTTTATCAAAATTGGTTCAGACAATGTGTGACTTGTTCAATTTGTTGGGTAACTGGTTCAAGTATGAATCGTTTGGTTTAGCTACCCTGTTTTACATGTTCAACTTCTTGAATTAACGTAAGCCTAAGTTTTATAGTGAGCCGAGTTAGATTTGTCAAACCCTAATTCAGACAGTCTGATTGACATGCTATTTACCAAAAGAAATTAGTTATAATAATATTTGAACTTAAGACTTATAATACAAAGTTCATCAACTGAACCAAAAAGAGAGAAAGTATTTCAATTGAATCTTAACCATCATGTGCCTATGCTTGCTTCTGTTCTGTCTTCTTTTAAAACATTCGTCTTTCACTTTTGACTAAAGAGTAAAGAGAAAGGTGAAGCGGACACTTTAAATTAAACTAATTTAGTATCCACGGTATCGTCCAGTTGGTAATTGAATTGAGATTTGCTCCAACAGGTCAAGAGTTCGATTCCAGAGATATGCATAGTGTGGTGTTCCACTGTTGTTAGGCCGAAAGTCTAGTTTGCAGAAGACACCTTGTGTGGATTACTGCGTAAGTTCTTATCCAAACTAAGAGGCCGTTAAACTCCTGATTTGCATCGCCTATTGTTTCCGTTTTTCGAGTCTAAAGTCTAAACAAACAGCAAAGTTAACAAGAACATATTGTTAAGAAAAATATATACCACTTCAAGTGGGACATATCTTCGTTCTGGAAGAAGGCAAGACATATTTGTGCCCTTCAAGAGAAAAACAAGTAAGACATATAAGTGATAAACTTAAGCAATTTTCCGCAGAAAAAGATATTTTCATTAATAGCTCAAAAAACAATTTACAAGGTATCAGAGTATGGTCATTTGGAGAGACTACTGACTATACTATACTCACAAAATCATCTCCCATTCCAAGCGCATTTCGCAACAAATCTACCTTCATCCATAAATATTTAACAAAAACAAAGGGTGGAGGCAGTCTTCCCACATGTTTGTACAAAATTCGATTTCTCCATTCTCAAATTCCATATAGGCACTCACGAAACATATATCTCCATCCGGTATGCGTTGTTCTTTCTCCAAAATTCTTACATAGGTTTGCGTCAATCCAGTCGGACGGCCTGTCAAAATTGCGAAACTCCCTCCAAAAGTTCGCATGCACAATGTGTCGCCAAATATGTTGGGTCCATATACAATCTCTCAACTCATGCATAATGTCATCTCCCCTGCAGTTACACCTACCACATACAATAGACGGGATCAAATGTCTACGACTCAGGAAGTGGATCGTAGGAAGTATATTGTGCCTTGCTCGCCACAGGAAGTCGTAATGGTCCCTTCAAACGCCATATACAATGCCACGCTTGTTTCTCCCTATCATCATATGATGCCGTTGATGCCATTTGTATATCATATGCACTCGAAATAGAAAATTTTCCGGAGAAGCTATGCTTCCATCTGACAGTTTCGGACTCGTTTGAAGGTATGTCAATGCCTGCCGAAAGGAGGGGAGCGATGCTCTTAATGCTGCGCCAGGTGATGGATGTGTTTTGACGACGCGTGTCATCCAACGGGGAGCCATATTTTGCCAGTAACAAGCGCACCCATAGGGGGTCCTTCTCGGTCAAAAGCTTCCATCCAAGTTTAGTGAGAAATGCCGCATTCATCATTTTCAAATTCTTAATACCCAAACCACCTTATTTAAATAACAAGTTTAAATCAATTCATAAAATATAGACATGTCACATTCTACTTTTTTGTTCTTTTATTTTCCATGTTCCATCGGGTGTTGAATTAGGCAAATACATGTACAAAAACTGACCATATTTTAAATATATATGTGTGTGCGTAAAGTTACTGACTTAAAAGATTAGATTTCAATAATTAAAATGTAGAAAAATAAAGCCAATAAACACCTGATCCACATATCCCCACGCCAAACTGGTCTGTTAGTTTCCCTTATTCAAAAAACCCTTTCTTTTTCTCTCTCTTCATATCCATACTCGAAATTACAGTAAAAATCTTCGAAAAAATCAAAATCAAAATCGAAAGATATCGATCTTTCTTCCATCTTCTTCTCAGTATTGCAGGTTTGATCACATTATAGTTTTCATCTTTTTCCCTTAAGTTTCTGTTTCGGTTTTCTCATTCTGATGCAGTAGGAAAATAAAGTAACTGAAACTTGAACCTTTTTTTTTCTTGCTAATGCTCCGCGCCTCTTCCGTTCTATTCGTTTGAATTGTCTTTTGTTGGACTTCTTTATGTTTCGCAAATAAAGTTAAGTTTCATGCATTATTGGGTTTCTACGAGTTTTGGTTTCTTGAATTTGCAATTTGAGTGATTTGGGGTTTGATTTAGTGGGGTGGAAGATGCCGGAGATTCAGCTGGGTGCTCACACAATACGAAGCCATGGAGTTCAAGTAGCAAGATTTCATATGCATGATTGGCTTATTCTCATGCTGCTTGGGGTGATTGAGATAGTTTTGAATGTCATTGAACCATTTCATCGTTTTGTTGGGGAAGATATGCTCACAGATTTGAGGTATCCACTTCAGGGAAACACAATTCCTTTCTGGGGCGTTCCGGTATGGTTATTTTCTTTCAAGAACATATTGCTTTAGTATTGGTGTAGACTATTGAAGTTTGATTTCCTAATTATTTCTAATTCTGCATTCTTTTGTTTATAGAGAAAAGATTTATTTTCGTGAAATTGGTGCACTTAAAGTACTTTGGATGTGCAATAAGTTATTTCGTAGTCCTGGAATCATTCCCCGTTTAGATTGAGCTCTAAACCAATTTTAAACACTAAAATCTTTGTTCTTCATGCTGCCTTAATTTAAGGAATTTTCTGTCGTTTTCCATTTGTGCAAAATGAGGAATTGCTAGTCACAAACTTCTTAGTGATTCAGCCTTTTCCTCTTTCCAGGATGCTTTGGTGCTCTGGTTTGTGGACTAGTCGAGCTTTCTGCTGTTGCATGCCCCTCTTATCGTTTTAACATTGTGTTTTGCTAATTTATTCTGAGTTATTTCGGAAAACTGTATGCTTATATTGGAAATGTTCTTACATGACCTGCATTTTGTCCTTCTTGGGAGCAGATCATTGCAATACTGTTGCCTGTTGCTGTCATTATCATATTTTACTTTATCAGAAGGGATGTCTATGATCTCCACCAAGCCATACTGGGTATTACAGAAATCACTCTGTTACCTATTTTTGTGTGTATTTGCGCTTCTTCTCATTATTCCTGAATGGTAGTACTAAAAAATTGGTTATGCACAAAAGGTTTGCTTTTTGCTGTCCTTATAACTGGGGTCCTCACTGATGCAATCAAAGATGCTGTTGGCCGACCTCGTCCAGACTTCTTTTGGCGGTGCTTTCCTGATGGAAAAGGGGTAAGTCCTAACTGTGAATTAGGTGTTTTCCTTCATATCATGTTTGTTATATTGTTGAAACTTGCCTCACAACACACATCTATAGGTTTTTGATCCTGTAACCAGTGATGTCCGATGTACTGGGCGGAAGAGTGTTATCAAAGAAGGGCATAAAAGTTTCCCTAGTGGGCATACTTCTTGTAAGTCTTGGCTTACAATTAAGTGACACTGTTTCTTTTATGCATATATTGGTTATTTGGTGATAGATTGGAATTGCATTGTCGGATCTACTGTGTAGACTGTAGTGAATTTTTCTTGAGGTTATAATAGTTGCTGGTTATTGCTGTATTTATTGTGTAAGATGAGGTGAAATTGGTAAACATCCCTTTCTGTAGCTGTTCTATAGATGGAAAGTTATTTGGGGGTTGGAGTTGAATAGCGCCTTTATTTTTGAGGTACACAAGGTCCACTTTTGATATTCGACCAACCTGAGGCTGTGTGCTTTTATCTACACCACTTCTGATGTATGACTGGTGCTTGAAAAGATGTTAAGAGTTTTATCTCCTTTGGGAAGGTTGGTGGAATCATTAATGTCCATTGCTCATATTTAGGGCTCAGTGGAAGTTTACATTCTATGATTGTTGAGAGACTTGGCTAAAATACTGTGTAGGAGAAATGCTAATTGGTTCTTTTTTCAGTCGGATCTATGATTCACTTGAAGTATGAATTTCACTAACTTCTACACCAGATACCAGTACCTTGAGCTTATGCTTGTACATGTATGTCTTTGTTGATAAGAGCATCTTTTGCCTACCCTTGTTATTCCGTTGGCAGCAAGTTTGGATCGTGTTCAGGGCCATCTATGAAAATAGCCAAACTGCTTCCATGTTTAAGTTTTCTCCAGTCATTGATGCCAACAGATCCAATTTTAGGAAGATACATTATCTGAAATTCGAAAATCATTTTCCAGTGGCATATATTGAGTAGTGTCATGCTTTTGGTGTGTGCGCGCTTGTGTATGTATCTTTTTCATGCTTTCTAAGATATTTATTCTATTTTTCAGTTAGAAATTTTTATCTGTAATGTGGTAGCCTTGAATTCTGTTGGAATTGACCTGGAGAAGTATAACACAAAGGAAGAGAAGATGGGCAAAACCTTGCAAACATGCTCAGAATCTTGTGCACATGCCAACAAACACAGCTGAGTCTGAGTATGCACCCAAGCACGTACTCAGGGCAGAGAATGTCTATGAGTACATATGCAGAAGCTTAAAGTACAATTTCAGCGGCCAATGACTAATGTCTGTGATTTTTTGTATAAGATATCAGCAATAAAATACAATGGGCCACTGGGTTATTTACTTGGTGCAGTAGAAGCTGAATTATTTCCTAGGTTTATTGGAAGCTCCTTGTATTATTGTACGCAAAAATTCTCAAGTAATAAGGGTGTTTCTTTTATTGATCACATTCTGTAATATTTTGTGTGTTTATATTTCTGGTCTTTGTTTTATAAAGGCTATTAAACCCATTGCTTACATTTTCCCTAACATCGATGGCGTTTTGGTTTTTGTTGTTCCATTTTAGGGTCATTTGCTGGTCTTGGCTTTATTGCTTGGTACTTGGCGGGAAAACTTAGAGCTTTTGATCGTCGAGGTCATGTTGCAAAACTCTGCATTATTTTCTTGCCATTGCTTATTGCAGCTTTAGTTGGAGTTTCTCGAGTGGATGACTATTGGCATCATTGGCAAGATGTGTTTGCTGGAGGACTTTTAGGTCTGCCTTAGTTTTGACTTACTTGATTGCTTCATTTCCTATGGTCCAGGAACCCTGAGCAACTGGTTTCTTCTACTTTTAACCTGTCCCTTATTGTTTTCAGGATTAACAGTGGCTTCATTCTGCTACTTGCAATTTTTTCCGCCGCCCTACGACGTGGATGGTATTTAAAACTCCTTTATCCTCGATGATTTGACTATGTTCTGTTCTTCTTCTTCAGCATAATGCTTTATGAATGACACACTCTTCTGCTGCAAATCATGCTTTTAAAATGATTAGTTGTTTAGAATGTGAATACAAGGACCTTCGTAGAATATTTTTCTAGTCTTCTACTTTGATGTCATGCTTTTTCAAATGATCTACTCTCTCTCTCTCTCTCTCTCTCTCCTTTTTTTGTCTTTTTTTTTTTGTGTATGTTTCATCTGCATCTTGTCGGGTATCGCTCCTATTATGAATATAGTTTCTCTAGAAACTCTGTATTCAAGACACTGTTTTCCTGTGTATTTGGTTATGTTGGTTTGGGTGGGCAGTTGGCTGGCAGAACAGATTTGCGCAACTTCTTATTGCCATTTTGAAACAGGTTGGGGACCTCATGCATATTTCCGGGTGTTGGAGGAGTCTCGAAGTGGCACCCGCACCGAGGTAGGCTGTTTGGCTGTACGGACACCAGAAGTGGAGAGTGCATATATTCAATCAGACGGCGTTGTGCAGAATGCAAATCCAATCCTGGAAGACTTGGAACATGGAAGAAGGTACTGAGCTTGCGTTCTAACAGCAGAATATGATGCTCAACAAGACTATGGGTGTTTGTTTTGCTAGTGTTTGCAGCCTCACACTTTGATGTTGACCACGAGGACTAAATCCCATGTATATCAAAATCTTTTCATGATCCAAATGAGCTCAATCCCCTCTGTTTGTAGATCTTCTTTGCTGGTGATGGGAAGAACATATGTTCCTTGTCTTGTGTATCTTTTGAGATCTTATTCATGCTTACACTCGCTTGAGTCTGAGTCGTTTGGCTTGCAACTGTGTATCAAGTTGTTGATAAAGACTGATGTGAAGAGAGCAGTTGTTTGTAGGATGGATATGCTGATGTAAATACTTGTTTTCAGGGTTGTCAGGGGCTTGAATCTATTCATACGAGGATTTTCATTAGTTAATTCATGTCCATTTTGCTGGTGTAGAAAAGTCGTGTGTTATTGTTATTTTTATATGTTGGGGGGGGGGGGGTT
>AP025053.1:35435573-35567523 GCA_036186865.1 Eustoma russellianum
GGGGGGGGGGGGTTGTTAATGGCCATGGCTACTGTATTCATAATTCTGTGTTTCCTTTTAAAAATTGCGATTTTTTGGAACTACATATTTCTAATCTTAGTCGCGTGCAATTTGCTGATTGAAATTTTCAATTTGTTCGTTAGCAACATGCTATATAGTTCATTTATTGAATCGCTTATGTATTATTGTTATTATTATTTTAAATAAAAGCTTTTAGCTAAATACGTTCTCTGTAAACTGGAGTGTAAGTCGGGATGTTCATTTGGATCAGATTAGGGCTTTGTCAATTTGATTGGGATTCTTTCAAGAGAAAAAAAAAACTATCTGATTGGGATCAATATTTTCATGACCCATCCTGAATTGAAATACTTTTGTGTATATAAAAAATATTGTTATAGTTGATTTTTAAATATATTATAATTTAAAGTAGGTTTAAGAATCAAAACAATATTTTTGAGAGGAAGGGCGTGACAAAGGTATCTGATTCAGATAATATCATATATCATCTGAACAAGAATAGTAATACGAAAAGCCACTCCAGCATTACCGATCATTGCATGTGAAAAGCCACTCCAGCATTACCGATCATTGCATGTTACAGCAATGACACGTATTTTAGTGTCTTAGAGGTTTCTATTTATGACATGGTAGAAGGTTAGACGTACGTAACCATATGTGTTAGAAACACTTGTTTTTTGATGACTTATAATAAAAATTGCGTCAAGCTGTATCGATCTACATATAAAAAATGCAATGCCATATATTAAATAGAGAAAACTGACGAATGAATGTCAAATTAGTACAGCTTATATAAATTATATTGAAAAATAAATTGCGTTATGAATTGACTAATAATTTCAATTTTTCTTGACTCATTTTAGAATAAGTGAAAAAGAAAAGCAAGCGTCGAGATTTTGACTTATGTTTGAGCCCAAGATTCGAATAACTGTATCTTGGACTATCAAACTAGGAGACTCAGCACATTAATGTAGGACAAACATTTCTGGCAATGCCCAGACGGCTGCTTAATTATTAATTTTTTTATAATTTTAATTTTCACTTATTAGTTAGCCGTGTGGAAGCAGTCAACACTGTCTTGTTGGTTAACGATATAAACAAGCAGAATTTCAGTCCTTCTCTCTCTCTATACATATATATAGACATGGAGCAATTTAGTTTTACTTGGTCAGTAAGATTTAAAAAACACAAATTTGTACAAAAAAAAGTTATCACATTTTATTTTTTAAAGAAAAAGTTAAGAGAAGAGATCAACATGGTTTTGATTGATCGTATTCGATAAGTCAAAAATGTTGTGTATTTGAACAATGTAAAACATGGTCAAGAGTGGCTTCCTCGCTTTCTGAAAATACATACAAGAAGATGTATATAAAGGCCACCACATCACACATCTTGATCAAACACAGGCTTCTGACTACTCTTCTGTCTGCATTCCAATTTACACACACACACAGAGAGTCAAATATGAACATCATCAGCCCTCTTGGTTGCTTCCATAGTATCAAGAGATATTGGAGCAAAAGAAGATACCAAAGGCTTAATGCAACAAGAATTCAAAGGAAGCTAAAGATTGCACGTCTAAGGAACAACAAGCAATGTAATCTGATCAAGAAAAAGAACCCGTCGCGACGTGTATTATTAATATCGCCATTGATGCTGGTGAGGAAGTTTCACGAAGCATATGTTGATGGTTTGATGAATTTAGCAGGAGAAAAGAAGAAGACCAGAACTTTTCAGGCCAAAAATGTTGCAAAAGGCCGGCCGGTGGCTGTGTTGTCTGTCTCTACAAGTGAAGTGGTGGATTGTAAAATGCTGATGGAAAGGTACAAGAGAGTGGTGTCTATGGCGGATCAATCTCCTGCTATTGTAGTTTCTTGATTTTGTTTGGTTTCTAAGTTTCAATTGTTAAGTTGTTTTATATTTTCTTGTCGGAAAAAGAAAAACTTGTCACATAGATAAGCGTGTTATAAGGGACCAAAAATAAGGAGTAAAAGAACAAAAAGCCTAATTCATTTTCCTTTTTACCATTATCATCATCGTCTTCAGCGCTCAATCATCCTTGAAGACAAGCGTGTCATGGCTCATCGGGACCAAACCAGGCAATAATGGGGTTTAATCTTTCATAAATCCTATGCCTCTCTTTTTATTCACCACTGAACAAACTTGGTTTACGAAGATAATTTATACGCTGATGTAGTTGTTTGTCGAGTATTTGACAAAGTCATACCATCTATTTCAAATAGGGTTTGTTATGCGGACATACGAGCAACCCAACCTGTAGGATTTCCTTTTATTCTGTCTATTCTTGCTTCTGTAGGTTTTCTAGTAATATGAAAACCTGTAAAAACTTTTACCTATATGTTACCATTTCTTTGGAATATCTGCTCATGGCACGATGGAAGTATTCGATTATAGCCCGACGCGCTACTTCAATGGCTTGATATGAAAGATAATCAATCTATAATTTTTAGTGTCAAATCTTCTAAAACCAAGTTGTGTACCATCCGGTTTGCAGCGCCTACTACAGCTGCCCTTACGATATTTCTTATATTTCATACGTTTCGGAGATAGCACATCCCTCCTTTTTCTTACTATAAGAAATCCACACCTTAACACATGATATTCTGTAATAACTAGATACTTCTGCAAGAGCATAATCTATTTTTTGATTAAATACATTACAAGATGTTTTTTCCATACTTTCCACATTCAATTCTAGCTATTTTTGTACCATTTAATCGACCTGAACAACATATATAGATCCCGTCCTCCACACATGAAAAGTAAGTCAGCCGTATTAACTCATCAACTCGCCTTAACGTACTTTCACACTCTATTCCCTGCTCGTTCCAGAAAACCCACCATCTTTTTTCATCTAGTTCTATCTATGTATCTTTATGTTGATTCAGTAGATTCGGTTAAAGCTTCTTATTTATTCGATCACTCCTAATGTAGAGTTCACTCATTTTCTATATCAAACCTACGTATCTTTAAGTTGATTCAGTAAATTTGGTTGTTATATCTACGTGTCTTTCTGTTGATTCAGTATATTCAATTTTAACTACTAGTCTTTCTGTTGATAAAGTATATCCGGTTAAACGCTCTGTTCGATCCTTGTCTTTCGTAGCTTTTTTTTGTTGTTGCTTATCTACTTCTTTAATTTAATTCTCGTTGTTCTCATTTTCGAATAAATATGTAAAGAAGTAAAAAAAAAAAAAGGATCTTTAGCTTGTTATTGACAATTCAAAAAGGTCGTACTCTTGCAGAAGAGGGGCGGACCACTAGCAACTTAGAATAAAGGATGCAGTTAGTCTTTGAATATTACATTTTCTCTTTTCTTTCCTAAAAAGGGGCTTAGGCCATTGAATTAAGATTGGTAGATAATTGGCAATTGACAAAAAATCACTTATTTCGAGCGAATGGGAGAGCAATCAACGCTCTGGCTATTTTAGGACAATCCCACCTTAGGAGTCTTACTATGACACACCTACTATGCATCCTAGCATTGGGGGGAAGGGGGAAAAACAAACCTAAAAGAGGGCATAAAAGACTCTCTGAATCTTCCTATAAGATATTGGCGTCAGAAGATGAGAAGATGAAGGTTTAGAGAAAGTCACTACACAGCGGTTTAAAACTATTCAATGTATGCATAGAACGTTTTCAGGTACCATTTTCTTTTATCTTTCTAGTGATCGTTTAAATGAATCTTTTTTATCAACAGAAAGATATATATATATATATATATATATATATATATATATATATATATATAGTAATAACGTATGTACTCAATCAAATTCAAAAAATATAAAAAAGAGAAAGCTGACGAAGAAACAAGCAAAAGGTGAAATAATGTGTTTCCTGGATATATATATATATATATATATATATATATATATATATATACACACATATATATATTATATATAACGAAGGTAGAGCCTTCTTTATTTTATTGATGATCCCCACTTATGGCTGAGAAAAAACCACTTTTATTACACGATATAAAAAATAAAAACTAAACCTAGCATTACAATAGAAGAACGAAGTACCAATTTAATGAAACAGAGTTCGGGGTATGGTTTTTTTTTCTTTACCACAGGTTTCAACGTGTGAAGGAGGCGGAGGAGATATATCTTTTTTTGCACGCTGATGCTTGCGAGCTGTCTTAGACTTATACGGTATAAAACCTTCATCATACTGGACTTCCAAATTAATTTCTATTTCCCTTTGTGAATTTGTGTCTGCTTCCGTGCCCTCAGTTTCTGGCATGTCATGCAAAATTATGGCTAGAATATCCCCTTTATAGACACCAATGTTATAGAAATAATCATCGTACGCATGAGCCAGGTTCCATGCATTTCGACAATTAGGATGAACTAGTCCAGCTTTAGATAACACTCCCGGACTAACAAATATCACTGAAATTCTAGGTGTACTCTACAAACATGTAGGGTACTCAGCATGCGATAAGTCCCTCTCCAAACTACTAGTCGGTAAATCAATAACAACAGACTTGTTACGTCCCTTGAACCCAGCTTGTTCCAGTTCTGCCATCTCAATAGGGGCTCCCTAATAGGTGATGTCGGAGTATTTACAGGTGAATCCACGGTAGAAGATATATAAGTCTCTGCCAAATATTTCAAACCATCGGTTGAGCCTTCCGGAGTGTGTACTTGTCTCTCTACTACTGACGGTAATGTAGCCAGAGACGAATGTGTCTCCCCTGTTGCAGCCATGATTGGGATACCTTCCATGATAGTTGGGTCGGCTACAGCGTCTGTTGTACCATCGTCAACACTTCGGATCCTCGAAACATCACGCAACGTGTTGTCTGCCTCATAATCGCATGTGGAGGCGGAATAATGGGATGAACAGGAACAACCGACCCTTTTTTGGGTGTCCAACGCTTATGCTTCTGTAACCGAGCTGTCTCGGGGTGGGAATCTGGTTGCAAGGGCTGTTCCCAATCTTATTAGACGGCTTCTCGGGTAAGTGATATGTACCACAAGTAATAGAAGCATGGCCCAAGCGAAAACACTATGTACAGTAAGATAGAAGATCCTCATAAACAACCGCCTGAGATATCAACCTCTTAGCTCCCTGAATAAACACTCGCGTGGGCAAGTCCTTGGAAACGTCTATTTCAACACATATACGCGCAACAGACGGGCGAATGACCCCGGACGTGGCAGCATCAAGCTTTATAGATTCCCCAAACATCCTGGCAATTTGAAAAAGAGCCTCTTTATGATAGAAATGAACAGGTAGCCCGGGTAATGCATATAGCTGATTTTCTTCAGGTGTATATGATAATTCATATGGGGAGAGGAAGAAAGTACGGAGTCATCTTGTTTTAAATGGAGTGTCCTAAAATATTTTTTATTTTTTTTTATAAGCCAATGATAAATAGATACTTTTTATCTAACCAATTATAAATGATGAATCATAAGATTAAATCAATGGTATAAAAATAAGAAAAGTATGTTTTTTCCCCTCTTCTAGCTTTTCATCTGACTACTTTGTTGAATCAGGCCAATGTTAATTTGTTGATCTAACGCATAGATTATACCCAAAAGATAATAATTTTGAATAGATGCAAATCCATATTTGGAGCTTGCAAACATCACTGTCGAAGAGGCTAGAGGGTGAAAAGGAAGGCGAAATACCTATATGCATACCCTTATGGAGTTTTTATAAAATTGGAATAAGACCAAACAAATTTATAAGAGCTTTCTATCTTTTCCTGAAGATAACAACTAAACTACAAAAGCACATACGACATAATCAATTCTTTGAGCTCTTTTAAATCTATGACCTTAAACATTAATTAGTTTTTGAGTTAAAGGACAAGTGCTATAACCTCGGAAACTCAGTCCCTTTGATTATCTATCCTTCCATGTCTTTTCACAATGCCAACTTCTTGTGTGTGTATGTACACACACATACATACATATACACGCGCGCGCACACACACACATATATATATATATGCATGTATGTATATGCATATGTACTTATATATGTATGTATATAGAGACAGAAGTATGAAGCTTAAACCCCTAGAGGTGGAAGGCTTTGTTGGGATTTACATAGTAAATCCGTTACCTGAGGATCAATTAAGAGAACACAAAAGCAAAGTAAATAAATGCGGAAGTGTACCTTACTCCATTGGTAAACGCTGTATGAGTTCTGACACGCGTGACAACTGTGTCTTCCAAGGGATTGCACGAACCCACCAGTTGTTGAATTCACTAATAAAATATCAACAACTAACACTATTATTCCGATGGAGAGAATAGGTAATGTGTTATCCTCTTGAAAGTGTTTTATATATAAACTATATATATATAATGTGCAAAGCAACGGACAAAAGCCTTTGCAAATGTTCTGTAAGCAAAGCAACAAGGAAAAGCTTTGTAGCAAAGCAACAAGGAAAACCTTAATAGATTTGTTTTTCCCCTTTTCCTCTTCTATCTTTCCCACATTGTTTGCTGTAGATATATAGAGGGGGAAATTTGAGAAACGTTTTCACAAACATTTCAACTGAAACGTTTTATCAACCATCAATTGCGGAAAATTGCTTAACGTTTCAATATTCAATTTCCGTTTCTCATTAAATATGAAACGACAATCTTAATATATATAATAAATTATATATATTAAATATTTTAATTAAAACACTTTGAAAATAATATTCGTGGTTCTTGTCCCTCAGGGACCAGATGTCATTAATAATACGGTTTCGACTTTACGAGTCCTACCATCAATGACTGTAATCGTATGATTGTCTACACATTTAGTGATCCACTCAGATTACATTGTATCCACTAATATACCAAAGTTATCACTTAATGTGTGGATACGTACAAATATTACGTAACATTAGTAACATGTAATATATAACATACATAAGTCCACATATATTTGATATGTAACTTAAGTCACACGTGTCGTGCACTACACGTATGAGCATATCAAATCCAACAGGCTTAACCAATGTCCAAGACTTGGAATCAAATGTTACCTGAGTCTGACAATGATGAACACAACTCACGAAGATACAACATGGAACCTCAAATGATTTTTCAGTTTAAATAGTTGTTCTTACTAATTATTAGAAGCATATTCTTTTAATTTGAGCATCGAAAGAGTTACCTTTAAAATCTCTATCAACACTTGCAACATATGTCTTACTCAAATAGTTAGGCAGAGGTCACAATACAAAAGATAGTTTGCCAATACAAAATTATTCACATTTTATAGTAGTTTGTTTTTCATACCTAATATAGTGTAGTGGTTATTTCTTTTACTTTATAATCACTTAATCTCAACCGGCCACCCTCTAATAACATGTATACCATTCTAAAAAAAAAAGGAAAAAATCTCTCTCAACCTTTTTCCTTTTAGTTATGTTTTTCAGAAGACTCCATACAATAGAAGAAATTACATTCTGATTCTTTGAGAACTTACTATTTTAATTTAGTTTTTTATTCACTTTATGGCTGTAAATTCATTGGCCATCGAGCCTAACGCCCATTAGATAATAAGATCATTTTGGTTGATGATAAGAATTCGATTCCCACTATGCACTTTCCTTTCCTTTTCCCATTAAAAAAAAATCTAAGGGTGAATTTTTTTATTTTAAATGTAATGTAGTAAGAAATTTTCTCATATGATGCGCGGTGATGTTGCCTTATTGTCTAGCCACAGATTCTAATAATCTTCTTCTAGGTTTTTTTATAATATAGATCTTGTACTTTAGTTTATAAAAAAATTGTGTTTTTATTCCGTATAACTCTAAAAGTCTGTTAATTACTGATTCTATTATTCGTCTTCTTGTATCATCCTGGTTCGAACAATTTCCTGAGCATTTCATGATATACTCAAACCTGAGATGCTGTCGTTTAGAATTATGCATACAAAAGTTGTATATAAATGCGATCTCAGAATATATCAATCTGCCCAATTAATTTGGTAAAAGTTTTCTCACAGAGTAAGATCAGATGGATAATAGCTCTCGCGGCTACCTTCTTAATATCAAGAGTCGGTGGAGGAGGAAAAAACAGCCAAAGCTACAAGATGCAACAAGAAAGAAGAGGAAGCTGAAGCATGTGCAACTTGGGAACAAAAATCGACCAAATTTGGTGAAGAAAAAGAAATCCCAAGAGAAAGGGATCAAGTTCTTGTCCCCGTTGAAGCTGGTAAAGATGTTTAACGAAGCTTATACTGATGGCATGATGCATTTGGCTGGGGAGAAGAAGAATGGAAGTCTTAAGAAACATGGACTTCAAAAGCCCCACTGGCTCCTGTGGTATAGTCCACTGCCATAAAGAAAGCATCTACTCCCTTTTTCAAAAATGGTTGTTATATAGTTGGTTAACAAACTATGACAATACTTTTAAGACGGATGAATTAAGATGTATAATAGGAAGGTTTTCTCGACATTGATGATCCTCAATCCAAGACTGTAAAAAGCAATAAGGAGATGATCATGGAATTATACAAGAGAGAGATTGGTGTATATATATACAGCTAGCCTTGATAATTGTCCTTTGTGTTGAACTGATTTTTGAAGTTGTTTTGGATCTTTTGGTCCTTATATTTATATTTTGAATGGTGGATATAGGTGGCCTTGGTCTAGCCATACTGGTCCTGTGATGGCTGGAAACCCAACTCTAACTCCTCGAGAAATGCTAGATCTTGCTTTCTGGTTTCATGCGAAAAAGATTTCCAGGACTTTTTCTCCAACAATGTCACTTCCCAAGGTTTGACATTGATGACACTTGGCTGCTTTGATGGCATTTTTTGCTTGCATGGCTGCCACGCGGCGACGGGTAACGGCGTTGTTGGAAGCTCTCCTCTGTATGGTAGACACGTGCAAATAGATGTCTGTGTTGCTGGCAGTCTCAGTTTGCATGATGGCCGCGTGTTGCCACGCGCCAGGCTATGATCAAGGTTGTTGGGTGGCAAGAGTCCGCCTAAGCATGCTGTGGCGAGCTGAGGTGCTACCTAAACAGTCCAGCTAGAAAACCGAAGTGGGGGTAGCATGTCCAAAGTTGGTCAGGAGGGCTCTGCCAAGCTGACATGGACGAGTTGATCTAGAAGGTGCTAAGCTGGGCGTTCTGCCTGAGCTGAACCGAGGTAAGCGCTGACCTTGGTCCCTTAGTTGATCTTGTTGGGACGTTTGACTTGGTCAAGATGGATTGACCACGACCAAGTGGAAGCAGCTCGCCATCTAGGTAGGGCTGGCATGTCAGTCTGGAGGATAGAATCGGACTGGCCGAGCTGACCTGAGCTTCGACCGGCAGCGGCGCAGAGCAACATTAACTGTTACTGATTCATGTAGAAATACTTATCGCATCTAGCAGTTAGTTTCCGGGTTCATCAGACATAGTTGGATTAAAATTTATCATGTAGATTTTAGGGTTTAAATTTAGAGTTAATTGCACCTGGTATCCATTCTTTTCCACAAAGTTTTAAGTAGCATCCAATGTTTCATGAAACACACTTGCCATCCAGACTTATAGGGTTAATAGACACCTGGTATCCAGATGACCTGCTGGTCGACCGTTGACCGCTGAAATCGACCTTTGACCGGACCTAACCCTACTTTTAACCTGATTTTAACCAAGGTTTAGGATCAATAAAATAATAAATTCAAAAAAATTAAAAGTTTAATAAAAAATAATTCAAAAATAAAAAAGAAAACCCCCACCCCACCCCCCACTCCCGCCATCCACCTTCCTCCCCTACCAATCCACCTTCCTTTCTCCTACCCTCTTCTTTCTCCAACAATTTCAGCAGAAACCCAAATTACCAAACTCAAGTCTCCTGATCCCACATCCATCACCCTTCCTACTTATCTTCTCCTTCTTCTTCCTTCACTCTTACTACTTATCTTCTTCTACTTTTATCTCTGATTATTTTCATTTTTCATTTTTGTTTCTCTATTCGTCTGCTATCTGTGACAAAATCGTGTTAAAAATAAGCATATCGAGCATTTTCCGATGCGATTTGGACATGGACGGAAAATCTCCCACCACCAGTGGAGGCCAGGTGGGCGGAAAGGACGGAACAAAGTGTGCTGCAGATGGGTTTCCTGTTCCGACTTGGTTGAGGTGGGGTGAATGGGGAAGGGGGAGACGGGAGATGTTACCGTTGGGGTTTTTGGTTTATAGAGAGAAGGGAGGGAGAACTTTTTAAGATGGGTCTCTATTGAAGAATTAATCTATTGGTGTCGGGTGCTTGAGCATGAGTTACGGAAACTTTGGGCCTTTTTGAATTTCATGTTAGCTGTATTATTAGAGTAAATTAAAGAAACCACTGTTTTGTTGGCTGTATTAGAGTAAATTAAAGAAACAAATGCCCCATTACCAACTTCGGAGTATATGGACGGGATGTGAGGGAAGGAGGGATGGGGGGTTGCAGTAGATTTCCTGGAATATATATGTTGCTAAAGGAAGATAACAGAAAGCATCATAGGAGAAAGAGAAAGATGGGGAGAAAGAGAAAGATGGTTGAAAGAAAGTAGAATTAACCATGGTTGAAAAATTTTGGACGTCAAGTGGGAGAAAAATGAAAAATAAAAGGAAAATTGCTAAAAACCGACTATAGTAGGTGATTTCCCGGTTGCCGGATGCCGGGTGTCTATTTACCCTATAAGTCTGGATGACAAGTGTGTTTCATGAAACATTGGATGCTAATTAAAACATTGTGGAAAAGAATGGATAACAGATGCAATTAACTCTTTAAATTTATCAGGTAAGTTATAAGTTTACCGTATAGATTGAATATTCTAGACTTATATGAACAAAAGAAATCCCACTTATATCTTATTGTCTTTTGTAGAATGCGTTTACACGTCTTCTTTCATCTGTGTATTCTACCATCTCATGATGGGCCACAAATCTCCTATTTTACCATTGTGGGCCTTTCTCAGCGGTCAGAATACAGCCCACGTTAGTCGTCAAAGCTTTGACCTGTGATCGGTGGGCTTTCCGCTACTGGTTGTCCAGTTGAAGGTATTTAATCTCTTGAACTAAAAAATAAATAAATTTCTGAAAATCAACAATTTTCAGTTGAAATTTTCTTTAAACAGGATAATTTTATCCCTTAAAAAACACTGGCTATAATAGACAAAGGTACATAATAAAGAGGATTCAAATATCAATCCGCAAATCACAGAAGATGAGTTTGCCTATCTTTTTACAGATAGATTCACAGGGACGTTGCTAGTTCGACGTACATAAAGAAATGAAAGATAAGCTAATTTACCAAGTAAAGATTTCGCTTTTCAAATTAAATCACTCAACTATGCGTAGTCAGGCTGGGGAGGTGGGTAGTTTTTTTTAAAAAAAATCTTTTTCTTCTAATTTTTCGATTTTTAAATATTTTTAAATAAATTTTCCACTTTATAGAATTTTTAATTCTTTTTAATCAATTTATTCAAATAATATAATTTTATTTTTTTAAATAAAAGAGGTCGACACATATTGATCATGTGTCACTAGGCTGCTAACTGAGCTATTTCTCAAAAAAACTAGCTGTTAAGAGAGTTTCATCAACGTTTAACTATTACTTGGATAATTGATCAAACTTTTGGCTACCAAGTCCCCCGAATATAATACTCTGGATCATACCGATTTTTTTATTTATTTTATGTATATCATACCTAGAAGAAACGAAGGACAAAAGTAGAATGTTGAAACGAAGGGGTACTAACACCTAAACTATCTCCTCCCTAATTTGAGTTATATCTTTTGTGGAGTTAATACATTTCGCTCATGCCATATGCTATTTGATTTTCTCGCTTTGGCCGAAGAAGAAATAATAGAGGAAATGATGCAACCATGCTTAGGAAGTAAGTTGTTGAGTTTCAACGTGTCAAGAGCACAAAGTTAGTTAAGCTCAAAATCATGATGAAGTCGTACATGTCCGTGTTCACTTTCTATTCGGACTAAGATTACAGTAAAAAAATTTATAATAATAATCATTTAGTCGATTTGTATGGTGAAACTTTAATCACGTCATTGTTTTATATTGGTCACATATCAATTATTCTCTATATTATTGCTTATTTTCAATGTTATTAATGAGTTAATCACCAAAAATATTCTCATAAATTCCATCCGTCTAAACCGCTGGTTGATTATAAACCTCCAATCATCACAGCAAACCCGGCCCCACCCGGCCAAAATAATGGGAAAATAGGAAGACTTCCGTTTTTCTCTCTTTTTCTTTTGGGAGTAAAAGAATGATTTTTCACCATTTCATACTCCAGTAGTCATTAACCTCAAGGAAGAGAATAAATTCCGCGAGATCCTCATGATATCACGTGTAGGTTCTTTATGATTATATTCTGCAATTGAAACCCACAAGTAAGGGGGAGCGCCAACAAGGGGGAAAGAAAAAGGGGGTCGTGCAAGAAGAATCTTGAATCTTTCTTCCAAGAATCACCCCTTTTTCTTTCTCATCCTCAAAATGGTGTGGGATTCTAATAAAAGCAATAGTCTTCCGCAACATATGCTAGAAACGAATGCTGCAGCTGATTCAGGTCATGCTCGTTTGCATGAACTGGGCTACAAACAAGAGCTAAAGCGTGACCTTTCGTAAGTTTTCATTCATCACTCGCTGTTTTAATTCATTTCTTGGATTTTTGCTTTCTGGGATTTTGATTTTGCTCCCTAATTTTGAATCTTTTAAATTTTCTTTTTACAGGGTATTATCCAACTTTGCGTTTTCATTTTCAGTAATCTCAGTGTTGACTGGGGTAACAACACTATACAATACGGGTTTAAATTTTGGTGGCCCTGTTTCATTGGTATATGGATGGGTTATTGCGGGTTGTTTCACCATGTTTGTTGGTTTATCAATGGCTGAGATCTGTTCTTCTTACCCTACCTCTGGTGGACTTTATTACTGGAGTGCTAAGCTTGCTGGCCCAACTTGGGCACCCTTTGCTTCTTGGATCACTGGCTGGTAAATTATTTCTTACCTTTACTTGATAGGACATTGTGTTTGGATTAAAACTTTTTGGTATAAAAATATATTTCAGTGCATCTGAGATGAAGGAGTGCTCATTTGTGCTAAATGTAGCGTAATGTTTCCTAGCATTGTAACATTTGCCTTTTTCTGGTTGAATGGTATGGTTGATATGGATTTAAAAGTGACTGCTTTCTATATTAAGTTGCAGTTTCATTTATCGTCATTTTTGGTGGGGGCCTGGGGGTGTCTCGTATTTGCATTTTACAGGGGAAACATCTGAGTGTTTGCTTGCATTTTCTGTAGGCAATGCAAGAATTCTAAAATCAAAATTTCTCGGGGTTGCAGTTGCCTCTATAATTATGCTAGGGGCATATGTTTGTTACTTCAATTAGAGTCAATCCTTGCTGACAGCATCTAATTTAATATATTAGAAAGTCTAGCCTAAATGCTATCTGGAAAATGATTATTTGGGTCGAGAGTAAGTCATTGAGTGACGTCGTTGATTGTGACTGACATCAAGCTAGTTATAGGTTTTGCATTAAACATTTTATACAAGTATTGGCCTTAGTTAAATATTTCATCTTACATTGCCGTCCATCAACTAACGTATTCTGTTATCTGGAATTCTGGATATGTGTATTCTATTCACAACAACGACATCATTCTAGAATTCTGGATATGTGTTTTTTTAATTCATTTAAGAAATAATATTCTTAACTAATGGCATATAGTCAGGGTTATACATGTGACAAGCCTTCTGAAATTGTCCATTGAGTATAGATTTTGTTTTGCTAGTACTAAGAAAGATTTCCATTGTTTCTGCATTGCAGGTTTAACATTGTTGGTCAGGTATGTCTGAAAAATTGCAGTAGCAGATTATTTACTACAGGGATGGTCAATCCTCTGTGCAGACTGCAGAAGGTTACCTCAATAATATCTGTCTAACTAGTACATAAACTTATTCTGCAGTGGGCTGTGACAACGAGCGTAGATTTTTCGCTTGCGCAACTCATTCAAGTGATCATTCTTCTCAGCACTGGAGGAAATGATGGAGGTGGATATGTGGCTTCTAAGTATGTTGTTATTGGGCTTCATGGTGGAATTTTGCTCTTACATGCCATTATAAACAGTCTTCCTATCTCTATATTATCACTTTTTGGACAGCTTGCAGCAGCCTGGAATGTCTTAGGTATGAAAGCTTATGGAGTCCATTTCTTTTTCAAGGATGCCACTCACACTCGATTCTTTTACTTAGCTCTTTAATCATTTTGGATATCGCAGTTGTCTTTCTTCTGATGATTCTTGTCCCAACTGTTGCAACTAAAAGAGCCAGTGCTGAGTTTGTTTTCACCCACTTCAACACTGACAATGGGGTGGGAGTCAACAGTAGACTGTACATATTCATTCTTGGCCTCCTCATGAGCCAGTATACTCTAACTGGATATGACGCATCCGCCCACATGGTATGTTTCTGTTTCTGTAAATAGAGAATATCCCTCCATATATGGTCAAAAAATTCACAAGTCAACTACATGTGAGTACGGTTAATAATCATATGTTCTTATATAGTATTTATTAATGGGAGAATATATAGCCTGTAATATGTATTGGCTGCAAAAATCAACATTCACTACAGTGGTTCAAAAATCATTGCAACTAGAGTCAACTGTTTTCTTCTTTTCTGTTAATTTGCATTATTTTGTCTCCGTCTAACTTGTTTCGCCTTTCGTTATGTCAAAATATTTGTTTTTCAGACAGAAGAAACCAAGAATGCAGATAGGAATGGACCAAAGGGAATAATCAGTTCCATTGGCATTTCCATTATTGTTGGATGGGGCTACATTCTTGGAGTTACATTTGCAGTTACAAACATCCCGCAGCTCTTGAGCACGGACAATGATGCTGGTGGTTATGCCATTGCTGAAGTGTTCTATTATGTATTCAAAAGTAGGTATGGGAGTGGAGTTGGTGGAATTGTATGCTTGTGCCTGGTTGCTGTTGCCATCTTCTTTTGTGGTATGAGCTCAATCACTAGCAACTCAAGGTAAACATCGGCTCTAGTTTCAATCTGTGTTCGTAATTTTTCAAATGAGAACTTACACAAGCGAACACCTTATCATTCCTCAGGATGGCTTATGCATTTTCAAGAGATGGAGCTATGCCTTTTTCTTCTGTGTGGCATAAAGTAAATAAGCAGGAGGTGCCCATATATGCAGTTTGGATGTCAGCTTTTATCGCGTTCTGCATGGCCCTGACGGTATTGATCTCCTTAGTCCCTAATGTTAAATAGTCTGATATCCGTCCTCATTTTGATCACTAATTTTTCATACATTTGTTGAATTGAACTGCAAACTTGAAAATATCTTCAGATTAGTAACAAATTATTATTTTTAATCAAATTGAATGCTGAATGAAATATTTTTAGCTCTCCAGCCTGAAATCTAAATGTGAAATAATTTAATTTCTTGAAATTCAGTTGTTGAACTGTTTCATTCGAGTGTATCTAGAATTTTATACTTTCTTGGAGGCAAATTCTATTGCTATCAATGGTTCTATTGGTTAATTATTTTAATTGCAGTCTCTTGGAAGTTTGGTGGCGTTTCAAGCCATGGTCTCAATAGCAACAATTGGTCTCTACATTGCCTATGCTCTACCAATCTTTTTTAGGGTGACATTGGCTCGAAAAAGATTCTGCCCAGGCCCTTTCAGTTTAGGAAGATTCGGAGTCCCTGTTGGTACTATTGCAGTTTTATGGGTTGTAACCATCTCTGTGCTCTTCTCTTTGCCTGTTGCCTATCCCGTTACGGGCCAAACTCTCAACTACACTCCAGTTGCTGTAGGTGGTCTGTTTGTTATCACTGTCTCTGCCTGGATCTTCAGCGCGCGCTATTGGTTTAAAGGTCCTATAACCAACATACAGTTGAGTTAAGACAGGCAGTAAGCACACAGATATAGAGGAAATGGCATGCAAGTAGCTAAGAAAGCATGGCAGGGTAGCTACCTTTATGAACTTCTTGGATCAGCATAGATCCTGGTATGAAGCTTTAAAGAAAAGCAACTTGAGCATTGGAGATTGAGGGTAATTGTTGGTAAATCATTCTTGGGAATTGGATGTTTGCAAAATATACACAAGGGTTAATGAAAGTGATTGGGGTAAAAAGATTAAAAGAATGGTTGTACATTCAGAACTATGTTTCATAGTTGGTTAGAGTTGTGCAGATATGTATCTGTAAATTGACGAAAGAAGTGATACTTCTATTTAATCTTTTCACTTATGCAGTACAGTAACTTCAAAAAACATGAACCACCAATGCAGTACAGTATCGTAAAAGTAATACAAACAATCATATCCAGTATATATCAACGACATCAAAAGTTATCGTTAGTCGGAGGAAGATGAGAGACATACAAACAATATCTCCAGCCGAGATATTCCAAGAGATAGAGAGTTTTTTTCCAGTGATACCCTAACTCTATATATTTGCATAGACAATCAATACTTCTATCCCAGGTAACATAAAAGTAATAATTTTATTTAATCTTTTCACCAATGCAGTGCAGTAACGTAAGATATACGTTCTCCTAAGTGCAATAACTTCAAAAGGCATGAACCACCAATGCTTAAAATATGAAGAAATGGAAGACAATTGGGTCTGATTCATTTTCATTTATGGTTTTATTTTAATCCTAAAATAATTTCTAGTCACCCTAGAGTAACTAAGTTGCAGACATCCTTATATATTTTTTACCCAATGGAGCAGAAACAAGTAGAGAAAAATGTCATATCAAGAAATATGGTTGTTTACACAATAGAAAATTCACCTATATACTTGGTAAACAAAATCAAGGAAAATCATCTCAGCAAGCAAAACCTGAAGCTGTAATTCCATTTTTGCAGATATCATTTTTCAAAACCTAAGTCAATTTCAGCTTCTTGACCAACAAGGCACTTGTAACTTGAATTATCTACGTACTGATACCTTTATTAAAATTCAAATCGATGACATAAATACGGTACTATTGGATTTTTTTTACCCATAACAGAATTTCACATATTAGTCTTTTATATTTTCATATATACATATTCTACATGTACCACTTGTAACATAATATTAACAAAATGATAGAGGAACTTCCAAAAATATTAACAAATTGTAACGCGCCAATTATTAATTCCTTTTTGCCACCTTTGCTTTGACCGTTAATGTCATATAATCCTCCAACCGTGCAAACAGCCGGACTTTCTTTTAATAACGGAAAATATCACGATTTGATGATCTCACATTTAGTAATCATTAACCTCATGCAATAGAATAATACCCGTGAGATCTTCATGATTTCACGGCTACGTTCTTTATGATTATATATTCTGCACTTGAAATTTGAAACCCAACAGGGGGAGAGAGAAAAAGGGGTTGTGCAAAAAGGAATCTTGAATCTTTTCTTCCAAGAATCAGCCCCAAATTCATCCTAAAATGGTGTGGGATTCTGACAAAAGCAATAATTGTGTGCAACATTTGATAGAAACCAATGCTGCGGCTGACTCAGGTCATGCTCGTTTACATGAACTTGGTTACAAACAAGAACTAAAGCGTGACCTTTCGTAAGTTTTGATTTATGCTCAGGGGTTTAAGCTTTCCGGGATTTTGATTTTGCGATTTATTTCTTAATTTGTTTTTACTGTTATTGTCCCACTTTGCACTTTCATTTTCAATTATCTCAGCGTTGACTGGGTAACCACACTATACAATAGGTGTTTAAGTTTTGGTGGACCTGTTTGATTAATGTATGGATGGATTATTGCTGGTTGTTTCACCATGTTTGTTGGTTTATCAACGGCTGAGATCTGTTCTTCTTACCCTACCTCTGGTGGACTTTATTACTGGAGTGCTAAGCTTGCTGGAACTTGGGCACCCTTTGCTTATTGGATCACTGGCTGGCAACAAATCGTTTCTTACTGTTACGATTGACCATCGTCTTTCGATTAAAACTTTCTGGTCTGACAATCTATTTCAGTATATATTTCCCAGTTCTGTTTGATCCAAATATTGTCTCAAAATCCTTGTTGTCAGCAACTAATTCTGTACTATTAAGTGCATATGTCAGTGGAATATTTTGTCTCATACTACCTCCTAATGTTTTTTGTAATGCAGAAATGTCTTTTCTATTCATCTTCATCACATCACTTTCTTATTCAATTTCTCCGAAATAAGATAAGAGGGACGTACTCGAGATTGCATTCTTGCTTTTGTAAGTGGAAGGTAAGGAACATAGAGAAGGAGGAGGAGACCTAAAACAGGTAAATCTCAGGAAAATCAGGATAAAACAGGTAAATTCTGGAAACCAACATATCATTTCTTACTCTCATAAACCCAAATATCTTGATGTTGATTCAGGATTTCAAGATTTCATGATTCATAAAATAATATTCCTAATTAATGTTATAGATTCAGGATTGAACATGTGACAAGCCTTATGGTATTTTATTATGGTCTGTGGAGCATAAGTAAGCATTGCTAGTAATAAGAAAGATTTCCATTGTTTCTGCATTGTAGGTTCAACATTGTTGGTCTGGTATGTCTGAATAGTTACTCTTTCAGTAGCACACTCTTCACTACAGGTATGGTCAATCCTCTGTTCAGAGGGCTGCCACAATAAGATATTTCTAAATAGTAGATAAACTTCTTATGCAGTGGGCTGTGACAACTAGTGTAGATTAGTCGCTTGCGCAACTAATTCAACTGATCATTCTTCTTAGCACTGCAGACAATAATGGAGGTGGATTATCTAAGTATGCAGTCGTTGCCATTCATGGAGCAATTTTGCTTTTACATGCCATGCTAAACAGCCTTCCTATCTCGGTATTGTCTTTTTTGGACAGCTTGCTGCAACCTGGAATGTCTTAGGTATGAATGCTCACGACGTCCGTTTCTTTTTCAAGTATGACTCTCACATTCCATTTTTTTACTTATCTATTTAATCATTTTGGATATCACAGTTGTCTTTCTTCTGATGATTCTTATTCCAGATGTTGCAACTGAAACAGCCAGAGCTGAGTTTGTTTTCACCCAATTCAAGACTGACAATGGGGTAGGAAACAACAGGAGAATGTACAGATTCATTCTTGGACTCCTCATGAGCCAGTACACTAGCTGGGTATGATGCATCAGCCCACATGGTAAGTTTCTATTGCTTTAGAAGCGGTATCTCTCTCCATATAAAGGTCCAACATAGTCAACTATATAGTAGTATGTATTAACTGGATTTTGATATATGATGGAATAAAGCAAAATGACTCACTAAATTGGTTGCGTTTCTTATATTGTAAAGTAGCAGTTGATTGACACAGTTTGACGCAATTTTCATTATGGGACATCGGGAAACAACCTTTTTGTTTTTCTAACACATGGGTATGATTGTGTATATCCGACCCCCCATACCCCGTCATATGTGGGAGCCTCTAAGGTAATGGGGTAATGTTGTTGTTGTGGTTGTTGTATCAACTGGAGTAATCATCTGTTCACACATATTATATATTAAGCGGAATGTACATAGTATGTAATATTTAATTATCCCTCCATATAGTGGTCCAAAAATTCATGTCAACTAAAAGTCAGCTATTTTCTTCTGTTATGTTAATTTGCATAATTTGTTGTCCATGTAACTTGTTCTGTTTTTTTTTGCTTGTGTCAACTCTGCTCTCAGACAGAAGAAACCAATAATGCAGATATGAATGGACCGAAGGGATAATTTGTTCCATTGGCATTTCCATTATTGTTGGATGGGGCTACATTCTTGGCATCACATTTGCGGTTACCAACATCTCGTAGCTCTTGAGCACAGACAATCATGCTGGCGGTTATGCCATTGCTGAAGTGCTCTATTACCTATTCAAAAGTAGTCATGGGAATGGAGTTGGCAGAATTACATGTCTTTGTGCAGTTGCTGTTGCCATCTTCTTTTGTGGCATGAGCTCGATCACTAGCAGCTCAAGGTGAACATATGCTCTGGTTCAGTCTGCTTTTGTGATTTTAAAATATGAAACTTACACAAAGGAACACCTTTATCATTTCTCAGAATGGCTTATGCATCTTCAATAGATGGAGTGATGCCTTTTTCTTCCGTGCGGCATAAAGTAAATGAGCAGGAGATGCCCATATATGCAGTTTGGATGTCAGCTTTCATTGCATTCTGCATGGCCCTGAGGGTATTGAGCTCCCGAAAGTTTTTCGAAAATGTTAAATCTCTCGCTATCCATCCTGTTGTCATCTCTAATTTATCAACTGGATCTGCCCTCTCTACTTTCTTAGAAATAAATTGTACCATGATACATGTTCTATTGGTTATTGCAGTCTCTTGGAAGCCTATATTGCCTATGCTCTACCAGTCTTTTTTAGGGTGACATTGGCTCGAAATACATTCATCCCAGGGCCTTTCAATTTAGGAAGATTTGGTGTCCCTGTTGGTATTACTGCAGTTTTATGTGTTGCAACCATCTCTATGCTCTTCTGTTTGCAAAGTGCCTATCCCATTACAGATCAAACTCTGAACTATACTCGAGTTGCTATAGGTAGTTCATATTCCATCTTTAGTTGGTTAATTAATGATTACTTAAGGTAAATTAGAGAAATCATTTAAGTGTTATTTGAAAGAGGATCATAAAAACTATTAATAATGATATATTACGGTAAAAAAAATATTTTTAAAATAACCAAAATGGTAACTTAGATAGGAGAATAAATAACTGCTTGCTTGCAAATGTTGCGTCTCAAAGCTTTTACCAAACCGGTTGAGTGATTTAAGGTTTGTTTGCAATCTAATGGGAAATCATGCGTTCGGAAATGTAATGCAGAAGCATACTCCCAATGCCAAAACTGCCATAATGATTCTATGCTCTCTAACAAATTCTGCCCTCTTCGCCCTCTTCAATATCTTCGAAAATGGATTTCAATTGACCCCAATCCCACCAATTATAGGCAACTTCCCAAACACCAAACTTGGAAGCCTAAACCAACAAATACTCGTTCCGTTTTAAAAATATTGTCTTCAGTTTTATTTTAAGTTGTCTTAAAAATATTGCTACTTTCTAAAAATATCAAATATTAGTAGTCAAAGCTTTTTATACTACCCTTGATTAACACTTACATGATTCTCTGTATTTTACTTCAAGTAAACAACTAAGGATAGAATAGGAATATTGACCTATAAAATTTAACTTTTTTAAATTATGTTGAAATCAAACTATGACAATATTTTGGAACAGAGTGGGTATCTATTTATGTTTGATCATCCACTAAAGGACATAAGAAAAGCAATAACATGTATCTTGAAAGTCTATGGTCCTTAGCCCTCCACGCCATAGCTCAGTTAGTACTCGTATTGAGAGTTGTTCTAAGAGGTACATGGTTCGATTCCAGGGACATGCACAGTGTGAGTGTTTCACTGATATCTGGGCCAAAGGTTCAGTTTGCAGTAGACTCCTTGTGTATGATCTTCCCACTTATAAGACCGTTGAACTTCTGATTTGTATCCTCTTTGAGACTGAAACGATGAAAACCTCCAAGGACAGAGTATGACATTTGCTTTTTATGGTCCTTATGGACATAGCCGGAAGACTTTAAAGAAGCACAATCCTCACAGCAACGAATATTACTGTGAAAATCTAGCACATATATCAGGACCAGAGTACTGAGCATCTTAACATATTTATGGTGCACAACTGTACAAGATCCTTTATAGGGGACGTACATAGCGTATTCCATTTTCAGATGATTCTAGACCTTCAAAAAAAACTCGAATAAAAAGAGTTTACAAGCGATTGAGTTATGAGAATATTACAGTTATGTTGAATTGACTTTTAAACCAATCAATCTTGAATTATTACTATTGAGTTGAATAAACACGTAGAATGATTCATTATTGAAAATTTTATGTTTAATTAGAACAATATGGTATAAGTTCTAAAACCACTAAACTATCAAGGATTCATGGTTTCAAGTAATATATGATTTGAATTTGCACCATCATTCTTCTCTCAGGTCACAGTACTGAAGAATTTCCCCTTAATATTATAGTATTAAATTGCTTTTCAAATATTGCTTCAATTTACTACTACTACTACCACTAATACACACACATATAGATATATATAGACACAAACATATAATATACATATATACATATATATATATATATATATATATATATATATTAGTAGTATTAGTAAATTGAAGCTATATTTCCCGCTCAAACTCCTCAACTCTGTTTCAAAAAATGAACGGAAAACAAATCCTGAACTGTCGCCCTCTCTTTCTTTCTGCTCCAGTAGTCAATTACCAAAACACCCTTCGAACAGAGATGCAAGTCAATCTAGTAACGAGATCACCAAGAGGCGGTTGGTTCAACATACCTGAAATCATATATAAGTCACGCAATTTACCGCCTCATTTTCCCCTCCGCTCTGTTTCTCTCTCTAGCTCTCCGGCGGTTATTACTTTCTCTCTCTACATCAGGACGCTTACGTCTCTCCGCTGTTGATTCTCAGGTGTCTCACTTGCAATTCTGTTTCTTTGCAACAGATTCTACTTTGATCTGCAAAGTTCTGGCAATTTGATAGAATTTAGGATTAATTCAAAGCTTTTTTTTTTTTTTGCGCAATGGTATCCGTTAGGTCCCAGTAGTGCTCGTAAATTTTATGAACGCTTATAAAATCTAGGTTAACTTTGATCGTATGCGCATGAAATGACATCGATTGCATGTTGATTTTGCATGATTACTATTGTATAATTGAGTTAAGCTTCGAATTTGTTCGTTATGTATTCTCATAAACTGAATTTCAGATTGTGATAGATCTGCATTCGTGATTGTCCATACGGAAATTCTTCGTCATTTTCTAGAATTTATAAGGAAATCTCTTTTGTGATTCCATTATATCGCATTTGCATCTGAGATTTTGTTTGGAAATTGAGAATAGGCTTCCGTAAATGAAGCTCTGTATTTGTCTACTCTGTTTGTTAAAATTGAAAGTACCATCACTGGTAATTTCGAGAATTTCAATGAAATATGGTATGCGATTGCTAGCATTCTGCTTTTTCAGGTGAATATTTCAATAAAAATGGAGAAAGATCGCTCGAGAACAGATCAAGTTGGAAGCAGCAGGGGAGTACTTCCATCTTTATCTCTATCACCTCCGCCGTTCCTCAATTATCCTTCCACCTATCTCGGCATACCTGAGATGGAGATGATGATGACAGCGTCAAGCTCGAGTCAAAATGATCTGCCGACGGGGCCGCACCATCACCAAAGCCTGGTGGACTGCAGCAGGGGCGTTCTTGGATCATCATTGGTACCACCACCACCCCCGTCTCTCAATCATCGTTCCAACGATCTCCGCATGCCTGAGGTGGACATGTTGATGACAGCTTCAAGTTCGCACCAAAATAATCTGCTGATGGAGCCGCACCATGATCAAAACCTGGTGGGCAGCCACAATGAGGCACTTTTCCAACTCAAAGAGACAGCCAAGCAAGCCAGAGAGCTTCAAGAAGAGAACTTCACTCTTAAGATGATCAATACGGATTTGAGCAATCGCCTTGCTCTGCTTCTAGATGTCACATCGGATCACGCAGCATTATTTGAATACCCGGGAATGGGCATGGATCCGAACATGAATCTGAATGCCGAATTGGGAGGTTTAGGGATGATGAATTTGGGAAGTGATTCAAAACAAGGTCCGCATAATTGGGCTGATTTGGAGGTTGCAGGGGAAAGTCCAAGTGCAGCGGGCGTAATAGATAGTGCCCAGGTTCAAGAGAGTGAGGAAATCTTGGTGGATCGTCTTTCATTGCCCAAGAGCATCTCAGTTCGGTCTGACAATTACTTGAAGACTGTTCAACCTGGTGGGAGCAGTGCAAGCAGGGGTAACAAGATACTCAAGAGGAGCAAATCTTCTGGCAAGGTGGTAAAATTCGTTCTATGATTTAATTATGCACCTACTTTATCTTCCTGTTCCTTTACTCCTTTAACATTTTTCTTTGTCTATCTAATGTTTAAACTATGAATTGCCAGAGATTTTTAAAGGAATTTGTATGCTTATCATGGTTGTAGCAAAAGGTGTATGTCCCAGGAGAGGAGAACGTGGACAAACCACTTGCGCTGGAGGTGTACAATCAGGGGATGTCCAAGACTGAATTATGCAACAAATGGCAGGAGACTGGAGTATGCCCTTATGAGACACAATGCCAGTTTGCTCATGGACTTGAAGAGCTTCGTCCTGTGCTCCGCCACCCCCGATACAAGACTGAAGTTTGCCGCATGGTGCTTAATGGTGATCCTTGCAACTATGGACATCGCTGCCATTTCCGACATGCCCTTACTGACAAGGAGAATTTTATGAGATCCATCAACTTAAGGTCACCCAAGACTTCAAATCAGTAGATTATTCTCTCTGATCATTTCAGTATTTCACTAGTAATTTTGTGGTCCTGCACAGGTGGTTAGATAACTGAGAATGACAGTTCAGACCTGCTTATAGATTCTCTAATAATGTGCATCTGTTGAAGAGAATATATCAAGTAAATATGAACTGAACTTAACAGCATGATCAAAGAAGTGGAGCGTTGAAAAGGTAGAAGATGGAGAACATCAAAGTAGAACTTTTCCTATGAATTGGTTTCTAAACTTTCTTTCAGAGATGGGACAGCCGCTGAAACATTACCGACGAGATTGTGTGAACTCTGATTTTTCTTAGTTATTTGTCTGTAAACCTAGCACTGGTGGTTTGTGGTTGAGTAAGAGTTAGGTCTTCTTTTCCATGCTTTGTGTGTCTTCAGTTTTATGGACTACCCTGTAACAGATTAGGAAAAGTTACAATAACACTGCTGTTTACTTGTTAATAACTTTGAGTACTAGTGTGTTTGTGGATGTCATTCTAGAATGGTTGACAGTTGAAAGTTGCTGAAATAACTAGAACTTAATTGCCACTGTGGTCCAAATAGACTATGGATGGCACTGTCAGTTACGTTCAAGAATCACCCTTGAACGGCATTGGCAGTTGCATCCAAGGAGGTAAGTGGTTTTCATATGCACGGAGGCTGTTTTGGGGACGCAAACCCAATCTGGCCCAGGACGGGCACTGTCATGTGTGTTCAGAGCTTGGACGGCACTGCCAAGTGCGTCTTGAGCCTTGAAAGGCACTGGCAAGTGCGTCCTGAGACTTGGACAGTGCATCCTAAGCTTTGGACGGCACTACTAAAGCCGTTATGCGTCTCATTGGTGATACCCTGCTCAGAGGGTTTCGGAACACTCCTATAGAGACCTCCTGTAGATGCAGCAAAGTACATACAACTATGTCACACAATATGAGTTTACCCAGACGCAGCCACCGATGCACACATGTGCGGGGCCCCCGAGTGAAGCAGATTTATGGACACCACCTGCACGTCTGAGGCATGCGTTCTGTGAGGAGAGGTATGTAACATAAACTTTTGAGGAATGCTTATACACATAATGTGTTACTAATGTATGTCCAAATTTGCATGTTTGCTTCATATGCCCTAAACGAATTTATGGCGGCGGCTGATGTAGCTGATGATATTAGGGATGATCATACTCATATTGAGTTGTCTCATACTACAGGCTATACAGAGCATTTCAAAGCGCTTGAATCGATATGTACAACACTATTCATCCTTAAGGCGACGTCGCAGGTCTATCTCAACAGACTCAGTCACATTTAGTATTCATATCGACATCTCTACCATCCAAACCTGTCACACATGGAAAACGAGTTAGGCGAGCAATATTGGTGGCAAAAAAAGAAAGCGCTGAGATTTGAATTTTTTTCCCTCTATTTACTGATATTTGTGTCGCTAATGAAATTTGTAACATTTGACAAAGTTGCTTTGATACATTAATATACATTTATTGTTTCATGTATTTTTTTTACTTATTGTTTTTTCGTATAATGTAAATAATAATACGACACATTATTTTATTAAATTAAAATTATACACTAGACCAAAACCAACTCTAATCTAACCATAACTCTAACATAACTATAAGTCTAACCCTAACTCTAATCTAACATAAACTTAAACCATAAATTAAATCATAACTCTAACCTATCTCTAGCCCTAACTCAAGATCTAACCCAAACTCAAACCCCATACCTAAACCATAATCTAACCTATCATTAACCCTATCTTCAACCCTAACTCAAACCTTAACTCTAATGCTAACCCTAGTCCCAACACTTACCCGAACCTAACCTAACCTAAAACAATAACCTTAATCTATCTCTAACTCTCACCCTGATCCCTAACTCTAATCCTAACCTGAGCATACTTAACCCTAACCTAACCTTAACTCTAACCCAAACCTATCTCTAACCTTAACCATAAACCTAATCTAACCTTAATCCTAACCCTAAGCCTTAGGAATCATCTGTGTTTGTGGAAAAGCCTCAATGAAGAAATCAGTATACGGACTAGACAAGAATGCAAAATATAAGTTATTATTATATTTACAATGCTTCTATTTAAGAGGTTTATGATAATACTGCAGAAATTTGTACATTTTGCTTGCTTCTCGAATTGTTAAATTCATCAAACTTTAAATTGTTAATGTTTGTCATACAACACCCTAGGACGGCTTTACTAGTGCTGTTCAAGGGTCAGGACATGCTTGACAGTGCCATCAAAGCCTTGAACGCGCCTAACATTGCCATCATGGGTCCAGTTTTTTGTGTCCTCAAAACAGCCTCTATACATCTGAAAACAACTTATCCTATTAGACGCAATTGCAGTGCATCCAATAGCGATTCTTGGACGTAACTGTCAATGTGTCCAGGGTATCTTTGGATGGCACTAGCAATTGTGTCCTAGTTGTTTCAGGATTTTCCTCCAAACATATCATATTTTGGATTTTTCTTTTTGAAACTATAATATTTTTTTGAAATTTCTCTTAGAAATTCCTAAGATGGATACTAAGATAGTTAATTTCTTGTTTTCTATTTCTAAAGCATAGATATTTGATTGTTTAAGCGCATTTACCAGTATCATGATTGTGCAAGATGACTTAATGCCAGTAATAGTCTTCAATTTCAAATATTCCCACCTTCAGTTTATTGCTTCAAAAAGTTCTATTGATATTTGTGGATGTTTATGTTTAATGATAAAGTTTACAATGCAGTTATGGCATGATTCTATCAGTATAATAACCGTTAGATCAAGTTTGATTATGTTATATCATTTGTCACTAGCATAGTATTGTAAATGAAAATTTTAGTATTCTTTTAACTTCAAAAACATTGTCATAATTGATTTTTTTATATAGTTCACAAACAAACTGTGTAAAAAAGTCAGATATAAAAATATTTTTGGAACACCAACAATACATTGTATTAATATACTATTGATTTCCCTGCAAATAGTTTACAAAAGGGTACGTGTACATACTGAACCATTCAATACCATTTACTACTGTTTTCTCCATCACCAGAAAAAGCTTATATGTACTCGTTATTTCAAGTGACATAGCGATTCTATATAATTTTCTGAACTATTTAAATATGGTCCTAATTTTTTCCCCAAATGAACTCTATTTATATATATATACACACACACACATAAATATACATATATACATATATATATATATATGTATATATATAGATTTCGAAGATTTGAAATGGAGAATCAAATCTATGAGCACAAAAAATGATATATCTTTATTTTAATGCACCATCACTTCATAGCATCTTACGGCACCTCTTAGATTCCCGCGGAAAAGTAGACCACCCTAACGGCCCTCGACCCATTTAAGTCGGAGTCAAAAGGGATAGGATCCCTCACCGCAAGGGGTTGCGGTGACGCGTGATCACGCGACACGTGACAGCAAGGGGTGGTGAGGCTAGATGCAGGTGACCTCATCTAGCCTCACCACCCTCTCTTGCTGCCACGTGTCGCACGGTCACAAAGGGCGTAAGGAAAATGGGGGTGAGGAGATCTCAACCCGGTCAAAAGTACCAATCAATTACGCTCTGGATTTTAGAGTGGGTTTTCTTCCCTCATTGTGTTTGAAGTTCAAGGAGGGAGGAGAGAGAAAAAGGGCAGCACCATACCACTCCATTGCTATATTTACCTTACCTTTCCATTCAAGGCACAGAATGCAGAGGTATTCCCTTTAGAAATATGTCGATCGAGAAACTCGAAAATGGAATCACCTCAACACTTCAATTGTGAAGTTTACGTAACATATACAGTAGTCACTATTTTTCACTTTACCAATTTGTATATGTCATTGGTATTTTCTCCACCCGTCTCAAAATATATTGTGTTAATTTTATTTGAACATTATTTAAAAAGTCAAACTTTTTGGGTTACTATTGATATTATATCCTTAGTTAGTTAATTAAAATAAAATATAGAGAAATCGTGTAATTGTTAATTGAACGGATAATATAAAAACTTTGACTAGTAATAATTATCATCTTCAGAGAATAGACAATATTTTTATGTAGACAATATTTTAGGACAAACTAAAATGAAAAGAACAATGATATTTTGGAGTTTCACCAAGCATTTGGTGAAGGATTCAGGGTTCAAAGAGTGAATCTAAGGCTCAACAAACACTTAACTGAACGTTTGGTAACAGCGCTCCGTGGCCTCAGCGGTATCTTTTCATGAAATAATGCAATTTTTGTATCATAAGATATCTCCTTTCATTCTTGAACTGTAATAAACTAACTTTGGAAATTAAATTTTGTAGGGATTTGTTAAATTGACTCATTTTTTGTGAATCAAAGTACATAAATACAAAGAACAAAAGGTTTTGAAAGAAAGTTTTAAATGCTTTTGAAAGTTTTGAAGTGATCTTTAAAAAATTCTATGAGTCAATTTTTAAAACCTTCATAATTTCTTGCTTTTCTTGTTTCTTATTCCTTTGGTATTAACCATTTCAAATAGACAAATTTAAGCTTTCTCTCATATTGCAAACGAACGGAAGACCGATGTTATATCATGGGAAGCATTTGTCACGTAGTCTACCTTGTTTATTGGTGGAAGCAAAATTGCTTTAAAGACATTGACATTTGTCACGGCTTGGCTATTCTCTTATCTTGATTTATCATTTTCTCTATTAGTTTCTTTACCATTGTGATCTACAATTCAGTATATTTATGAAGGGAACTTCATCTTTTAGTGAATTACTCTATTGACGTCCTCTTCTATTTTATATGTAATTTTAGTTATGTTGTGATTACATCAATGATTTATCATCTTTTATATCCTCCTAAGTCTAAATTCTCAATGGATGATAATAATTGTTCCCAGGACATAACACAACTGGTTCCGGACATGAGTTCTTGAAAAGGAATATCAGGGGTTCAATTCTTGCCAAAGGTAAGAGAGCCCCTTTCCAGCAAGTACATAGTGTGGGAGCTCCTTGGTCTGTAGGCTTGCCTGCAGTGCTGGGGGCTCCTTATGCAGACTATTGTGTATATGACCAAGCTCTTGCTGGCGGGCCGTTGGGTACCTGATTTACATCCCTACACTATCTTTTGGACTAGATGTGACAGATACCTTTACTGATTGGGGTTCAACCTTTTTTATCAATGGATGATAGCAAAGAGTGAAATGGCATGGGCCTCTAATGTCAACAAATTCCCAATCTCACTGCCAATGAGGTGAAAAAGGGTGTGGATCCGATGCTTAGGCGTGCTCTCTTAGCTGTTGTCACAAAAAAATAAACAAACAACGACATGAAAATCCACCCCAAAACAGTGCCTTTGTTGAACATGCATGTGACTTTGTGGCTCACTTTACATAATTATTGTCAAATCATCATCCTTTTGATAAATTTCTCTTTTTAGGTTACTGTTGTTAAATCATATTGTTTACTACTTTTTTTTTTGACTCTTCATCCACAAAAGATCACCAGAAATACAAATAGAATCTGGATCTTCAATAGCATAGTCCAATTGATATTCGGGTTGAGATTTGCTTTAAAAGACCAAAAGTTCGATTTCAGAGACACGCACAGTGTGACTGTTCCTCTTCTGTTAGGCCGAAGGCCTAGTTAGCAGAGGGACACCTTGTATGGGTCACTGTGTATGTTCTCACTCAATTTAGGAGACCGCTGAGTTCCTGATTTGTATCCTCCACACATGCTCTTTGAAACTGGGGCGATGGAAGCTCTCGGGGTGAGAGATTAAACATTTTGCTCCAAGAATTCAGAGCTTCAAGCACCCTACCCTCACCCCTCTTCTTTTCTCTCTCTTATTTTTTTTTTCAAATAAATATTTCTCTTGAACACCACACGAATTTTGTTTTGCTTTTCCACCGAAATACCTGTAAAATATATTTGTTGTTTTTCATTTAACCTTTGAGTTTAAACGTCATCAACTTCACCAAAATTTTTATTTTTATCTTAAAGGCGACAGAATAGATACGCAAAAGCAATGGTCCTCGTTTTCTAATAAAAATCCCAACTAATCAAAGAAGTTGATCTAAAAAATTTATAAATAAAAAAAAAAACTTCAATGACATGTTTTACCATACTACCACACTAATGCCGGTCCATGACCTAATCTTGTTTTCCAACACACATTTCAAACAATATTTGTTTCTCCAACTACAACAGAAGCCTATCTCCTTCAGGAGATGTATACACTCTTGACCCGTAATATTGTTCACTTTTCAAAACTTAATAACTTGGAGAGTTCTTGTATGTCTTACAGATCTCGTGCCACATCTTACTACAGTGGTAGTTGGTGAATATGGTTTAACTATACATAGTTGGAATTGGTGCATCAACTGTGAACCTGTGACCAAGCGTGTATGATATGATAAACAATATTTTAAAAATCTAAAAAAAAAATTAATCAGATGGCTCTTTAAAAAAAAAACAACTACGAAAACAAAACGAGGGGAAGAAATGTGTTAGTGGTATTCTCGTCAACGTTTAAGGAAAAAGTGTGAAACGGCTAAAACTTAGGAGCCTGAGGATCCTACCGGCCCAGATACACGGAGCATTGTGAAGTATGCAAATCAAGAGCTCATCGACTTCTTAAGTCGGATGAGGACTTACGTAGTGATCCACACAAAGTGTTTCCCGCAAACTAGGCTTTCGGTCTAGCAACATTGTAAGTTCCTGGAATCAAACTTTTGACATATTAGAACAAATCTCAACTCAAGTACCAAATTAGTTATATCATGTAGCTGAAACGACTAAAAATGGAAAGTGGAAAGGAGGGGGGGAGGAGGGAGGAAGGAGGAGGGGGCAGCGAAGATGTGATTGGTTAGTGGTAGAAAATCGAGGCAGAGGCGCCGCTACATGTCAAGTAAGAAGCGGACATGAGTTGGACAGTACGGAGATCATTGAAAGTTCAGCCCCTTCTCTTCTGACTTCTCTTCTCTCATAATAGAGGCTTGGATTTTTCCAACCAGACATCTGCCGTAGATTAGGCCGTCGAGTACCTAATCATTGTTTTGCCCCATATTTTTTTCCCATTAAGATACAAAGATAAATTGTTCCTAAAGAAGGAAAAAAAGAAAGAAAAATACATTATACTCATCCATTCCTAGTATTGTAGTCATGTCTTCACTGCGTTAACTTATGTTTAATTTTGAACTTGTTTTCATAAAAAGTGTGTCTTTGACTACATTATAAATGGAAAGTGATGAAGTCGGATCTTCAACAAGGATCAGAAATGATCTGAAATCAACGTCGTTAGCTCTTCCTGACTTGTAAGTCCCAAAAACTTCCTTGATGACCTGCATAGGGAAGCAAAGATCAGAGGCTCCAGGGTTATGACCCCGGGTTAAACCCTCCGACGTTCAAGTCAGTTTGGGTCATTCTCACTGAGATAATTTTATGTCACAATTTGTGTATGGAGATTTCTCTGTATTAGCTCTTGGAGAAGAAAGGTTTCCGAATCCCCTTTCCGTGTTCCCGCTCTGTCCTTTATCCCTTCTATTGTTTAAGGTCTCTGCCAGTTGATGGGACGGAAGCGCGTGTCAGGAGGACTACTTTGTCTGTTGTAAACGTACTGTGTGACAAGACAGATGCCTGCGAATATGGCTGCGTCAGTGGTTGAATCTATGACACTTGGATTTGCCTTAGCCATTTTAGATGATTTGCCCAAAATGTTGCTGATGAAGGCCGAGACTGATACCTTCTGGCCGGGATTGACTAGTCAAATAGCTGAACCTGAACTACGTTGACTGTTTGACTAACTGAAAATTTTTGTCAGTGGACAGATTTTGTCTCATCAGAAACATATAAACCAAGCTTATACCAAAATCAATTGCGAGATGTGAGGATGTAACAAATAACGTTCCTTTCAAATTAAATCACCAGCTTGTTCATACTCAATCATAAAAGCCAAGCATCAATAATGCGACGCAACAATTACTCCAATTATTTCATCCATTAAATTTGATTTTAATTTGTCAAACTTTGAAAAGAAAATTGAACTGAAAAAACTGAAGGGAATCTAATGTCAACGATTTGAATAGTTTGACTCTTTCAATATATACATGTCTGAGCTAATAATAGATATAATGATGAGTAACAAATAGATATGATGATGTAGCAATTGTTTCACCTTCTAAGTTAATAACATTAATGCATGCCACCTTCATCTCCATTTCCAATGGAATCAAGTACACATTATTTTGACTTCAGAATATGATGAAATAAAGCAAAATGGCTCACTAAATTGGCTGCAGTTTTTATATTGTGAAGTGGTAGTTGATCGAAACAGCTTGACGCAATTTTTCATCGGGAAACAACATCTGTATGTTTCTAATACGAGGGTATAGTTGCGTATATTCGACCTTCCATAGAGCTTTTAAGGCAATAGAATAATGTTGTTATTGTGTACTGTATGCCACCTGAAACACAAGAAAACTCAAGAGATAGATAATGAAGATTATGCCCCCAGGGGCATAGTCCAGTGGTAAGTGGCAAAGGTGATTGGGGCTAGAACCCCGACGTCCCGAGTTCGAGTCCGTGTGGAGACAATCCTTGTTGAAATATTACAAGGGTTGCCTCTGGGCTGGCTGAGTCTCGTGTGTCCTCTCCCTTTGCAGGGCTGCCGGTGGAGCACATCCCTCGATTTACATCCCACCTGGCTAAGGGGCCTCTGGTACAGGTGGGGGGAGAACCCACTCCCTCATCAAAGATAATGAAGATTATACGAAGCCGTAGGGTAGCTGTTATAAAGATAGGTTTGCGGCTCTATGGAGGCTGGCCAGTATTTTGGATGTGACTTTGATTTCTTTATGTAATTAAACAAGTATTTAATTAATTAAATGTGTATTAAAACTAATAGGTTATTAATGACGCAGAGGTGGCGCAGTGATGATACAATTGGTGTGGATATTTGAGAGAGGTTTATGAGGCTATAGAATCTTAAGGACTACAGCTGTGGGATATGTTTTGTCACGTTAACAAGTGGAGCTTTAAAGGTGGAAGTAAAGGGGAACAAAAAGGGGATAGGATCCCCTCACCGCTCCCTCCTCACCGCGTACGTGACCGCGCGACACGTGGCAAAAAGGGAGAGTGGTGAGTCTGGGTGAGGGTAACCCTCATCCAGCCTCACCACCCCCTACTGCTGCCACATGTCGCGTCCTGGACCGTGCGGTGACTCACCGCGCGGTGAGGAGATCTCATCCCAACAAAAAGTGCATGATATTTCCACATGCATTGCCTTTTAGACTTTTCGAGGTAGTATCAACTAAGGTCCATTTTAAATTTATATCAACTAGTAAAGTTGATTATTTGTGATCTCGAGATCATGAGTTCGAGTCATAAAAACAGCCTTTTGTACAAAATGTATGATAAGGATATATACATCAGATCGCAGAGCGATCCGAACCCTTTCCGAACTCTACGTAAACGCGGAAGACTAGTGCACTAGAAACGTCATTTTCTGCCTTTAATGTTTTTTTTTCATATTTTGGGCCCATTTAGTTGACTTGTGAGTTGAAATAGTTGTAGTTATGAGCATGCAACTCCACATTTTGGTTTCCATTAAGAACTTTATAGTTGGAATTAGACTGAATTGGATAAATCAATTAAGTTGAACTATAATAATACTTGTTAAATCTTTTTTCTGTCTAAAGTAGTGATGACTATGCGGAATTGTTATGTTGCTTTAGGAACAACTATTAGCACAATAAGATGATGACACATAAGATTTATCTACATACAAAGAAAGGAGTGATTGACCAACACAGAAACCATATATATCCTACACATTTGATTGGACTATCGTAAAATTTGATGATGACTATGTGCTTGATTCAAGATTATCTCCTCTAAATTATGTGTCAATTTCTAACTAACTCTTGCCATGTTTAAACTCTGAGTTAATAGGTGTATACAAAATTATCTTGCTTAACAACTGGCTATTTGTTAGAATTTATGTTGCTAATTATGTTTCAAGTATCTGAGTAGCTTGCCAATAATTAAGGTCATAGCTCAAGAATTAAGAATGGTTTACTAAGTTGAAGACGTGGGATTCAATCTTTGCACTAGGCAAGTCTGCACCGTTTATCTATACTATGTGACAATTATATATCCTATACGGCATGGTTTAAAAAAATTATTGAGGGGTTTGGTGAAATATTTTATCTTATGATAAGGACTATTTATTATCATCCCTACTTTTGTTTTTGCTCTTTTTAGGTATATGTATAGATTTTTACAAATAAATGGTCACACTTACATGTACTCCCACCCTCACATTTGTTAATTTTCATGACTTAGAACGTGACATGCATATTAGTGTCAAAATATTAATCCGAGACAGCATATTCAATTCCTGCGTCAATCATACCCTCATAATTTGGCAATAAAACTGTGAAGTTAGTAAAGAGAACTTTTGTTGTGTGTGAACTGCGATAGATTGGATATGTAACCAACATCCGCATTAGCAAAAGGCCGAGCCACGTTCATGCACATAAACAAAAACACACCCCCAAAAATTACGTACTATCCCTTTCTTTTTGTTTATGGGAATAAATGAATTCCAAAGAGCCTCGAAAATCGAGTTGGGGGACTTTATTTTCGTCTCCCCACAAACATGCTCTTAACTCCCAGATTGAGACTGTTGATGTCATATTAGGGGGTGTTTGATTGGGGATAGGATCCCCTCACCGCTCTCCCCTCACTGCGTGCGTGACCGCGCGAGACGTGGCAAAAAAGGGGGGTAGTGAGGCTGGGTGAAGGTAACCCTCATCCAGCCTCACCACCCCCTACTGCTGCCACGTGTCGCGTCCTGGGTCGCGCGGTGAGGAGATCTCATCCCGTTTGATTGAGGTTTCTTCATTAAGGATATGGATTTGGATGAACTCTAAATTTATACACGTTGTTTGGTTGTTAAAATTGGGGGTATAAATTTCGGATGGATATCTGAATATTTGGTAATAGATATCTTTTTGATATATTAATTGTCCTTGTCTTTCAATATGGGGTAAAATATGTGGTATGAGTTTCGAGCTTGACCATCCTCAACCCACTCCGGCTGTCCCCATCCACTCCCCAATGGTCAAACAGGGCGATCAAAGGTCCCTGCTTGTCAATGGCGCCGGCATCGCCGCCGGCCAGTCACTATTCCGGCCCAAATTTTTTCGGCCAATTTTCCAGCCATCTATCTTTGATACTCATTTCAATTTCGATACGTTCCAAACATCATCAATGGCAATCATATTCATTCCCACTTCAATACCAAACAAATATGCCTTTTACGTCCAAACTTGCATACTATCAAACCCATACTTTGTGATACCCGTTTCGATTCCGATTTCGATACCCAAGCGCGGACCAAACGCCCCCTTAGATTACTTATCTCCATGTGCTTCAAAATTGAAAGGTCTAGGAGAATATTTGTAAACATAAAATTCTTCATACTTTATGTGTCATTCTCATTTTATGGTATAATGGTTTGTCTTCCTACTTTAGAGTGGTTTGTTCATGTAGTATTTTGGTTTGTCTTCCAATTTTGTAATTATTTATTCACGCGTATGATATGTATATATTATAAAATGGATATCATTTTTTTATCAAACTATGTATGCGGCAAAAATATATTCCTACTACAACTATTAATAGATCCTTTTTTTCTTTTTAGAATTGAAATAGATATATTTTCCTTTGTAGTAGGGTTTCATTACTCTAATCTTTGTGGTCAAATCACGGGGATATTTCATTTCCATTATACCACTGTCTAGTTCTGTGTGCTTATGAAGTTCTAGATTTTATCACAGGGCACCAAATGTACCTCGTCTTTTTCAAATTTCATTTAACGGCACGGTTCATTTCTTTTAACCCACTGGACGTTTATACTGTATATAAATTTATTCGGCTAGCACAGCATTCTACGTACTTATCCACTATACCTAACGAGCCTAATCTATTATATTCTAGGATATGATTGAGTTTTCCCCGGTAAACAACTCACCCTATTATACAATGTGGCATATGTTTTACTTCAGTGTAATATTGTTAAGTCTAATTATACAACAACCATAAACAACAATCATATCCGGTATATTTAAAATTCATTTGTTTTATGAAAATATTTGCCAAGCGGCATAACGTATCCAAAAGCTACAACTCTCGCCTTTATATAAGACCACTCATGTCTCCTTATTACATAGCCAAGTTCTACTTTCTTCACATTCTTACTAGAAAAGGACCAAAGTTGTCGACTTTTTCCTCTGCTCACTTGCCATCTTGACATCCATTTTCTTCCACTTTCCAAAATGGTTGCAAATGGCTTTCAGAACTCCGGCAAATCTTCCGGTGGTTGTAAATGGTGGCGACCACCATGGGAGCGGAGGCATAACTGACCATTGTTGAAGCTGAGAGTAAACAAAGAATGACTAAAAGTAAGCTCTGCAATATCGTTCTCCGGAGTTTAGGCCAGCAAAGGATAAAACCGGGAGAACAGTCTGTTGCATTGCGGGGAATTGAGGGTAACGGTCCGAATTTAGCTTTAAGCCACCTTTTCTATTTTCTTTTTTAACCTTGTGTCTTTTTCTCCTTCTTTTCTCCTTTGTTTTAGATTTTCTTTTCTTTTTTTCCTTTTTTTTTCTCCCTGTAATATCTACGGCATAATGTACATGGGCTGTAAGAGATGCATACGAGGCGACACCCTAGGTTTCGTTTGGATTTGGTTTGGGGGGCGGGGGGTGCTGAAGTGTTTGTCTGTGTATGACATCTGTGCTGGGCATGCATCCTTTACACCAATCATGTGTAGTATTTCCTAGTTTGTTTTATTGTATAAATAAAATATTTCTTGTCTTCTCGGATAGGCTTTTCTCTCTGATTATTGTCTTCTCAAAAGTTCATACCTGAGGTTAAGTGTAAGCTGATTAATGTTTAAGGGGGAAAATCATATATATATATATTGTTCCCGCGTGGGAGAGAAGCAGAAAATAGCGAGGAAGCAAATCAATGATCATTGGCATCTTCTGTAGCGCCCCGCTCTCGAGCCCTAGAATCGGGAACAGTGCACCCGCCGTATCTCGCTTAGGAGAATACAAGGCCTCGATACAAACCAACTACCCGTCATCATAATAACGCAAATCGATGTCAGCGGAAGTCATTACTAAAATCCTCGATAAAATAATCATCCTCATTAATACCATGTCTAAGAATTTCTAATCAATACAATAGTCAAATGTATGTAAACACTAATCCCAAAATACATAAACCTCGAATATCGAAATAGCTGTCTCAACTAACCCTCGAAAGCCTTTTATGAATGTCCTTGGTCTCGGAATCTTCCGTCTCGATCTTCTACGGCATACCAACTCCTGTGTAAGCATACCCTAACTTCTCATGCCTGCAAAACTGGTGAGTGGTGGTGTGAGCCAAAATCAACGGGCTCAGTAAGCAACCTACATATACTTGTTATAGAAATCATACATGCAGAAGCAAATACAACTAACCTTTATAGTTAACATACATGTCCTTAGTCTATAAATAATTTCAGTTAATTAACTTAACAGTTAACACTTCAAAATCACAAAATAAATAATTCATCAGCTCAATCTCAATTAACGCGATGCATTCTCTTCTCAAATATGACATACACAGCAAATAAATAATCACATAACAAAGAAGAGAACAATACATACCAATGAAGTAGATAAATTACGGAAGGTAAGTTACTCCACATAATAATGCGCAACTTCATGATGCATGCCCCTCTCTACGTGTCACGCGCAATAAAAGACATGTCATGCACGATGCATATATCTCTACCGTGCAATGCATGATCCCGGGACCTAATGGTGATATAATCTATCACCCCGACATCTGTGCCCATTTAGACACAGCCTGCCGTTGTCGACACCCGTGCCCATTTAGACCCGGCCTGCCTCGGTACCCGTGCCCATCTAGACCTGGCCTACCGTCCGACACCCGTGCCCATTTAGACCCGGCCTGCCGTCCCCGACACCTGCGCCCATTTAGACGCAGCCTGTCGTCCTCACTATCCATCAATAACCGTGCCCATGTTAGGCACAACCTGTCAAATGCAATGCAATGCTCGTACCATGAATGCAAATGCATATCGTACGTAATCTGGTGTATCCATACTCATATATATGCTCGCGCCCATACACGTGCATATATACATGTATGTATACCCCCACACATCCATATACATATACTATACACATTGAAATTGTACAACCCTATATACACCCAATTTACATACATGTCTCACACCTACACACAGCTTACACATAGAGACAATCCAATTACAGATATACAACAACAACGCACTAATACATGATAAACATAACAAGTATAAATATACCACTTACCTCTGATGCATGACATCATAACGAGTACATATAGACCACTTACCTCTGTATATTGCTTTATAACCGACACGGCTCAGCTACCTCGTGCCGCAATAGCAAACAGTCTCTGCCATGTTTGTTTGGAACCAACCCAGCTTAACGATATATTTCTCATACATCAACATCGCCATATCACATATACATATACATATATACATTGTATATTACATATTACATGCATATAGTATGCAGCGGCATCAGCATAAAAAAGAAAACATAGCTTTCCTCTCATAAACAATTAACACAATCAAGTATTTGAGATTTGTTAACATATTATTACATACAAGAAAATTATAAACTTTGCTTCTAAAAATAAAACCTTTGCTTTCAAAGTTATAACTTTGCTTTTAAAAAATAAAACCTTTGCATTTGCGTACACGTATATGTAGTCAAAATGAAATTATGGTACCACCAGTGCAATTAATAAACAATAATTAGTAATTTAATAATTAATTTGTACTATATGTGTATGTTGTAGAGTTCGTGAATGCGAAATGATACAAAAGTATTAATAGTGTAAATTATTAGTTTACTACATTTACAACAAACGTATAACTAAAATAATGTAGGTTTGTTATATGTATCCAACCAATAGTGTACTGTGTCACTAGTAAGTAATGATATGTGCTAATTGTATATAACTAAGTATTGTATGTTTATTAAAAAGTGTACAATTCCTCTAGTGTTATACAAATCAGTGTGCTCAATCTTCTTTTTATGCATGCAATAACAATTAACATATGTATTTGCAACATATAATCATGTATGTTGTACTATTTATATAATAACTATATGCTGTTCTTACAAATTATACGTACTACTATATTGTCACTTATCATTATGTGCTTACGTGAATATATGTATAAAATTGCAGCTTTTTTTTTTTAATTTATCTAATCAACCGAATCACTTCCTAGCCCACGTACACATATATATTCGAATGAAATCTTACGCCAAATTAAGCACATGCAATTTTGCATTATGAACTGAGAGTGAGAGTACTACATTTTTTTTAAATTCCGATTCCACACAAATATAACATAATGTGTTTATGCAACAATGGAAGCAACTAGAACATATAATATATGTAATTGAATGATAACATGCCAAACTAAACAATAATTTAAACAAATAACAAATAATTACATATATAAAATTAGCTCAACAAGAGAGAGGCCACCTACCTCTTAGTTGTAAAACTAACAATTTTGGTGATGTTGTGGTGGTGGTGTTGATGGTGCACTTCCTTCTCCTCCTTTCTTTTTCTTTCTTCTTTCTCTTTTTACTTCCTCTCTTCTACCCTCTCAGCACCTCACTTTGTTTTTTTTTTTCCCCCTCAACTCACGGCAGCCTTCCTTTCTTTTATGCTTGGTTGTTTGGCCTTATATCTTTATGGGGAGTGGGAGGTTCATCCCCCTTGGTTAATTAGATAAGATAGTATTAAGGAGGGTTATTTTAAAGTTTTTTTTATTTATATAAAAATATATTAAGTCATTTCACTTTTTTTATTCTCTTTATTTTTTTATTCTCTTTATTTTTTTCCGTGTTGTAACATCTTCATTCGTCAATATGACTGGAAGGAAATTCATGTAAAAAAGTCAAGTGCTACTTTGTACCTTGGATAAAATCCCACTATTTCACATAACAAGAATTTTATAATCTGTGTGCACACATGAAATTTACAGACTTTGGAAGTTTTTATTGGCACTAAAATGGTAAACCTTTTCTAAAATGGTGTAATTTCATTATATATACCAGAAATTTTATATTGTTCATGTATCAACTAATATATCATATAAGATTTATTTAAAAAAAAACAAAGGTGAACTGGCATAAGCAGAAAACCCGTATATATCACCTTACGACGAAAATTGGGGGAGATCAAGTTCTTATACAGGGACTCAGTATTTTCTCGATTTTTTCCAGTCACTGTTTTTGCGTGTTCAAAATGTGATGGGTGAGTTTTTCTGTCTATCAAACCTATTGGACTGGATCATGAAAAATGTTAGATTTTCTTAGAAACATACAACTACTTCACTAGAGTGGCGTTATATCTTTCGTCACATTATATTAAGCATATGGTACTTACATAATCAGCTCGTCTATGGTTTTATTTCGGCATTGCCCCTCCATGACATGTTAAAAAGAAACTTTAGAAACGATCGTTCACTTGGAAATTGTAAATGTGTATAAAAGCACTGGTAGGTTAGATCATAACTTTGTCTGTTCTAGTTAGCAACAAATCTTTGTTGTTGTAAATTTTTGCAATATATCAATAAAATCTCTTTCTTCTTACCAAAAAAGAAAGCTTGGTGGTTATTTCTTAAAATCGTTACAATTCAAAAGTAAGTCAACCCATTATTAGACGCGAATGGAAAAGACATTGCTGTACCAAAAAATAAAAGAGATACTTTAAAATTTCGAAGTGGTGCAAACATAATGTTCTCAAAGTCATGCTGTAACATATATACGTTATGAGAAATTTTAAAATTGTCAAATGAACTATACAATAATTTAATAACCAGGGGTTATACACTAAAACTAAAAAAAGGTAACGAGTCTCTTATCATATAGTTATGATATTTACCAACATGATAGGAAAACTTTTGACACATAAACTGTGTATTTGTCTAAGGTCAATGATAAATCACACATTTTCTCATAAACACACACCTTCTTGTTTGATAAAAGATAAAAATAAATTATAAATAAAATTAATAATATAAAAACAAAAACGATATGGATTTACCATTAACATTTGTCCAAACATAAAATACGAATTGAGAAAGGAAAAGACAAACTGTTTACAGTATATTCCTTTACATCAAATCTAACTTAAAAGTAGTTTATGGTTTGAATAGCATTCCAGTAATAGATATTGAAAGCTGGGAGCCTCTCAAAATGGAGATAGGATCCCCTCACCGCAGGGTGGTGCGGTGACGTATGACCGCGCGACACATGGCAGCAAGGGAGAATGGTGATGCTAGATGCAGGTGACCTTCATCTAGTCTCACCACCCCCTTATTGCCACGTGTCGCTCGGTCACAAAAGGGGTGACCTCAACCCCTCAAAATGGTGAAGGAGAATGGAATGATAGGACACTGCAGTCACAGCTATATATGTAAAATGACACCAATCAGTTTTGACTACACAGAGTTAGCTCTACTACTCAGAATAGGCCTACGGCAAACGAGCGTCGCTCGGTTTGATTCCCAGGTTTCAACTTTTACGTCGGTGATGGGTACAGTTATTTTGAAAGAAAATCTTGTAGAAAAAAGTCATACTCTGATTTTAATAGTCTTTACTGTTCAGTTTCAAAAAATATCGTGGATGATGTAAATCAAGAGCTCAACGGTCTACTAGGTTGGATGAGGACTTACGCAGTGACCACACAAGGAGTCTACAGCAAATCAGGCCTCAGTAGAACACCCACACTATGGGTATCTCTACAATCGAACTCTTAACCTCTTGGAACAAATCTCAACCCGATTATCAACTAAACTATGTCCTGGAGTCTATTTCAAAAGAAAATCTTAACTATGGAGGATGCTGTAATTAGTCCTATATTCAAGACCGGTGATTGTAACTGTTGCTTTTGGTATCAAAATCGTAAATCATGCAGAATCATGCATTTCTTATATGATCTGATCTACTATATTCAAGATCTGTGCATATTATATAAATTTGGGAACTATATGTGTACTTGCAAAAAAAAGAAAAAGAAAGAATAACTGAAAGCGACAAGCAAAACTAATAGAAGCTAGTGGCCCCCTCTAAGGGAATTAACAAAATTACTCGTAGTTTGAATCGTTATTGTGTCATTTATGCAGGTACATATAGAGTCGGGGGTCTCACTGGAACCAAACTCTCTATCACTTGAGATAGAGGTAGCGTTTCCCTGCTTCTCACCTTCCTCAAATCCTAACGATAATTTTTGTTGTCGCTGGTATATACTGGATATGGTTGATTGATTCATTGAATCGTAGTTCGAACCGCCAATAAAAAATCCATTGTCAAGAGTTCGAATCCAAGGACACGCACAGTGTGGTTGTTCCTCTGCTGCTAGACCAAATGCCTGATTTGTGGGGGGACACCTTGTGTGTGTAACTGCGTAAAATCTCATCCAATCTAAGAGGCCGCTGGACTCCTGATTTACATCTTCCACGCAGCTCCTTAGGGCTAGAGCAGTGGGGTCTCCAGAGTAAGGGATTTCACCTTTTCCTCCAAGATATGCATAGATAATATACAAAGTACAGAATTTAGTAGAGTAGACTTCAAAGTGACAAAAAAGATTACACCTTTAAGAAAAAGAAAAGTAAGAGATACAATCATATACAGAAGTGTCTGTGTATATAGAAATTACACAGTATCTATACATACGACGGCAATCTTACAGAATCACTACACAAATACTGTGTCGCGTTACAAGTACAAGAACAATTTTACACGTATATTTTAAGCATAGAAGAGAGATTCTAAAATCTTAGACATCGTCTATAATGGAAGCGCTATAACCGCTTTGATCATCATAGTATTTAGACCACAACATTACACCTCCATATTTGTCCGAACCCTTAATAGCTGGAAGAACTTGCGACTTCAAGTCTATCACAGGAATGAATCCACTTCCAGCAGCTCCAGGTGAGGCAGGTAGCCCCAAGAAAATCTTGGTAGCTTTAATAGATGTAGTCCATTGCTTCCATGAATTCTCAAGATTAGCTACATTGCTAGAAGAATATTGGCAAGGCGCGTTGTTGTAGAATTGAACCCAAACATAATCAAACAAGCCTGTTTTCAAAGCACCCCCTACCCATATATCAGGAAATGGACACTGGGGTGCAGCTGTTAAGTAAACTTTCTTGCCCATTTTACTATAGGCAGATAAGTATCGCGCAAGATCGTCCCAGTAGAGACCAGTTCCTGCTTCGTTGTCGAAATCAATGCCATCTAAAACCGCAGGGCCTAAAGGACGAGAGGATGAGTGACCGCCTAGGAAGTTGTTCCAGAGATACGTGGCGACCTGTTTGGCATCATCTGCTGAAGTCAGGGAGTAGCCTGCGTTCGCACCACCAATTGAGAGGATAATTTTGATCCCTTTTGATTGACAAAATGTTATGTTAGAACTTAGGCCAATGCAGCCGTTGGTGGATGGATCACAATGACCTGCAAGATTGATCATAGGTGTTTGACCATTGCCAAATATGGCAAGAAATGCAAGATTCACAAATTTGTAATTGCCACTTGCGCATGTGCTAGCTAAAGTTCCTTCATTTCCATTTTGGCCCCAGTAAATTGAAATCCCTCCACCTTGAGTATTTTGAACTAGGATTAGGAGAAATAATGAAAGAAAGGCTGGAAGGATTGGTATTTTGGGTGCCATTTTGAGTTTTTGAGCTAATCACTTTGTGTTTTGTGCTGTTTTTTCCACAGAAGAATTGAATGAAATGTTACTCCTTTTATTGGGGGATTAAAAATTGAAAGAAACAGAAATTGGTGATGAAAAATGAAAGAAGAAAACCACTCTTTTGGAAATTAACTCTTACTGCGTGGCTGAACTACAAAGTTCCCCTCAGTCAGCTGCATATCGTTACCGTATGAGTTATAGCAACCGGTAAGTTTGCACCCATATGAGTTATAGCACATGCAGCTTTGTGACCTTGAGTTTACGAATTTAAGCTGCAGAAACAGCTGGGTAAGACTGTATACATTAAACTGCAAAACGATCCGACCTTTCTTCAGACCTTTTGCAAACGCAGGAGAGTATTGCACTTGGAACGTCCTTTATGAGTTGGGCTGTTTATCTTGTTTGAATTTTAATAACTCAATATCAATTTTAAAATGGAGTATAATTTGTCCCATTCTTTTTAACTTTTTTTTTTTGGCGTCCACCAGCTTGTTGTCTATACCAAGTTACTTTTATCCAGTACGACTACGTGGTTTAACAGTCGGGCAAAGTGTTCTTAAGTGGAAGTTTTGAGAGATTCGTATTGTTTTATTTGTTTCCAAGAGTTGAAAAAGGAGAAAGAATTAATCGAGCCGGTTTGTATTGATGTAATTGCAATGACCGTATGTTTGTTTAGGGTTTTTTCTTAATATTATCGCAAATGAAACGCTCTATGATTATCACATTTTTCATCGTGTTGTTGTGATTCTAGCATATTTTATTGTGATTTTGATGACGATTTTCGAGTTAAAACTATCAGATATTTTGTGGTTATGAATCAACTGATGATACAATAATATAATGTTACATAAAATATATTATATGTAAAGAAAAAAAAGATGATTGGTCAAAATAGAAATCTATATATCATATACTTTTAATTGGTGTTAAAGCAATTAATCATAGTTTTCTAGGAACATTTTAAAATTTGTTTCTTTTAGATCTTACGGCGTAACTGAACTACTAAATTTATCTAAGTCAGCTGCATTATCACTACTTGGGTCACAATTTGCGAATTATTTAAAGTATGGAAAAACTATTAAATGTAATTCAGTTTGCGGCATATAACTTAAAAAGATTAGATGAAGTTTGCCCGACATTTAAACTACGTAGTCGTATAAGACATAAGTCCAGCAGAGTGCACGAGAGGTCCAAATGAATGGGACAATTTTGTCTTATCACCATCGTTCATGTATATCAATCCAGAATTTCTTTAAAATTTTAATTGTTTCATTGTTTTATAACCAACGATTTTCTTGCCATAACATAATAACTGAAATATTAGAGCATGAAGTCTGAAATCGTGACCAAAGATTTAAGGTTGTGGAGTGGGACCCGTGATCTTTAGTGGAAAGAGTACTCTTTTATATGACTAATAATTATTTCCTTCCTTACATAGTATGGTAGTCTTTTAGATTGTTATACATTGGTTATAAAAATTGAGATAACATTATTTATGATAGGTGAAATTAAAGGTTTCTTTATCATTTATGTTGTTTTTTAACTGTAAAATAGAAATAATGAAAAATAGTAACAAATGCATGCATTATACTAGTTCATAAGATAATTTTTAATTTTTTTTAATTGTTCGTAAGATGAGTTTAACTGTCTTAAGCAATATAATGATGAAGCAGAAAGAGAAGATAATTAGGATTTGAATTTTATGGATTTGAATTGAGCTTAGTGTCAAATTTTATTATTAATTTTAATTGTTTTTATTAAGGTCGAATTTTTATCTATTTTTGTATGCATGCATGTGTACGAAAGGAAAAGAAAAAAAAAAAAGAGAGAGAGAATTCATAAAATTTCAGAAACTCTGCACATATGCTGTTTTCTTTGATGAGGGGTGGGTTCTCCCCCTACCTGTACCAGATGCCCATTAGCCAGGTGGGATGTAAATCGAGGGATGTGCTCCAACGGCAGCCCTGCAAAGGGAGAGGACACACGAGACTCAGTCAGCCCAGAGACAACCCTTATAATATTTCAACAAGAATTGTCTCCACACGGACTCGAACTCGAGACGTCGGAGTTCTAACCCCAATCATCTTTGCCACTTACCACTGGACTATGACCCTGGAGGCACATATGCTGTTTTCTGGTAGGATGTGAGATAGAGCAGGGAGTGGGAAAAATAAAATAAAAATAAGAAAACTTTAAGACACATCGTTTATCGACTTGGAGCAATTTAATACAACAAAAATTGTTACACATAACCTTATTTAAAATTTTGAAAAATAAATATCCTTTTTTTAATTATATGGTGATTAGTTCACCAAAATCTCACTCTACAAAACTTATAACAATATCGTAGCATAATCAAAAATTAAAACTTAAGTATAGCATACGGTCATTCTACAAAACATTCATTGAATTACCTACTTGATAAAAAAAATTTAAGACATAAATAATAAGTCTCTCAGAATCAGAATATGACATTTCTGTCTAAAAAAATTTCTTAATTTAAAAAACGATCAAGGAAAGGAAGGCATCATACCCAACCGGTTCAGATCTGAAGAGGTTAAAAATGAGGTAAATTATGAGTCTTTTAATCACGCGTCGCCACGTATACAAAACACAATCATACCAACCTGTGCCTTTAGGACAGGTACACTCTACACTGAGGCAAACTTTGTAGTACAACTCCAAAACACTGTTCTTCTTCGTTCCTTTTCATCTCGAATTGATGTCTCCTCCAAGTTTTCTTAAAACAAATCCGACACCCCATCTCCACCCCCACCCCCCCAAAAACGTTCACTATAAAAAGGAGGCAACTTTCAGCTATTCTTCTGCAGAAAAAGAAAAGAAGTACTAAGTAACCATTACCTCAAAAAACACAAAATGTCATCAAAAACATCAATCCTTCCAGCATTTCTTTCCTTGCTTTTCCTAATCCTAGTTCAAAATTCACACTGTGGAGGAATTTCAATATATTGGGGTCAAAATGGAAACGAAGGAACTTTAGCTGCCACATGTTCAACCGGCAACTACAAGATTGTGAATCTTGCTTTTCTTTCCACATTTGGCGGTGGTCGAACACCCATGATCAATCTTGCTGGTCATTGTGATCCATACAACAATGATCCATATAGCAACAGCTGCACTGCCCTAAGCTCTAATATAACATTTTGCCAATCAAAAGGTATCAAAGTCATTCTTTCCATTGGTGGTGGAGTTGTTAGTTACTCTCTTGCCTCTTCTGATGACGCCAAACAAGTAGCAACTTATCTCTATAACAACTTCCTGGGCGGTCACTCATCCTCTCGCCCTTTAGGCCCTGCAGTCTTAGATGGCATTGATTTCGACATTGAATCAGGAAACGGGCTCTACTGGGATGATCTTGCTCGATACTTATCTGCTTATAGCAACAATGGCAAGAAAGTGTACTTAACAGCGGCGCCACAGTGTCCATTTCCTGATGCTTCGGTCGGGGGAGCTTTGAAAACAGGGCTGTTCGATTATGTTTGGGTTCAATTCTATAACAACCCACCTTGCCAGTATTCTGACACTGATATTGCTAATCTCGAGAATTCATGGAAGCAATGGACTACATCGATTAGAGCTACAAAGATTTTCTTGGGACTACCTGCTGCACCTGAAGCTGCTGGAAGTGGATTTATTCCAGTGACAGATTTGAAGTCACGAGTTCTTCCAGCTATTAAAGGTTCGGACAAATATGGAGGTGTCATGTTGTGGTCTAAATACTATGATGATCAAAGCCGTTATAGCGCTTCCATTAAAAATGATGTCTAAGATTTCAAAACCTCTCAGTGTTTGGCAAATAAACATGTGATTTCTGTTGTTCATATATATGTATATACAAACATAGTGGATGTGTCAATTTGTATACTGCTGTACAATTATTGTTGTATCTATCCGAGTATACAAAGACTTATGTGTATAATTGTACCTTCTTCCCTACTTTTTGTGCGTAAAAGATCATATACTCTCCGTTCCAAAAATATTTTCACATATTACTTTTCAATAGTGTAATTTACAAGTCGAATGTAACAATATTTTTGAAACATACAGAGTATAAAGTGAAAGATCATGTCAATTTAAATTCCACAATCCTGAAGTTCTTCAAACTTGGGGAACTTCCAAGAACAAAAAAATCAGCTAAAAACGACTCAAAGAAAATCGTATAAGCAAGCATATAAGTTTACATCAGATGATCAGCTGAGATGAGTTTATATCAGTATAAACAAGCACAGAATGCAAGTAACTTGTATTTACATCACAAACTATCCAATAACATCACTGCCGAAATTATAAAATCAGTATACAGAAAAGATAGGTAACCAGAGTATTCAGAAATTCAACACAACCGCTAAATAGATGAAAAGCTTATAGCAACAAGAACACTGGGAAGTTCTAGCAACAGTTGAGCATGACTTACCTCACATATTTCATGTCCTCTTCGAATCTCTTTCATCATAACACTCAATGTGCTCTGTGTCACATTATAGCTGGAGTTGTTGAAAGGATAGGCTGGAGTTATGATAGGCATCAGGTCTGCTCTATCTCTGTAATTTCTTTTCGGATCCCATGAAGGAAGTCTCAGAGATCCCTCTCTGAGGGAACACAGCATAACTGGATTAGGCCACCGCCATACATTATACACACTGAAAAAACGATTCACCAGCGTGCTAGGCAGTGCCTTTGGGTATAGCTGACAAATGCGCGCAACTAGCAAGGCCCAGTTAATGCCACCAAGGAACCCAAGAGCCTGGAAGAAAACCACAAGTTATCTAGCAAACTGATGTATGTGCAGAGGACCAACAAAATAATTTTATGCCACTCTTTCCTCACGAATATATTCTACGCCGCTTTGCCCACAATCTCAAACATCGCAGTGCAGTGTGAAAGTTCTAAACAAGAGAAAACAGAAGAGTCATAGAAAAACTCTAGAACAGATTCATTTCACACTTCTACGTCATGTTGGGGATCTAACCTCTAAATTTGGGACAAAACGTAATATTTGATCAGTTACCCTGCAGCCATTAAGAGTACGTACAGTCTGTTGATCAACGTTCTCTAATATGGACTCGTGAAATATCTAAGACCTGTGCAGGACAAGGTAGTCAGTCAACGGATGCAGAATATACGTAAAAATCCTCTCTTTTTCCTCATATACATTGGCATGTTAATTGAAGCTAAAGCAAGACATATGACGATGTAGATGTAGAGAAGAGCTGAAGATAGACGTGACAGAGACGAGGCATAATACTTGGACGTCGGAAAATCATGCACGAATAAGATAGAATCTTTAACCTAAAAGGCATAGCAAAAACCAAGGAGTCCTCTAGCTTAACAATGCAATTTCTGCAAGAGCTGCTCATATTTTACAGTAAACAAAACATGGACTTATGTCAGAGGACAAATAAAATTGGCACCATAAGTTGGAGCGTATATACACTGAGAGTCAACTGCTTTGATACACCTCCGTTGATTCTCACAGCTTAATTTTGTGCCACCATTCTTTTCTTTTCTTTTTTTTTTAATGTGCCACCGTTCAAGTTCCATTACAATGTTATTTTATGCCACCTTATAAGACCAACCCTGTGATTTACTATCATATCAGATTTGGGGCCGAGCAAGTCCAACTGTAACAGGACAAGGAACTCAAACGTGACATGTACACTCATATTACTGATTTCTCCATTTCTCCATCAGTTCTATATCATATTGTCTCTTGAATTAAATCCACCTGAGCCAGCAGACAAACTAAAATGGTCAACGACAGACTTCCATTTACCAGTCAAATCAAATGAGGTGGCCATATATATACCAAACATTACTTTAGAATAGTTACTGAAGACATGGCCTATTCTCAACCATTATTATCTACCATAAATCAAGTCACTGGCATGCTTAAGGCCAAATTGCACGCGAATGGTAATTGATGATATTATTGCGAGAGTCAATCAGAAATGTGACCCCAAAAGAGAGCTATTATACCCCCAATCCTGATGGAAGCATCCCTTGCCTGTTCCAAGGATATGAAAGAGAGTAACAAGCTATTTTATTTTGAAGACTATAGCTTTCAAACAGACAAAAGAAACAAATTATACATCCAATCAAAATGTTGAAATTGTCCACTACCTCCAAATAAAATTAGAATTTAAAGAGGGTATCATTCATACTTCAGGTATCTCATAAAGGCAGACATTTGAATAAAGAAGATCTATAGAAACCCCATTGAATTTGAACTTCATACGAGGAACATGAGCATCAGGCAGTGAGTGCAGCTCCTGCACTTCAGGCATCTCTGCAAGCATTTTATATAGTTCGCCAAAACATATCTTCCTGTATGGATGAAAAAGACTTCACAAACAAGCTAAAACTTTAAGATAATAAAGGCCACATCTAGCAAGCAATAACTGCTTACATTGCGAGTAGCATGCATAGGTCCCACACATAGGGTATCTATATCTGCACCAGGGTCATGCACTTATCCAAAATCAAACACAATAATTAGAAATAAATTAACAGTTTTAAGCAGTTGCAAGTTTATGGAATCATCCTATCGAAAGGGAATTATTTCATAAGAATGCCACAAGTGCATATATCACTCAAATCTTATACTCGATTTCTTTTACAATGAAACTCTTGAAGAGAATAGAAATTGCTTTGTCCAAAAAAAGTACCGGGAACAGATCTTTTCGAAGATCCCCTCTTATGGAACTGCCAGAAAGTTTTCACCGTGAAAAAAATTGGTGCACGGTGACTCCACATATTTATTAGGACAATCATTTTTTTTAGTATATGGTTTTTATGGTGCTCAGAAGTACCTCAAGTTGATAGCTACCAAAAATATACATCATGAATGCCCCATTCATGCTTCCTGGAATCATAAACAAATGACGCTGCTACTATGAAGCATGAAGTGAAAGAAAGCTCTAGAAATATATAGTAATACACTGTACACACACATATAGGTATACTCTATATACACAGATCATACACACAGACGCAAGGAAACAACACATGTATAGTTAAATTACACTTGTATAAATCGCTAGTTTAGTTACTAATCCAAAATAGCCGTTGTATAGCAATTCTAGCCGTTGGAAAAGTGTGTATGTTGGCTGTCTGGGCCCATCTGGACCATCAGTGGATCCATTAACAGCCCCTATATAAAGGGGATCCTTTATACATTCAAAGTTCAAGTGAATGAATAATATTCTTTCGACTTTCCATAAATCACTTGAATAATATTCTTTCAACTTTCTATAAAAGCTGGTGTTGTTAGTAGGAGACTACTACTAGAATTACAAGAAACATTCCACTAAGATGTCAAGAAAGATCCATCAACAGCTAATTGGAACAAACTAGCTTATTCTAATTGAAATTCCCCACCATCCTCCCTATTCTACTTGTATAAAATTTGGACACTGTGAAAAGACCAATAAAGTCTGACTGCTTACAACATGAAAAGTCTGAAAAGCTACTTTTGAATAGAGTGAGCACTGAGCAGTACATGAAAACAATGAAATGTCAAAAAGGAAATGGAATAATCAGGCCCTTCATACAGGGCTTCCAGCTGCTGTAGGCATGAATGAGAAACCAAAGTTATGAAGAAGCAAGAATAGTTGTCCACATTTTTTCGGCTTTCAGCCAACATATGCAAGAACAAGGAAGAGTGAACCACAACCATCAGCATCAGCTTACAGGAAAACCATTCATAAGACTCGGAGATAATGAGCATACCCCGAGCCTATAAGAGCCAAATGTAAAAATTTTTGCATTTGCTTGTTTGACTAGCTGCTCGTTGTAGGCTTTGTTACGGGTGACATCTTTAATCCATTTTTTCACAATCTGTTCATCACCTAAAAGTTAGGAACTGAAACACCATGATAGGTGATAGTACTATCCACTCATGCAAACGTTAGCAGGAAGGAACCTGGTCCAGTGTTCCAAGCACTTCTTCCCTTCAAATTGCTTCATCCCGACTTTCCTTTACTCCAGCATCTGCAAGGAACTGGCCAAAAAAACTCTCCCTAGTTATGAAAGCAGAACTCAACCACCGGAATCATTTTGATCGCGGTGGATTAAGCACGCAGCACTACACAATAGACACGACGTAGACCAATCAATTTGTTATAAACTTGAGCAAATATAGTAAACCGATGTTATCCTGCTTTAGGTGCATAGACAGCCGCCCATCCAAAACAAGACAGGAAAAAAGAAAAGGTGGGGTACAATAGTTTCTAAGAGCAACTGTGTGCTTTCAAACTATTTATATTTAGAAAGCCTCTGCATTTTGAATGCTTCTTTCCATAATCATCAAGAATAATATACAAATATACAAAAACTAAATCTCTTTCCAACTGCGAGCAAATGGACACATTGGGAAATCCAAACTTTCCACATCTGGCATAAAATCGATATTGCTCATGTAATTCATAAAGAAAGTAAATATAAGAAAAAGAAGGCATATGCATACGCAAACAGCCACACCTGCAAGACAAACTGATCAATACACTCAAATAAATGTTGAACCCCTACATTCCGTTAGCATCTTTGTCAACTTAAATCGATTGTGTGTGTGGGTGTAACTTCACATCTTCCTTCAGACAATCATATCCAAAAATCACTCCTTAATCTTCCGAAAATATCCAATCGAAGCAAACTAGAATCCTAGTAACACGGATTTATAAACAAAGCAAATAAATAAATAAATAAATAAATAAATAAATAAAACACAAAACTAAAAATCAAAACCTAAACATGTCCCGATTACGAAACTAATCGTCCTAATCAAGGGAACCAGAATGAGAAGTAACTTTGAAATTTTGCAATTTTCTTGATGAAATGAGCAATTGAAGTAACAACTTATCACCAAAATCCAATTTCAACTACTGAATCAATGCACATAAAAGAAGAGCAAAACAACCTGTTCCAATTCCGAGTTTTTTATTTTGTCGGATTCCCTAGGTCCAGGAGTAGAAATCGGCTTTGACATCCCAAAAGTTTGATCAGAGTTCTCCAGTGAAGCCTCCATCCTTACCAGACAATGACAACCCCTAAAACGTTTTTACGTGCCAGATTAGTCTCTTTTTTCTTTTTACCTCTTGTTGCTTTTGTTTTGACAAGTGACAAGCTTTATATAGGGGGGGGGGGGGGGGGTGGGGGGGGAACTAAAGAAGGTCCAAACAATTAAAGCTTCCCTTGGATAGAAGCCAGCCTTCTTAATTACAAATAACCACCAGCATTGATATATAATTACATAAGTAATAGATAAATATAGTCCAATATAACACTTCAAAGAGTAAAAGAACAGAAGCATACAAATTTCACTGTGTTTAATGCAAATTGTCAGGTTACAATCCAGTGGATCATACAATTATAGTACATGTAAAACTCAGTCAATAAATAGATAAACAAAAATAAAAACCTCAACAATGCTTTTCTTGTCAACCTAATACAGCACAATCATAGGGGTATGCACAGATTCCTCCTCTTTCTTCTTTCTTTTCCCTGTCTACCAACTGTAGAGCGAAAAAAGTTACAAACTCAAGAACCCTAAGTATTCCTGGCTGAAATTACTGGTAAAAACATGAAAAGATATAAACTTTAACCGCTATCTTCTTCCAGAAACTCTTCAGCGTCCACGGCGCAAATCAACCTCTAACCAAAACATAGAAAATCTGCCACCCAAGCATATTGTGTTCCTCCGCTGGTACTCAAGAAGATCATATAAAGAACATTATAAATACGAACCGAGTGCAGAACTTTCAGCTTGGATTCTTCCACGAATTGGTAAATATTTTGACAATTTACTAAGGCTAGCTTTTTCCGGGTGAGATCAGAGGAGGTTGGAAAGGAGGCAAAATATGAGGCTCCAATCACGTCACGCCACGTGTAAAAAATTGTCTTTTTTTAAAAAAAAAATTGAATGTGGTGGGACCACTGACAATGTTTTTTACACGTAGCGGGACGTGATTGGAGGCCTCATATTTTGCCTCCTTTCCAACTTCCTCAGATCTCACCCCAGCTTTTTCGTATGGGGTGAGATATTTTGAGGAGGTTGGAAAGGATTCAAAATATGAGGCCTCCAATCACGTCTCGCCACGTGTAAAAAAATTGTCTTTTTTTAAAAAAAAATTTGAATGTGATGGGACCACTGACAATATTTTTTACACGTGACGGGACGTGATTGGAGGCCTCATATTTTACCTCATTTCCAACCTCCTCAGATCTCACCCGTTTTCGTATTGCCGGCAAAGGGAAAGAGGAGAAAGTGTTGGCAGTTGCAACAGAGGGAGGGAAGATTGCGATTTTAAGTGAACTAGGTTAACCGCCAAATATATATATATATATATATATATATATATATATATAAACGGTATCGAATTTTTCCTTTTTCCCTTTTTCTTTTCAGAAGCCCCTTTTGTTCCTGCAATATTGTCAAGACACCAATAAAAATGAAATAATAAAATAAAGTAAATTGAAATGTCTTTGAATAAAATTAAGAAGATACACGCATAGATAAATATATATATATACACACACATACATTTGATGTCGTTGAGATATAATCGGTACAGATGATGATGATGCACACACATGTGTCTAAGAGGGTGTATACAAGTGCAGAGACGCAAATAAATCAAACGGTTCATGAAACGATTAAGTCCAATTTAAATTGTGCTCAACAAGTTCAGTTCAATAAGATTCAAAAGCTAGACTTGATTCGAAAATGTTACAAGCAAAATGTAAATATATGATGATAAATAGTTAGCTTTTGATCATACTCGAATTTGAAATATATATAAAAATTATGCACATTGATGTTATACTAATATATTTATTTGATACAAATGACAAACTAAACATGATAGCTTTTTAGTGACTCAATGATATTCGTTACAAAATGGAAAGCTTATATTTTTAAAATGTGGCCACAACTATTCTGTTTGTGCTGCTTATATAGATGAGGGTCTTCGTGTCATGTTTTTCAACGAAGTGGTGATGAGTCTGGTGGCTCCTACTAAATGTTGCATACGTTCCTTTCTGTTTTTTCTTTAATTTTTATTTTAGTATGTCTTAATTTTCTCCTCTGCATTTGATAAATAACAAAAAAATAACAATAATTATTGTGTTAGTATTTGCTTTTTAATTGTGTCCATTTGAAAGCAAATAGGCAAATCCTCCATGGCAGCTATGGAGGAACAGCTGCAAGAATATCAGAGGTCAACACTTTTAACTTGGTGATTGTCTTCAAATGAACCCAAAAAAGGGATGACAATGACCACCGGAGAGGTGAAAACGTCCATAGAAGAAAATTTGCTCTGGCTGGAGATGCACTGCATGGCTGTGAAAAGCTTTTACTGAACAGAATTTCCTCATCCCCAACGCAGTACTCAGGTTGTTTCTCCATTGTATTAAAAAAAAGGTCGATTTAAAGTGCAAGCAGGCCAGCACAGATGATACAACAACAATCATACTCAATATATCCCAACCATACCCAAAATATCCCAACAGAATCAAAAGCAAGCCAGCACAGATGATACAGTCACATTATCCCAGATAATAATCTTCTAAATAAAATGTAGTAGCATGTATAATTAGTCTTTAACAGAACAACAGTAAACAAGGCTGTCTAATTCCATATACTTTACTGGAGTAATTCTTATCTAGGGTTTTGAGGTTGGCAAGTTCTTACAACGAAAACCTTAACTGCACTGGGCCAATAAAGATTGACACCAAAGACGGACAAAAAAGTCTTTCCCACAATGCCATTAGCACCCCGCAATGGAGAGTCTACCGCTTATAATTTTGCATAGAACTTCACATTATATTTATACATTCCAGTACCATCAACGAAATAATGGTGGCATTGACTGCAAAAGGAAGCTCAGACAGCAGCAGCTTCACCTTCTCTGCGCAGTAGCTCCTGCAAGAGGTTTTACCAAACAACTTTCAAACAAATATATCTTAAATTATAATATGCATGTCAGACTTTGCATAATAAACCATTTGAGCTTAATCCTCAGTTGCAGTATCAGGTAGATTCACAATATGTAAAAATACCGATTTTGTAGCAGCAACAGACAGGCGCTGTCGTTCTTTCTTCTCACGTTTGCAGTCGGAGCACCAGGCTGAGAAATCGCTCTGATATTTCCTCATCTCCCTAAAAGCAGAACTGCAGTAACAGCAGAAAGAAAATGCAAGATTTAAATAAATCTTTAATGGCAATAACCAAACGACAAAGTCCACAACAACTAGTTTGATTGTGGTCGAGGACTAACTAGTCATCCACTTAATATTCACATTTATCCAACAGGATGAAAACAAATAAGAATGAGAATCAGTCTGGTAGAGAGATCACATGATAAATTGATGGGTTCTAAGTGCGTCACTTATTCCAATTCTCATTATTTACTCATAGTCCAACTACTTGGTCCGGGAAAAATTACAGAGAACAAGAGGCCTTGGTTTCTCTCCAATAGAAACGAACAATCTTCAGAGAAATAATTAAAAGAATATTAGTTAAGCTACTGTTCTTTGTAGAAATACATTGTAAGCTATTGTATCTACACAATAATACACTGTACAAGCACAAATAAGTATATACAGGATTTATACACTTAAACATACAAATATACATAAAAAATACATTATTATACACCCTTACAAGTCACTGCAGCAACTAGCAATTGTGTTAGTGAATGATATAGCCGTTAGAATCCCACCGCTCTGGAGCAGTTGTAATATGCCTATCTAAGAGGCAACCCACATGTATGTTTGAACTATTCTTGATGAATAAAATACCTTCAAGTCTCGATATAGTATCATAGTCATCTTTATTTTCATCTCTCTTCTCGGCTTCTGCATTAAAACGTTGTTAAGAAATGGCATCCTTTCCAGCTGAAATCAGTGAAACTGAGACAACTTCCACCTTTGAACAACCATCAGGAGCATAGCCTAATGTCTTTTCTGCCTCTTTTGATGGAGCTCTTATTATGATTACAAATCATAAGCTAACTGGAAACAATTATCGATCATGGAGAAGAGCTGTTGAAATGTTTAATTAGTAAGGACAAGGAGTACTATCTTTTTAGAGACGTTGTCATTCCTGCCTATACAGACTAAGATTTAGAGTCTGAAAATCTGAGAACTCCATGATTATGTTTTGATTAATAGAGTCAAACTGATGAAAATGACAATTTTGTCTTTTATTCTACTGTTGTTGAAATATGGTCAACAGCAAAGGAGATGTATTCCGAAAAGGATAATACCTCTGAATTATATGAACTTAAAGCACGACTTCAAGTCATTAAGCAAGGAGACTTGCATGTCAATAAATAGTATACCCAACTAACTAAAATCTGGCAACATATTGACATATTTAAAGCACACGAATGGTCTTGTCAAGCTATCAGCTATTCAAAATATTAATGAAACTAAAAGAGTTTACAGATTTGTCACTGAACTACACAAGGATTTTGATGATGTGACCAGCAGAATACTTGCCATTAAACCTTTGTCACGTCTGAAAACTGCTTTCTCAGGAATAAGGCACAAAAAAAGCACGATTCAACTATGATTAGTTCACTTTCCACATTTACAACTGAAGGATTGGCTTTGACAACAGAAAAAACTCAAACTCCTTAACCTATTACTTCTAATTCTCAGGTCTCTGCACTTGCATCTAGAAGATCAGGGATACCTGGCCAAATAACAATAAAAAACCATTTTGTAGGTATTGCAAGAAGGCTGGACATGTGATACAAGATTGCTGGAAGTTACATGGAAAACCAATAGAAAGGAGACCATCAAGACCAACCAAACAACTCTTGGAGAACCCAAAAACACATGTTGCAAACACTGTAAGCAGTTTTGGCAACGGTAGACATACTAATATCTCTTCATCATTACCTACACAGGGCCAGATTAAAGCTCTACTCCAACTACAGAGTCAGCAAAAAGCTACAAATGCACTTACATATTCAAGCATCAATGGCCAGTTCAGGTAACAAACAAAAGAGTAAGACTTAGTCCCGGATTATTGATTCAGGGGCTTTTGATCACATGACACACAACAAAATATCTTACTCCATAAACTCTTGTTAATCCTAAAACTGTTAAGATTGCAAACGGATTACATCTACAAGTTGTTAGGAAAGGCATGGTCAATCTAACTAACAAACTGTTATTACACAATGTATTGTATATACTTAAGTTTCAACTTGATATCAGTAGGAAGAATAACTCAAGACAATAACTGTATCAGTAGGAAGGATAACTCAAGACAATAACTGCTTTACCTAGTTATCACCTTCTGAGTGTTGTTTTCAGACGATGCCAAGAAACTAAATGAACTCTTTATTTTGGAAGCTAAAGAACAAGAACCTACCAGAAAAGAAGAAAGCCTGCCTAGTTTTCACTCGTGTTAGGGTTTAAGCACTGCAACTTTTCTGGTGGCAATCACATTGAAGGTCCCTGGTATACGAAGGAGCCACTTTATCTAAGATGGAAAAGGCGGGACAGTCAAAGTTGACTGCCGATACCATTGTATGATTGCTACAGAAGAAGAAAGAAATAGCCTGTCAAATATCATGGGAAATGGCCATTCCGACATGTTTATGGCATGCAGGTAGTCAACCAATATGAAAACATGCTAATTTTCTGTCTATTGGATGATTAATAGCTTCTCACCAAATATTTGTTTCTTAGGTAAATGTTTTTGTTGCTCTATTTGCTCTTAATGCAAAATTTGTTTCTCCTTTGTCTTTGTTTTTCATTATTCGTGTATATACACGGTTATGGCTATTTTAATATCGGAAGCTTTCTATTTGTATTTACTAAATTCCTTCACTAAGACAGTAGCACACTATGTCCCTATTAGTGTGTCATCTATACAGGTATTTATAGAGCCGGGAGTTTCACTGGAAGCAAACTCTCTATCTTTTGGGATAGTGGTATTGTTTGACTGCCTCTCACCCTCCCCAGACCCTAGCGATAGCTTTTGCTGTCATTGGGATATACTACGTATGTGTTGTTGTTATTGTTGGTACAAGTTCTAGTAGTGACAAGACTTTACTATGGCATAAGAAAATTATAACATCCTAAATGTTTGTATACGAAAAGGCTTATGCTAAATTTATTTATCAGAATTGATCCTAAAATTGTCAAACAAGAAGTGTGTCAGTTAGCTAAACATACTAAATTCACTACCCTGCTAAGACATATAAATTAACACAACCATTCAACTTCGTACAATCTCATGTATGGGAAGCTTCTAGGATTGCCAATATCAATGTGAACAGATGGTTTATTACATTTGTAGATGATCATATCAAAGTAACCTAGGTATACTTTATAAAGCACAAGATTGAAGTATGACAAATTCTTAAGGACTTTGTCAATCTAATTAAGAAACGGTTTTGGATCACAATTAAAACTTTAAGTTCAAACGATGGAGCAGAATATTTGGATAGAATTGTGAAACTGTATGCCTAAAATGGTATATATCATCAAACTTCTTTCACAAATACACCTCAGCAAAATGGAATTACTTTTAAGAGGAAAAACATACACCTACTAGAAGCAACTAGAATCATTATGTTTTCAATGAATGTTCCAAATTTTTACTGAGAGAAGCAGTCGTTACTACTAGTTATTTAATCAACAGAATGCCATCTAGAGTGGCATCCCACAAAACGCATAAACATCCCTTGATAGAATGCTATCCTAACACTAATTTGCTATACGCTTTACCTTTTAAATTGTTTGGTTGTATTGCTTATATTCATATACAGTCTCATCTAAGAAGCACGTTATACCAAAGGTCTATCAAGTGTATTTTGTTAAGGTATTCAGGTATACAGAAAGGATATAAGTGCTATTATCCTATTACTAGAAAAAATTTTGCAACTTTAGACATCAAATGTCAAATTTGATGAAGGACATACTTATTATTCAAATGTATTCAATTAGCAAATAATGACAGAACAAAATAGCTTTTGGAACATTATTGATATAATAAACTCAACAGCCTCAGGAGATGGTATACGACCAGAGGAAATCACAAAACATAGTCTTAATAATGAACCTGGGAGTATATGAGAAACTAAAGAACAATCAAGAGTAAATCTACATATAACAAAGATTTATACCAGAAAATTCTCCACAGGTAGATAGTACTCACCCTATCATAGGCACATAAAGTTATCCCAGCCCAGAACTAAGTATAGACAATAGGTCAATTGCCTTAAGAAAAAGTGTAAACTATTGTACTAAACATTTTTTATAAAATTTCTTGTCATGTACACAATTACATCCCGTGTTTAAGACACAAGTTCTCTGGATAACCGGGTTATTCCTAAGGCTATATAGGAAGCATTTAGAATGCCCCACTGGAAGACAGCTGTTTATGAGGAAATGGAAGCGCTCTTAAAGAATGAAACCTGAGAATTAATACATATCTCTAAAAGAATTAAACACGTGGGTTGTAAGTGGGTATTTTCTATTAAATACAACACTGATGGAATAGTTAGTAGGTTTAAGGCAAGATTAGTTGCAAAAGAGTTCATACAAACCTATAGAATTGATTATTTGGAGACATTTGCACCTGTAGCTAAGATGAACAATGTTAGGATTATATTCTCACTTGTTGTTCACATGGATTGTGACTTATTTCAATTAGATGTTAAAAATGTTTTTCTAATAGAGACTTACAAAAAGAGGTTTTCATGGATATTTCATTGTCTTTAGTATTGACTGCAATAGACATATAGTATGTAAGATAAAGAAATTCTTATATGGCCTTAAACAATCACCTAGAGCATGGTTCAGGAAGTATACAAAAGTTGCAATAAAACATTGCTTCAAACAAACTCAAAGTGATCACACCTTGTTCACTAAAGGTATTGTAACATGTAGAATGATCATCCTTATTATTTATGTTGATGATATAATACTGATTGAGAATGATTTGCAGGGAATATAACAGAAAAAAAAACACTTATGTACTGAGTTTAAGATTAAAGATCTAGGAAAACTGAGATATTTCTTAAGAATAGAAGTAGGAAGAACATAGAATAGCATGAGTATTGCACAGAGAAAGTATATCCTGGACCTGCTTCAGAAACAGGTATGATAAGCTGTAAGCCAACCATCACTTCAGTAGTACCAGACCACAAACCAAGAAAATAGTCGGATAAAACGCCTACTGACAGACTAAACTCTCAAAAATTAGTAAGAAAATTAATTTACTTATCCTATTCTAGACCTGACATACGCTATGCAGTTAGTTTTATAAGTCGGTTTATGCATTATCCTACTAATAAACATCTCAAGGCTACCTTGAGAATTCTCACTATTTCAAAGCAGCTGCATGATAGGGAATATACTTTAGGAAGAATAAAGACAAAAACATTCAATTGTTTACAGATGCGGACTGGACAGGGTCGAGACAGAGATGAGATCAACTAGTGGATATGGCACCTATCTGTAGGAAATTTAGTTGCTTGGAGAAGAAAGAAGCAACCAACTGTGTCAAGAAGCAGTGTAGAAGCAGAACCCAAGGCATTGGCGCTAAGATTATGTGAAGGCTTATGGATAAAGAGCGTTATGGAAGAATTGTGATATGTTCTATCTTCTTCAATCAGAATTTGTTGCGATAATGCCTCTGCAATCAGCATGACAGAAAATCCTATCCAACATGACAAGTCTAAACATGTGGAGATAGACAGACACTTTATAAGGAAGAAGATTGAAGCTCAAGTTATCAAAATTGGACATGTATCACCATAGAATCAGATTGTAGATATCTTTACCAAACCTGTTTCCATAAAGACATTCCATAATCTGATAGTCATGCTTGGCTGTATAAATGCATACACCAAACTTGAAAGGGAGTGCAGAAATACACTGTAAACTTTACATTATATATACACATATAGTATATTGTACATGCACATATAAGTACATAAAGGATTCATACCATAGATATACATAAAATTGACACTGTCATACACCATTAGAAGTCACTGATTCAGTGGCTTAAGGCTCCACAACATAGTTCGTTATACAACAACTAGTCGTGTAAGTGGGTGATATAGCCGTTAGAATCACACAGCCCTTGGAGCGGTTGTAATCTGTCTCTATAAGAGGCAACCCAATGTATATTTGAACTATGCTTCTGAATAAAATACCTTTTACGCCATTATATTCTAATTTCCATTTTAACATAATTATCCACCTATAAGATACTTGGTTAATGCTTTTTTTTTTGTAAGTAAAAATTTCATTAATAAGACAAATAGGACAATTTACAAGGGTGCATGCTAGTTAGTGTGATAGCAATCTAGTTAGAAGCTAAGATTGCTCAAAAAAACTATGCTTGAATTGCTAGAGGTTGACAGCTTCAAGATTGTGATTCTTTTTCACATCGAATTCATAAAACAGAACCTTCATCTATATCATGTCCCAGTATAAGAAATGAACTCATTCTTAGTTATTCATCCAACAATTGCATGCATACGAAATACCTTCTGCACCACACCAACATGTTCATTCTGTGCCCAGTTGTAGTAGCTCTAGCACCATGCCGATGTCGGCCACGGTGAAGAACTGCCCTGCCTGGGACATGTGCATAATCAAATATTTCCTACAATTTCACAATAACAAATCAGCAACAGCAGTTAGCTTAGCTAGAAATCAAATATACATCTTTTTATGCTGAAAAGCGTAAGAAGGCTGATATACTGTTAATCTGTGAAAAAACCACAACAAGGCCGATATATTGTTAATTTGAGAGGCAATATTTTGCCCAGAGCTCAGGATACGCAAATGTTACAGACTACATTCACAAAGTAAAGCCAACATAAGACATATGCAATCAAATAGTTCACTAAGTAAGGAAATACCAAATGTGCAAGTGCAATGAAAATGTCTCATCTTTGACATAGCAACTTATAAGAACAAGAATATGCAGGGTTCACTAAAAATGAGGTACTTGCATTACGCAACAACAGTGGCCGTCAGCCACGTGTCCCTTTATCTCTATGAAAAAATGAAATAGAATGGGAAGCTGCGGGAGAAGGTGCTGAGCTCTTCCTTCTTTTTGTCAGTACCTTATTTTTTGGGGGTAGACTTTTCCTCCTTTGGCACCTTTGCATTTCAGAGATGTGCCATTGATAAATTACAGTTCCTTTATTTTCCTTTTCCTACTTATTACAGACCTTGAACTCAGTCTTTGTTCGTAATAAGAAAAAACACTAAATTGGATCCACAGAAATAAGGTGATATGTTTAACATAAACATGATTTTCTCCAACTGTACACATCAAGCAATCCACTGGAAAAGTGAAGGAGAACAAACAGAAATGCCTTAAAAGAGGGAAAATCTTATTCATTGCACAAAAATATTGTTATAACAATAACGAGTCATCACATGTCAGGTTTTTTCTTCACCATATAAAGCACCGGGTTTGGAGGAGGAAAACAATCTAGCACAACAAGTGCCTCAGATAATGAAGCAATGGTTTTCCCTCAGAAGACATTGATGGAAAATTCTCATACCTCTTCTAGCGTGTCTGTATTGACATGATTTTCACATCTTACACCTCGAAAAAATACTTCCCCACCAGAAAACTGCTTGCCCAAACAAACATTTAACGTGACTTCTGAGTCATCAACATGGAAACCTAGAAAAGGATAGACAACATTTTTGACACGAAGGAACAGACAAAGATGCGCACACAGTAAATGAAAATTATTTCAAGTTCAACAACAAGAAAAAGCAGTGCCCAGCTTACAGCAGCATTTACAGTCACAGTCACTCTGACTTCTGTTACCGACATTTTACTCTAAATTTATTGCTAATGTGTTCATGGATACCAATTGCAACATTCTGAATCATTTGTAAACACTTGGTGATAATGGAACAAGTAGGTTAAAGATATGAGCATGATTGATTGCCCACCAAGGTCAACATCTTTGTCCAATCCATACTCGACCACAAATCCATGATGGGTGTCAAGTGTGGAGCCACCAACTTCTGGAAAGAAAACTGTAAAGAGAAAGTTATGATGCCAAGCTCTTATACCAATTATTTAAAATTATCACGGAAACTTAGTACATACCCTTAGAAATTGGGCATATGAAATCTTCCACCAACTTGGCAAGCATGGATTGCAAGCCAAAATCATCAAGAACGGCACCATACTTGTTCATGGTATTTGGCCTCATTATTCTGAATTTTGTTTCACGTACCCACTTTTCAAAATTATCTACCTAAGCAAACAGAACCTGATAAGGAAACATGAAGCTGAAGTGCTCGCAACAAATAAGTTAATATTCTAGAGTGTTTGAGAAGAACAAAGAAAAAATACCTCTGCTAATAACATTTCACAGAAACGAGGTTGCAGCATTTCAAATACAAAAATCCCCCGAGATGGCTCAGTCATTACGTTTCTGAAACTCTCTTCTGATTTCAGTCTGAAAGCATCGATAAAAGAAGGGACAAAGAAGCTGGAAGGGTTCATGGAGTATAGCTCCTTGTGTAGAGGCTGGAAGAAAATAGTGAAGGAAAAAAAGAAACTTAGAGAGAACAATATAGTGACTCGGCACTATGAGAACTGACTGTATAAACAGCCAGCACTATGCCTATCACATGTTGAAGACGATGTGTGCAGTCATGAAAAATAAAGCAATTCAGGAGAAAAGGTCAAGGTTTAACAAATAATTTTTGACTAACATTCTGTATTCAAACTCAATGGATATGGATTTCATGGGGAATGAGTGTGTGTGTGTGTGTGTGTAACAGTACCTGATAGTTTGATATAATCTTCTGCCTGTATTCTCTGTGCCTTTGAGCCTGTTCAATATAGCTATTGAAAATTATAAAAAACTGTTTAGGCAGAAATTTGCCACTAGAGAACAGGTCATACGGGGGTCTGAGATAAAGAAAATAAAAGTAAAATACAGAAAAGTGAAAGCAAGGGGGACGAGCCTGCAAGGCTAGATGGCAAAATACCATGTGGACACGTCAAAAGCCCAATCAAAAGACACCATAAGCATTACATAATACACTAAAAAAAAATTAAACTAAAACACAGGAAATATGATAGACAACAAGCTAACTACCGGTGGGGGGGGGGGGGGGGGAACAGATGCTATTCTATTCACCACATGTGAACTGTTCTTCTATTCTAATTTTCTACACTAATTTCCCTCAATGATTTCAAGGAAATCTATCATCTTGGTGCTGCCCTTCAGAATATATGGATAAGTCCAGTATACTGAACGTCAAGCATGGTATAAGCTATACAAGTAACATTTTCTTTCTACCCTTTAAACAAGAGAAGTTAATCCATTCAATACGTACTTCCAACGACTAACTTAACAAAACATCTCAAGCACAGCACCAATTAAAAATTCCATAAGAAGAAATGAAACTCAGAAGGGGACTGAGTGAGATCAAGACAGCAAGAGAGACACAAAGTCGTTAGTATATCCATAGCACTCAAACTATGTAGCACTAAGCTAAAACCATCCGGACCTTTAGAAGTCCCAAAAAAAAACACCACCAACGAAAAACAGAAGATTATTTGTTTCAAAGATACAATCAGCAAAGTCAGTATTATAATCCACTATCTGAAAAACAAAGTGTACATATACTGTACGAATCCAAAACAACCTGCCACAGAGAAAGGAAAAAAGGAGGCAAGAGGAGTACCGGGAAATAACTATCACGCAGCAGCATCCCCTGCATGGAAGGTTCTAACTGCATAACCTAGTGTATACTGCCTCACTAAATCAATAAAAGCAAACCATTCCTAATTTGGAAGTAACAAAAACGGAATTTATGCTTCATGGACCCACAACTAACTCGCAGGTTATCAGAATAACGGGGGAGAGAGAGAGAGAGAGAGAGAGAGAGAGAGAGAGAGAGAGAGTAGGGAGTAAACAGCAACCAAACATTGTTGTCACTGTTACATATGCCGATTGATTGCAAGCACGCTCATTTTGTTGAAAGCAACCCGAAAAGTTATCAGAAAAACTAATCAGTCCCAAAGCAAAAGCGTACCCGAGAGCGCTCGCCCTCAGGGGAATAACGCAGGAGGATGCCTCGAATATACTGAACCTTGATATCTCGGCTGGCATTGGCTAAAGCTGGCGGCAAGAACCTTTCCAAGGCGCTGAACAATAGAGGACTGAAATCCAACTCCAAGTCCACGTAGTTGTCCGGTATATGCTCGTTATTAGGGTACAGCCGTAGCCGGTGCGATGTTAACGCCGGCGAATGTGGTGGGTGAAAAACACCACCGCTGCCATTGGCTAGGGCATTTCCGCTGTTATTAGTGTCGAGATTACTATTCCTGTTTTCCTTTCCGTCGTTTCTCTGATCAAACATCGCCGAGGCGTCTGCTTCCGTCGACATAACTCCGTCCGGAAGGGAGTGCAAGGCAAATGGAAGCAATGCTGAGATTACGAGGTATTAGAGAGACATTATCGAGTAAATTGGGGTATGAACTCTGGTCGGAGATTTGGTTTCAAATCGATGGTGGGTTTCATCGGAATGAAAGATGAAGATTAAAATTAGGTTGGTTTATAAATCAAACTCTGCTATGTCCAGTGTTAAGCGGAACTGTGCTGTGTACATGAGGGATGAGCCACAATGCTGATAAACACCCACGTTACAATCATGGTTTTATTTAAATTAGATCACCCAATTAAATTGATAAATTAATATATATATTAGTAATCATAACACAATGAGAATATCTGGGTTTTAAATAGTGGTATAATTTTGTTAAAAAAAATCTTTTTGTATGATGAGAAGGTAAAGGAGATGAAATGTTAGGTTATAACTTTATTAAGATGCCTAAAAATTCAATATATTGAATTATAACTTTATTTTGTTCAAAAAGTCTACAATCTTAACCATAATGATAATGTTTTTCATCGAAAAAATATAACGTGTAAGTAATAATATGTCATCAAGTGTGACTTGTTGCATCGCTAGCTTGCCTTTCATTGCAACCGCATTCTAGTGCTGATTGGGATCAAGAACGAAATCCTGGACATCGTCGTCTGACTCCAGCTTTTGCTCAATCAGAGGGGCAATGTTGACTTGTTGCACCGCTAGCTTGCCTTTCATTGCAACCGCATAGCAGTTCTATGCCACTTTTACCCACTTCAGCCTGGGAGGGAAACTTCATGCGATATATAGGGGTGACACAACTATCTCCAAAGTCATTAGGGCCTGCCGAGGAGAATATTATAGGATGACCTTTCTTTTATAACAACAAAATTTATCCACAAGGAGTTGACATTGGACACAGATGGATGTCTGACAGCCCGAGCTGTTTGTAAACGCTATAATACGTAATGTTAGTCGCACTGCCTAAGTCAACATACACATGATGTACCTCTATAGTGTTATTAGGTGCAAGATTAATAATGAGGTCAATCACTAAATGTGTTGTCATGTCCCGCATGAACAGGATCATCTGGCCAATAAGGCAATTATTGAGACAATTGCGACTTCTTTGAAGGCGATTTAGTCAATGTTAAGGCCCTCTCGCTTAGTCTTGCACATAGCAGGACCGCTAGAGCTAGTGTAAATCACGTTGTTGACCTGAGGTTGATCTGCAAAATCAGGCCTTTCGTTGTCCTCATTGTCATCCCTAGTGCAGCAACAAGGCTCATCCCTTCGACACTTATCTTATGGAGGGGGTCAGCGAAAATGTAGACGGTTGTGTACCCGTGATCGTATGTCATAAAATTGATGGAGGTGAAATTGCTCGATTATGCACTCAATTGCGTGCGCCAACTGTCTACAATCGAGAATGTCGTGTCCAATATCTATATGATACTTGTTGTACAGTTTTGGATCCCTCTTTAAGCTCGAGTCTTGCAATTATGGCGGGTCTGTCCTCAGTCCGTCTTTTTCCACAAATGATGTGATCTTTTCCTTTAAGGCTAGTAAAGGCAACCATTCTTTGCCTCGGATTGCCTGGTGATCAAACGTGTTGCGCTTGTCCCTGGTGTCCTTGTTAGCTTCCTTCGTGGGATCATCTCCGCCAGTATATGTGTAAGCCTACTTAGCTTCCTGATTCAACCTGTTTGCTTCCTCTCCTCGGACATATTGATGTCCTTTCTCAAGGTACTCTTTGAGAGACTTAGGATCCTCTTCAGCCAGCTAGGAGAAGAGGTGGCATGCTCTGAGCCCATTAATGAAGATCGTCGCCATTACTCCATCATTGTGGTCTCCGACCTACAGGGTCATTTGTCAAAGGCTACATATATTTGAGAACAAACTTATGTGGCTTTTGTCGCAGAGTCACTAGATGGGAGGAGTTTTAGACAGACGGTTTACAAAACACGACATGTGGTTTGAATCTTTGACCTAGCTGTCGGAACAAGTAAACGAATTGAGATGGTAACTCATGGAACCATCTCATATCCTTCCCCCTCAAATAGACAGGGAAAGTCTTGCAGCTCAGCAACCTTGAATGTTCTTCAAACTCATATCGGTCTGAAACTGAAACAGATGAACGGTCGGGTCAGAGGTGCCGTCATAAGTGTCCATTTTGGGCATCTTAAAATTGTTTAGAGCCTAGTACTCTACGATCTCCTAGTAGAACATACTCTCTTACATGGCCCGCATATACTCTTGGTGGCGAAATGGTGAGCTATTGTCCTGGTTGCCTCGGATGTAGCGCAGTAGAGGTGCATGCTGCTTATGCTTGGAGTGACGATACCCTACTTATAAAAGATTTCCGCCGTGCGACAGGTGCTTAGTTACGTGTTTCATGCCCTTACCTCTGGCGTCTGCCATGAACTCATCCCGAGGCCTAGACGATTGTTATTGGGACCCTTCCTTCTGTTCATAGTATAGAAGAATGTCCTCGTCCATGCATACGACTTATGTGCATTTGCCCTTTAGCCTTTCAACCATGCTTCAAATACACATAAGTTTTTAGCCACATAGCGCACAACTCGTTTGTGTTACTTTTGAGTAACTTCTTGGGTGGTAACCGCGTGACCCCTTATCCCCTAAAGACCTGCTCCGATGGATAGTGAGTCTCGTCTCTCTGTTATCGACGGTGAGAAGACTCCTCACCGTCATGATGGGTGTTTTTACCCATATTCACAAAACGGTATATTTCTACAAGAAATAAAGGTGAATTAAGATGTGTGACCCTCATTCTAACGCCACATGATGAAGTTGAATCTTCACCTGGATGAGAGATGACCCGAATCAAGATAACGTCGCCAATGTCTTAGAAAGACGCAGTCAGTTGCGAGAGACAACGCTCTTAGAAACATGTGTGGGACAAACGACGTTAGAGATGTCAGAGCTATTGCTCTATGGAGAACCATTCGACACTCAAGTCAATTATGGATACAAACATAGTTGCAGATTGGGAGAATATATAGAAACCTGGCTCAATTTTTTGCTGGCTATGGCTACGTGTTTGTTTGTTGTGTTTTTTTTCCAACCTGCCCATGTTAGTGGTTGTTTCCCTCATTTGATATGTCTAGGAGAGCCAATGGATGTTAAAGAGATATTGGGTGATGACACGTGTGATGTCCCGCTAGCTAGTCATGTATGCATGGTGGCCGCATGACGCCAAGTGTCACGGCGCATGAGTAATATTGTTTGCTGGTAAATGTTTGTTTTGACCATTAGGCCGAGCTGCGCGGAGGTGCCTGTGCCACTAAAAGTGCGACCGATTGGCGCGACTGAGGTAGCAAATTCTGAGCCGACTTATAGCAAAGTATGAACATATGCCGGTTTTAGTACCAAATGGTTGGGATGAACTTGAGCCACTCTATAGTTCCAAAGCCGAGCTGGAAGAAAGGTGTGACTGTGCTGATCTGGACCTTTACATTGTTAGATGACTTCAATTGTGACGGATCAAATGGAACACACTTGTTGCTATTACCTGTAAGAATTTGGCATTATTAACAATTACCAAAGTAAAGGATTCTTTTGGAACAAATGGAAGGTAATCTTCCTTCTCTTTTACTGCCGGACGACACAATTATGAATTCTAATATCTATTACCGTGCAACATGTAATTGGTTGTTCAACGAATCGAACCATTTGCGAATCGTTCAAGTTTGGTTCGTGTTCGTTCGGTAATAGTCGGTAAACAAGCCGAATTCGAACAACTATTTGGGTTCGTTTACTAAAACGGACCAAAGTATTCGTGAATTGTTTGGCTCATTTAAACAGTTAAAAGGTTATCGAGCCGAATTCGAATCAATTTTAAAGTTCGTTAGCTAAACAAACTGAGGCAAATAGTTCGTTTAGCTCAACAAATCTGAATTCGAAAACCTAGTATTAGGTTCTGCTCGATTTGTTAACATCCTTATGTAATTCGTATTCTCATGCAGTGTTTGGAGGTGGGGAAGTTAGAGGCGAAGGGAGGGCCCGATAATGATAGGAAGAATGGTGGAAAAAGATGAAAATGAGGTGAAAGTAATGACCCATTCAAAAAAAACAAATTATCCCATCATTCCAAGCATGTTGCTGGAAAAAAAAATTCGAATAATCAAAATGTTGAACTTTTAAAATAGAGAAAATCGAATAACCAAAATATTAAAACTTTTAAAACAGAGTGACCGTACTATTCAAAAAATAGATTACTAACTAAAACGTTTTTTTTTTAAAGAAATAGTTTGATATTCTCCACTTTTCATTTGAATCAAATACACAATTTTCCTTGATTTTAGAATATGATGGAATAAATCAAAATGATTCACTAAATTGGCTGCGTTTCTTATATTGTGAAGTATCAGTTGATCGACACAGTTTGGTGTAATTTTTATTATGGGTCATGGAGAAACAACCTATTTGTGTTTCTAACACATGAATATGGTTGCGTAAATACGACCTTTTTGTATCTTGTCATAGACGAGAGTATTTAAATCAATGCGTTAATGTTATTGTTGATGTTGTTTAATATTCTCTAATGTTAGGTCCAAAATGCAAAACATAAAAAACATGGTCAAATGGGTCAAACAGTCTTACCAAAAGCCCGAGTTTTGGTAATTCCGCATGTCCATTGTCCCTCTCTCTTCTGCATAGGTTCATTGCGATCAAGCGGAGTTTCCGAGGACACCTCTACCCTCCGGACCGGGCCCACACCAAACTGGAAATACTAGAAAAGGTCGCCACCAACTACCATTTTTCCAGTCGCCAACCTTTCGGTCTCTTTTTCCTTGAATAAATAAATCTCTCCGCATTTTCTACAGCCTGAGGGAATAGTTGAAGTCGTTGAAACTGCGACTTTGATTTGATTTGATTTGATTTTTGATCAATCGAGATGGCGTCCGCGAGTTTCGTTAAGCTGAACGCAGCCTCCTCATCGTTGATTGGGCAGCAATCTTTTAATCATCGAACTGTATCGGCTTCTTCCGTTTCTTTCCGCCGCCGCTTGTCCGTCGTCCGAGCCTCCGGATCTTACTCCGATGAGCTCGTCAAAACCGCTGTAATGTCTCTACCCGCTTATGTTTCATTTCTGATGTTTTGTTTTTCCTTTTCTCTTGCATGAACACGACTTCTTTCTCTTTCCTTTCTAGGAATTTTAATCATTGCTTATTCTTTGTATTATTAAAAAATTTTTCTTTTCATGTTTAATCGTGAATCACGAAGTACTTGATAATTTGATCTGGTGAATTATATGATCTCATGGTTCATGCAGATTATATCCCCTTTAACCTTGAGCAGCTTCTTTTTCCATGTTTGATTCTTGTTTTTTCTTTATTTTCTGGTTAAATATATAGTTTTTGTTATCGCTATTATGTGTTATAGTATGTTTTGATAGCTGGTAGGTGAGATTTTATTTATTTATGTGCCTTATAGACCAAAAGCTGTGAAGTTTTTTCACCTAAACCTTTACTGCTTATCAAAATTAGAAAAACAAGATGACTACAATATTTACATCCTTCTCTTACATTTTGTTTCTAGTGTTGGATTACTACTTTTTCGCAATAAATGATCTAGGTTGCATCCCCATGTCTTTCTTGGCAATCATTTAACTATAATGCCAATAATTAGGTTTGATTTGCTTCATACCTTTCATTAGTGGTTTCATCAGAGTTCAAGTACGGGTACTGGCTATTGTTACTTGATGCTACTTCTTAAATGACTGCAACAATAACAAAACTCGAGCTTTATCCCAACTACGCGGGGTTGCCTACATGGTTCATTTGTCTTTGTTGCATCCTTTTACAAACCACGCTCTACCCAATGTCCAGAGATGTTCTATCTAATATTTTATCAGCAAAAGAATACTGGGATTGGAAAAATGATGCATTAAATTTAGATATTTGCATTTATGTGTTGATTGCTTTCTTTTGCCCATATGGAACAGAAATCTATTGCTTCTCCGGGACGAGGTATTCTTGCCATTGATGAATCAAATGCAACTTGTGGAAAGAGGTTGGCATCAATTGGTTTGGACAACACAGAAGCCAATAGGCAGGCTTATAGACAACTTTTGCTGACCACTCCTGGTTTGGGTGAATATATTTCTGGTGCCATCCTTTTCGAGGAGACTCTTTATCAGTCCACTATTGATGGGAAGAAGTTTGTGGATTGCTTGAAGAATGAGAATATTGTGCCTGGGATCAAAGTTGATAAGGCACGCTTCTTTTGACATCTCTTCTCTGTGGAGTTCTAGATTCTAAATCTAATTTCTAATGTTGTGGAATTCGTATACAGGGTTTGGTTCCCTTACCAGGATCTAACAATGAATCCTGGTGCCAAGGTTTAGATGGATTGGCTTCTAGATCTGCTGAGTACTATAAGCAGGGGGCTCGATTTGCAAAATGGTACGTAGATTTTTTTTTCTTGTTTCAATTTGGATTTGTTGATCTTCAGACCCCTGGTTATGACAAGGAGTTCGAATTTGGAAATTTTAGGAGGACAGTTGTTAGCATTCCTTGTGGTCCTTCAGCCTTGGCTGTAAAAGAAGCAGCATGGGGTCTTGCTCGCTATGCTGCTATTTCTCAGGTATCTTAACGCCGAGCAGGGTCTTTCCACAAGCTTTGGATGAGACATCCGAGGTTAACTTAAAGCTTTTTGCAGGATAATGGCCTTGTTCCTATTGTAGAACCAGAGATTCTCCTAGATGGAGACCACCCAATTGAAAGGACACTTGAAGTGGCAGAAAAGGTTTGGGCAGAGGTTTTCTACTACTTGGCTGAGAACAATGTCATGTTTGAAGGAATCTTACTTAAGCCAAGCATGGTAACTCCTGGTGCTGAGCACAAGGAGAAGGCTTCTCCAGAAGCTATTGCAAAACATACGCTGACCATGCTCAAGAGGAGAGTTCCTCCAGCAGTCCCTGGAATCATGGTACGAGAACCTCGCAGTTTCATAATGACAAATGGATTCTTCTTCATCCTTCTCTAATTTATTTTCTCAGTACTTATTCATATTATCGATCTGATATATCAATTGCACCTCAAAGATCATTTGAGCTACTAAGTGGATGATGTTGAATCTAGTTACTTATGAGAAGACTGTTATCCTGGGAAAAGAGGAGGGATGGTGTTTTATCAGGGAGGAAATGTCTACCACTGCTAGCAATCAACAATTTCTTTAATGAGCATGTTTTACAGTGAATCTTCATAAGAAGATTGACTATTTGTGTAAGAAAGAGAGGTAAAGAATGCGGCCTTCTCTATCATGTCGTTGAAAAGGAACCTTTGCTTTTTTTCACCTCTAAAATTTTTGCTGCTTTTGTGTTTTCACTCTATTGAAATGTTCATCTATTCATTTATCAATTTGCCATCCCTGTTTAGCATTCTGACACCTACTCTCGGTTGCACTCGTATGCCAGTTCTTATCAGGAGGTCAATCTGAAATGGAAGCTACGTTGAACCTTAACGCAATGAATCAAAGTCCCAACCCATGGCATGTCTCCTTCTCATACGCACGTGCACTTCAGAACAGTGTCCTGAAGGCATGGCAAGGACGTCCAGAGAATGTTGAAGCTGGTCAAAAGGCACTGCTTGCGCGCGCAAAAGCCAACTCCACCGCGCAACTTGGGAAGTACACTGCTGACGGGGAGAGCGATGAAGCTAAGACAGGGATGTTTGTTAAGGGATACACCTATTGAGTTGCTTGTTTATGAAGGCTTGCTGCCTTATATTCTCTAGTTCTGTATTTTATGTTTTGTACTCATCTCTTCATAGTCTAAACGCTGAGAATTACCAGGAGGGCTAATCTTGCCCTTTACCCGATTTTTTTGCCTGTGAAAGTTTCAATGGTTAAATAAGTGGTTTGAAGAGTTAATTTGCTTGCTATCAGAAAGAATTTGAATTTTATGTGTCTTACGGTTTTGGTCGAAAGATTGAATTGAAGGTTTGTTTGAGCAAACCTATTTGTACTCGGTACCAGGAAATCAAGTGATAAAGATTAGATTCGTACATTATATTTCGACTTTTACCTAAAGATACGCGTTGTGGTATTTCCTTTCCTTGTCTACTATCATGTATTGATTCTAACTGATGGATGACTTCCACGTGATTTGTTGTGGTGAAATTCATCAACTCTCACATGGTAAGTTCTCTCCCTTTTAAAAAATCTAGCTCCACTCGATAGCCGATCCTCCACCACCCCACGTCGGCCATGGCCTCCGTCTCCTTCTCCTTCTCTTCTTCAACGTCTCCTCCCTCTTTTTCCTTTGCAAACAAAGGAAACATGATCCGATCACTGTTAAAGTATCTTCTACCAATTACCTCTGTAATAAGCAAGTTGAATTTTTGTTACTACCCAAAACCTCATGCCTCTTGTTGATGGCAGCAAGTTACCTCCACCTCAATTCATTCAAGGTACTCCTGCCACTGGCGTCCATCCCTTCCCCGTCCCAGATCCCGATTACCGAACGTGGGTATCTCAAGACCGTAATCTCATGAGCCTCTTGTTTTCTTCCATCACTGAAGAAGCTCTCGCAGAAACCCCCAGTTGTAATCCCGTGAAGTCTAGAAATCTATGGAAATTGCATATAGCAACCGTATCAAGGCACGAGAAATTCAATTGAAATATGAACTTCAGTTGCTTAGGCGTGGTTCCCGCACCGTCAACCTTCTAGAGTTTGTGCAAGAAACTTGCTGCCACTGGATGTTCCGTAGCAGATATTGATGAAGTCCACTGGTTTCTTCGTGGACATTGTTTTGCCTTTACGAGTTTCTCAGCAGCACAATTAGCTCAGACCCCCTGCCTTCCTTTCGTGATCTTGTGTCTAAGGCCGAAACTTTTTCCAAGCATCTCTTGAGACCTCCTCCTTTCCACCAGTCACATTTTGTTCCTATTCGTTGGATCACGGCCGTTCTGCGTCCCCTGCTCCATTATATTTGCGTGGGAGTCGCCGTGGTAGTTTCTCACAGCGTGGCGGGAGGGGTGGCTGATCTGCAGGCCGGCGTCCACTTCGCTGCCAGTTATGCCGCCAAAACGGACACTATGTTGATGGGTGCCCATAACGATTTGATTGTTCGTTTCGTTATCAGCCTGCCGGTCTTTCTGAGGCGTTTCATTTGGCTTGCAATGTTTCTGCACCCTCTAGCTTTGGGGACTGGTATGTTGATACGGCACACTTGACTCCCTCAACATCGGTGGTTTCTGACACCGTCCCTTTCCCTTATTAATGGTGTGGATTTTACTAGGAAGTGATCTTATATTCAAATCGAAAATGTCCAAGTTTACAATTATTCTTACGCCCCACTATTGATTATTTACATATGCTACGTCTACAACAACATTGCCGCAATGTGCTACTAGTAATCTATTTACATGACATACAATCTCATCCCGAGCGCAACTAGGGGGGTTGAGGTATACATCCGCGAACTTTTTGGTTCATCCAATACCAGATACTCGACATTGCCTCTCGAAAAACGTAACGCTACTCAACGTCATTCCACAGGAAACCTCAAAAAGCTTCCAAGTTTGCCACAATCCACTGGAACGGAATACTGAAATTGCAGAATTGATATATATCTTCGCGGCGGACAAATGTTTTCCAAACTTGTTTGGCCCAAATACATTCACGCAAAACGTGTAATATGTCTTGCTCCACATTTCCACACACTTTGCATGCGCTGTCTACTGCTACACGGTGCTGCTGCAAACTTTTACCAACTGGGATGGCCTTGAGGCTTATTTGCCATAATAGAAAATTCAAGCGCCATGACCTTTTGATAGCCCATATGTTATCCCATGGAGAAAGAGTTGAGGTGTTGGAGTCATTACTTAGCAACTGATATGCGTTTCTAAATAACGTCTCATGTGTGTTTTGGGACGCGTTTCTGAACAGTGTTCTAGGTCTATTGGGATGTCTGTTTAGATAGATTTTTTTTTTTTCAATTTATACAACATTTGTGGATTTATTTTATTGAAAATATGATAATGTTTGAAATCTCCGGATACTCTACACAAATGCGTTGAAAATAGACTTGATGTTCTCGATGCTGCCCCCTCCGTTTTCTAGTCGGCGGCAACATTGCAAGTCTTATGAAATGAGACAAGATCCCTTCATCTATAATTATCTTATTTTTCTTTCCATCGCATTACACGTGACAGTAGAGTTGGTGAGGCTAAATGCAATGACTCTCATATAGCCTCACCACCCCTCCCCCTGCTGTCACGTGTCGTACGGTGGGAAAATGGATGAGTGAATTGTGATGAGGTGATCCAAACTCTTAACTATAAAGATTGTGTTAGACTTAGATACGTTTTGTCCACATTCCACACCACAAGTCTTTTAGAACAAAGATCAAAGGTGAAAAATAAATAAATAGAAGTCTGCAGGGTGAATATTGGATAAGTTTCTTATGTCCGTTACATGTTTCATTTTCTATTTCAATCAATAAAAATATGCCACACATATTAGTTCTAGAATAATAATATGTCACACATACTAGTTCTATTTCAATCAATAAAAATATGTTACATGTATTAGTTATAGAATAATAATTGAATATATATAGCATGTCTCCATATGAACAGGTCAACGTAAGATGGACTAGAAATCATCTTCCTTGAATATTAGCCAATTAAAGAAATCTGAATTATAAACTGATTAACGTAAATAATTTTTCTGAAAGAATAGATAGTTTATATAATTATATTTGGTGTAAATAGTTTAAGATGGGCTAGAAATCATCTCCTTTGAGTATTAGCCAATTAGAGAAATCAGGAGTATAAGCTAATTAAGGGAAATAGTTTTTTTTTTCTGGAAGAATGTATAGTTTAGATTTGATGTACACAGTTTATCTTATTAAAGATTAGTTGCAACTATTTTTGATTTAAACCAAATCTATATAGCACTTATTACGTCTCAAATTTTTTTCCCCGGTTTGATTTAAACATAGTTTAAAAAAAGTCAAATTTTGTAGGTTACTATTTTTATTCTATTATTAATTGTTACTCTAGATAAATTGAATATTATTCTATTTTTTATTCTTAACTGGTTGTTGGAGGTAAAATAGAAAAAATTATGTAAATATTAATTAAAACTATAATATAAAAAGTTTGAATAATAATATTTAATGTTTTTGTGACACAAATAACAGGAAAGAGCTGAATATTTTGGTAGAGTAAGATATATGTAGTGCCAATTAGTATATCCAGCAGAGGCCGTTACCTATTCGTTTCAATCATCCTGAGTCTTCGCCGGAGCTCTGAGCTCTCTGTATGCATCTATCTTCCCTCCATATCTCCCATTTCAGTTCCCCCTCCAAAACCCTAAACCAACTGAATCCCCTACTTCCACCGCCCCCTTTGGTTCTCATGTTTGACAGGCTGCCTTCCAATCAAGGCGCTATTTATGTCCCTCCTCCCTTCCGTTCGTCAAGTGGCAGCAACTCTTCTCCCGTTGTCAATACCACAACTTTAGCTGCCTCTCCGGTTTCTATGTGCAAACGTCTATGTTCTGATACTACATGTAGTAATCCGTATCCGTATTTGTCGGCTCATTTTTGTCAGACACAGCAGCAGAATAATGCTCCAAGAGATCACATTTCATCAGAAGCTGTTCTTCCAGTGAGTGTTATCCATCATTTAAGGTTGCTGCTCATGTTTTGTGTGTTGACTGCATTCCTGCATTTTTAGGCGCATGAAAACTTATGGTGCTTTGTTGATTACGAGTTTTTCCGTCTTCAATTTTTACCATAGTGCATGTTGTCCTTTCATTATTAAAAAAATGACTTTAATGCACTAAAATGTTAATGAAAATTAGATATTTGCTGCTGCCGGGTGGTTTATTGACGATGCACTTTCTCAAGATAACAATGCATCCTCCGTGAAACAATCAGCTAATTAGAATGCAACTTTGTTCATATTCTTGGATAATTTTGCTACGTCTAGGTGCCTCCAGATGTGTTGCACTTTCTGCATGGTTAGCATCAATAGCACATAAGACAACGGTCTCCTTTGGTGTTCATGAATTTTTTTTTACTTAATATCAGGATGATTGCACCTCTGATGAATTAGACCCCTGGAAGAGGAAATTAATGAACTTTATTCAGAGCAGTGATCAGGTTGAACTCGTCTCGCGTGAGAAAAATGATCGCCGAGATTATGAAAGAATATCAACACTAGCTTGTCAGTTGGGCTTGTACAGGTATTTTTTTGAGCTTGATATAGATAGATTTTCAAATCTTTATCTGGGTTTTCACTTAGTCTGAAATTGCATATGAAATTGCCTTTTCCAGCCATTTATATGCAAAGGTGCTTGTTGTGAGCAAGGCGCCATTGCCAAACTATCGCTTTGATTTGGATGACAAGCGTCCACTAAGAGAGGTATTTTCGTCCTAGAATTGGGAAGTATTCCTGTTGCGTATCACATGAAGGCAGACATGTTTTTTTTCTATATATATCAATGTCATGAAACATTCTCTCCTATTTTGCTCCTTCTGAAAATGTGCTTTGTATGTTTCATATCCTTCACTCATAACTTCATTCAATACTGAACATGCATAATTCAGGATATTGAATTTTAGTAGACAGTGCAAAAGATCTGACTGACTTTGGTAATTAGAGGCAATTATTCGGTTTAAGAGTAGAATTAGGGGCTAAAATTGTCAAATGTAATGATGAATCGTGTATCATTAATTCATAGGAGAAGGATTTTTTGAGAAGTCCACTGAATTGGGAGTAAATCTGTCAATTGCCATATCAATTTTGGATCGTTTTACTCATGTCCTTGAAGACACTGAGTTTCGAAATAATCGACAGGTTATTTTGCCTCCTGGCTTGCAAAAACGAGTAGAAACCTATCTAGAAGAGTACACTTGTAACAAGCCTAGGGGTGTGGGTGTTTCTTCTGAATCAAACAGTAATGATGGTGTTGCTGTTGATGATGGGTTGTTGGAGAATCAGGAACCACTTTCTCAAAGTAAGACGGATAGAGAAAAAAATGCATGGCGAAGAAGTTCACAGATGCGGTCCGAGCTGCAAACTTGGCAGGTTTGTTAAATTAGTACAAGGTATTTGTTTGTTCCTTTGTGCTTGAGGCCCCGTAATCTCAACAGTAAAACTTTTGACTGTCTTCAAACTTTGTCGCCTGTTTATGTTTTAACCATTTAACTTTGGAAGCACCTTTCTCTTCCTCTGAATGAATGCAGTTAGACATGCAGGGTTGGTGGATGCATGTTTTACTTGGATCAATATCCAAACTGTTGGTTCTGTTAATTTCTACCTCCTCTGCTTCTAATATTTCTTCTGCTGCTGATGACATGATCACTGAAGCACATGTAGAGTAGAAATTCTCTCGCTTATGGCCTGATGCATTAGTGCCAACATCTCTAACTTGCATGAACTCTATTAAAAGCACCTGTTTTCTTTACTCTGAGGAGAATTTAGTGTGGTTTCTTTGTCAGCACGAGGAAGATGACAGCATCATTAGGTATTTGCTCTAAACGTAATTACATCAGTAGGTATTTTCTCTAAACCTGACTATCAAAATGATTTTGATACTTTTTAAGATTTATATTCATTATGCTGTCTAATATTAAGACATCTTAGTGATAGTGTCAACTTTATCTTTCACAAATTATTTGATCTTTTTTGTCACTGAATTTAAGCTGCTGTTGTTTACATGATGAGTTCAAAGAAAAATATATCGTTGTGCAACCACCATATTGTAGAAATTTATTTTCAAATTTGAATACATATTGATTGCCTCCTGGATACTCAGGTACTGGTTCTGCCTCTTTCAAAAGCAACCTGTCCCAGCAATGACGATGGCCCTAATATTTTCCTTTCTAGGCATAAGAATTTATTTCCAGTTCATCTTTTGAGCTTTCTTTTTTTTGGTTCCATGGATGAGATACTTTTGAGCCAGCTTTTCATGAAATAGTTTCATCACTTAATGGCTGAATGTGTTGCTAAAGTAGAAAAGGTTCTAGCTGCAGATATATCTGTGGCAAGTCTGGCGACAAAATTGCTGATGAAATCAGATGTTTATGAGAAATGTCTATAATGTGATCTCTTTTTGCATGTCTATTTGTAAATTCTTTGTTCTCGTTAATTCAGGGCCTAATAATTTGGCTGCTCTTGCTTCATCCTGTGTGGACAGTGGCAATTTTTGATGGCGCTCAGTTAGGTTCTCATCTGTAGCATCTATGTATCTAGATGCTTTCTCTTGCAACTTTTACCTTTCTTCATTTGTCAGTTGGTTTCCTGGATGTCAAATTGCATGTTTGGGTGAATCTGCACCTGTCTTACCAATTCCTGCTTTATTTCAATTAATATGCAGTGGCATTTGTTTGTAGTTCTGATTTCCTTTGTCTTTACTCTCTTTAGGAATCTCCTGAAGGTAAGAAGATGCTAGAATTTCGTCACAGTCTCCCCGCCTACAAGGAGAAGGAAGCCATATTACGTGGTATATCATGCAACCAGGTACAAGAAAATTTCAGCAGTTCACTTGGCATGTGCTTGTCGAGCGTGAGACCTGTGACTAAGGCAGCAAACTCTGTAAATTTTCCTAAAATTGTTAATTTCATGGTAATATATTGCTTGGAGAAGGAAGCTTCCGGACTGTGGTAAAAGTTGGCAGATCAAGTCGATAATGGACGCATTTCTAGTTGGAATTCCTCTCACATAAAAACAAGAATTTATATAACCGTTTCAGCTTATTTGTGGAGGACGCAAATAGCGGTAACGCTGAATGTAAAACATATTACCTAGTGCCATAATATCAAAGGCTTACAGCAGGAAGATTGTAAAAGCCATTTGATTATTCCCCCTCGAATGTCTGTCCTTTTCTGGATGCAGTTTGGGAATCCTAAAATAAGAAAGCCTGGCCAAGCATGCATGCTAACGGTGTAGCTTTAGGAAAGCTAAACTCTTGCTTATAAGTTAAAATAGGCCGTTGAGTTTGGTATTCATGTCTCGAGGGTTGTAGTGCTAGAAAGAAATGAAAGCAATCTTGCCTGCACAGGTGGTTATAATCTCAGGTGAAACTGGTTGCGGTAAGACAACACAAATTCCGCAGTTCATTTTGGAATCTCAAATTGAATCAAATCGTGGTGGGACATGTGGCATCATATGTACACAACCTCGAAGAATATCTGCAATATCTGTGTCTGAAAGAGTTGCAGCAGAGAGAGGAGAAAAGTTGGGAGAAACAGTAAGTGCTGCATATTGTTATGCTTTATTTCTAGTTCTCTAATATCTACTTTTTTTTTTTGTTACAGGTGTAATACTACTTAATTCTTCCCTGGCTAATCACTGCAGGTTGGTTATAAAGTACGGCTAGAGGGCATGAGAGGGAGCGATACTCACCTCCTTTTCTGCACAACAGGCATCTTGTTAAGAAGGTTACTGGTTAATAGAAACCTGAAGGGTGTAACACATGTCATAGTGGATGAAATTCATGAGCGTGGGATGAATGAAGGTGAAATACTGTTTGAGTTGATTTCCTGATTTGCTGCTTTACTGATGAGAATACTAACAGTTGTTGCGGTGCTCCTTTCAGATTTTCTGCTTATTGTTTTAAAGGATCTCCTACCTCGCCGGCCCGACTTGAGGCTCATTTTGATGAGTGCAACACTAAACTCGGAGCTCTTTTCTTCATACTTTGGCAGAGCACCTGTGCTTCGTATACCAGTAAGTTCATCATGGGCTCTATTTCTTGTGTTTGAATATTTAGCTTTCTGTAAGTCAGATCTGATATTGTCCTGATCAAAATAAAAGGGTGTTTACAAGATAGTAGATGTGCTCAATTTCTTCTTAGACCTCATTGATGGTTATATCTTTTTCTCCAAGTGTTCTCTTTTGGATATGGATAACCTACGCAGGATGCAAAATGTTGTTTGGCTTTGCAAATTTACGTGATGGTTGTATTGCATGTTAGCATCGGCCGTTAGTGTTTCTTTCTTTTATAAGCATAACATATTTTCCTCATATAGAGAGCTTGTGAACTGTTACTTGTGGTTTAGTTAATACTATTGTTGTATTATATCTTATTTGTTACGGCTTCTTTTCGTAGTGGCTTGGAAAAGTCAAATTTTTGTAAGTACAAAGTCATATATAAGGCAGTATTGATAGTTCGAGGGTCCATTTTTGGCTGGTAGAAACTAACTATATTGCTCCTCTGATAATGGCATAAGTGAAGCAAACATCTCACAATTATACTGACTACAAAAATTGTAGTATAGATTCTATTAGTCCCATGATCTTTGCCAGAGAAATGTTTATTCTATTTTCCTTTACCTTTTTCTTATTCAAGTTTTGACAAAGCTAATGCTAGATGAGGGTCTTGGAAGGAAACATGACATGAATCTTCCTCACATTAGTTCTCACTGTGTAGAAAGAGTGAACATTTTATCGTAACTCCTTTTTTCTCCCCTCTCTCTAAAAATTCCGTAACTTCTCTCCTTCTCCAACTCTCATCCCACCCCTCTACACCCATTCCTCACTGCTCAGAAAGAAAACCATTGTCGGCGGAGCTTCCTCAGCCCTCTCCAGCCTGTGGAGATTCATTTGATTTCAAGTCCATCTAAGTGGAGATTTATTTGATTTCAAGTCCATCTAAGCATAGAGGTGCTTCCTCAAGCCTTCTCCGTCAATTCCGACAACGGCGCTTATCTACCCATGCGATGTCGCTCATCTCCGACAAACAAAACCCATTTGTCATTTTCGAAAAATACTTTCTTTGCTTGATCTTAACTCGATCTAGACCACTACCCTTCCTTTCTTCAGCGTTAAAAAGGTGAATCCTTTTCACTTCCTTCGAACGAAGTTATCGGTGGTAAGCAAAAATGAGGTTCTCGATCATTGGCTAAGTATTGGGCAAGAAAGCCTCTTTTACCAATCTCATAAATTTCGCAGAAGCTAAATGGTCCAGCAAAGGGCTTATGAAAACTCATAAAATGTCAGAAGGCATCTTCATTTTCAGATTCTTATCCGAAGATTGACCGAATGAAATCCTGGAAAACTCTCCAGTGTCTTTTGGCAACAGAGTCTTGTTCTTGTGGCCTTGGACTCCTGACAAGAAAAATTGAATAACTAAAGCTCAATGTCGTTTTTGTTTGGTGAGGCTCCTTTCTTTGATGCTCCAATATTTCAACACGAACACTCTGAGTAGGATTGAGTGTCTCATTAGAAAACCCCTCTTCATGGATAGAGCCACAAGTTCTCAGACTGGAGTTGCATTTGCATGAGTTTTTGTAGAAATCAAGGCTGGAGAAACTGATGTTCACGGATGAATACGGTGAAGTTCTTTAAGAGATATCTTATGAGTGGATGCAATACAATGCACAATTTGTAAATCTTTTGGTTATTGTTTTGAAGCTGTGTAAACGGCTGAAGGTCATCCAAACACTTGGTCGGCACAAAGCTCCAATCAGTGACATAAAAGAAATGACCAACCAAAGAAAGAAGAAAATAGGAAAGAGCATCTCTAAAGCAAATAAGACGAATAACATGGAGTGGTCTTCTCAGACAAGCACTAGCAGAAGAGTAGCAAGGAACAACTTTGGATGGTTGCCAGTGCTAGTAGATACTCCTCGAAGGTGAAAGGTTTGCCCTCTGAGAAAATACCCCAAAAACATCCCGAGAAGCTGATTTCAAAAAATAAATTTGACAACTTGGTGAATGAGGATGGTTATGCTCCAGATTGTTACTCTGAGGAGGAATTGACTTCCTTAGAATATGAAACAAAAGAACATATGCCTGAGAAAGAAGAAAAGAACAACACTGCTCAGAAGATGGCCAAGAAGAAAGAAAAGAAGCTAAACACACAACTGGAAGAAAACACCACCGAACAAATGGAAGTGATTTCAACTGAAAATGGTACCTTTGGAGGAAAGCTTACAAAGAAGAATCACAAGACAAAATAAATGAGTACAATGAAGTAGAGTATGGAGGAGATGAGATGGATGAAAAACAAAGTTTTCAAGTTTTGGAAGACAATTGAAGAAGAAGAACCAAAGAGGTAAAGTACAGAAGCGCTCCCATGAACTAGAAAATGAAAGTGGTGATATGGTGGAACTTGAACCGCTACTGGATGTTTACGTTCCTCCTAAGTCTCATGTTTGGGAGTCTGAGGTTAAAGAATAAATTCAACAGCCCGATGCAGTGGTTGACTTAATAGAGGGCACTGACGCTAAGACTGTTAAACAATATAGTAGAGGTAGGAGTAGAGGAAAGAGACCAAAACAATTAGTTTGGTCTCTCTTTTGTTAGTGACTTTGAATTGCTCCCTAAAAGTAGGCTTAGCCTATTCATGACTTGAAAACACATTGAGCAATTGCTAGTTGTACTGCTTATTATAATGACTATCTTTTATGCAAATTTCCATATCTATGAAATTTAACTTACAAAGGAACATATTATCGTGGTCCGGTGCATTTGTTTAACTGGTGCTAGAGGTTTAGCTAGCTTTATCTTTGTACAGAACTCTTGAAAGCACATGACGGGATTATTTTCAAATACGAGGGGGCACTGCTTCCCAAATTAACCTTATACTTTGGAGACCCTCTGTATGTCTGATCTTGCATTCCACCTTCTTAATTTACTTACCTAATTTCCTGTGAAAAACTAATTTGGATCGGGATACTGCATTGCAGCATGCATCATTCGTCTGCAGGTTTAGCATGTGATGTTGTTCCAGCCTTACAGGTTGAGGTAGTTCAGTTTGTGATAGGAGAGGTTCCCCCATGCTAAGCTGTTTGAGGGACGATATTCTCTTGTTGGACAGATTCATGCTATCTCTTGGCAGAGGCCATAGGAAATAAATGTAGCAGAGACATTGAAGAAATTATTCTCATCAGAGATCAACCAACAAGACGTAGCTTGTTTTCCTTTTCAAATTTATCATAAACTGTGTGCATGAGGGGCATCAAGAGTTTGAGTACAGATTACTTTTTGACTATTTGGCAAGTGAGACGAGTTACAATGGAAGCCACACTGTGAACCTGGTGGCGATAAGCTAAATTGGAGGCCACGGCCTTCAATCCCCTGACTATCTGGGCAGGAATCTTTATTATCTTCCCTGGCCAATTGGGCTATCCCAGTTGTTTTTGAAGTTTGTCCTTTAACTGGAGTAATTAATGCAGTAGCTGTGGGAGATGTTCAGGAAAGTGCAGCGTTAGCTCTCTATGGACACCTGCCCTTATGTAGGGTCTTTTTTTTTTTTGTATTTTAGAAATTTTAAGTTACTGGTACAATTATAAACTTCAGTTGGCTTTATTTAGACTCACCCATGTTGAACTTCAAACTCTTACTGTTGCTCATTGCAAAGTCTTTGATATTCTATGGTATTAGGGGAAATGCTAAGTTTGTTACTTTAAGAGCACTATTAAGGGATTGGGTCATTTGGCTTATGGATTCCCCATGGCTTGGAATCATGTGTACTTGTTGGAAAAGGAAATTAGTAATCCATAGCCTCGATCTAACTCTGAGGACTTTCGCCTATGCCCTCATGTAGGGTTTTACATATCCAGTACAAACCCATTTTCTGGAAGATATTCTAGAAATGACGGGTTACAGGCTTACTGTCGACAATCAAATTGATGATTATGGTCAAGAGAAACTGTGGAAAGTGAACAAGCAAGTCTCAAGAAAGAGGAAAAGTCAAATTGCTTCTGCTGTTGAGGTATCTCTTTGCTGTGTTGTACTGCAAGTAATATATTAATTATCGATGACTTGGCTTATTTTTGTCTTGGCGTGAGAACATAACCAGGGTGTGCTCAAGCCGGCAGATTACAAGGTTTACAATTTGCAGACACAAGAGTCCTTATCTTGTTGGAATCCTGATTGTATTGGCTTCAACCTTATTGAATATCTTCTATGTCATATATGTGAAAACGAAAGGCCTGGTGCTGTCTTAATATTCATGACTGGTTGGGATGATATAAGATCTCTAATGAATAAGCTCGAAGCCCATCCTATTGTGGGTGATGCTACACGGGTGCGATTGTTAGCCTGTCATGGTTCAATGTCTACTTCGGAACAGGTAATTTATCTTTGCAAATGAACGTACTGCGAATCCTTACTAATCAACAAAAGTTGTTATTTCCTTTTCTTTTTTAGATTTAGTGTTACAAGTCTCACTCTTCCTCACCAAGAGCCAAAGCACTAAAAGGAAAGTGGGCATGGGGACATCAACGCATGAAAAGGGTGCTAAAGAAACATGAATTGACATTGCTATAGGAGAGTAATATTAATATGACCTATTTCGTTTTTTGCATATTGTTGAAGCTGTTTACTCGTCTTCTAATTGATCAGCTGTCCTTTTTCAGTACCAATACATAGTGATGGTTTTCAATCTTGTTCTTGGAACTTAATTGGCCAGTTTTTTGGGTAAATTGCATGATTCCTGTCTTCCAGTGCCCTGACATGTTGAATGAGTTTAGTTTGACATCTTGACCTTATATTTAGTGTCTTCAGTAGTTCTTAACTTTCATCACTTGAATGATGACTCACATCAACAGGTCTGTTTTGCTTGGGCGTAGCTGTGCAGATGAAACTTTTTTCTATGAATAGAAGTCAGAGGGAACAACATATAGAGGTTTTGAATAATGTTTTTACATACCTAGCTCCTCTTGCCTCGGAACATGAGCACATGAAAGCTCATGTATGGTCTTTTCTTCAGAGGCAAGCAATAGAAGACACAGACGCAGACACACATACACATCTATTCTCCACGAGGCCTTGACCTACCATAGAGATTAACTAAGGATTGAAAACCTCTTTAAAACTTAAGGGAATTCTGGCAATAGTCCTATTCTCCTTAAAAGATATTTCCTTTTCAGGAGTTGTGGCATTTTAATGTTTCTGTACGTAAAATGAATCTTGTCATTGCTGAGGTTTCAACTTAATTTCTCTTTTCCTTCCATTGCTTGTACCCCCTACTTCTTACAGATTGATTACAGTGATATTACACTAGCACGAATTAGTTTCTGACAACTTTTATTATTTCTCTTTGAGTGAATTTTCTAATGATAGTGATAGGTTTGGAGTTTGAACAGTTTCTGGTTTTAAGCTTATCATTTTTATTTGGATGCTTGCAGAGACTAATGTTCGAGGAGCCTGAAAGTGGAATAAGGAAGATTGTTCTAGCTACAAATATTGCTGAAACCAGCATCACAATTAATGATATTGTGTTCGTCATTGATTGTGGAAAGGCAAAGGAGACATCATATGACGCACTCAATAATGCTCCTTGCTTGCTTCCGACGTGGATATCTAAGGTTTCTGCTCAGCAAGTAAGTCCATCACAAGCTTTAGATTGTGGGCTCATCTTATTTGCAATTGTTGGAATTGTTTAATTTAGAAGATTACTTTTGGTTCACATTTTTTCCAATTCCAATGGAGTCAATGATATACTCTTCTATGACTTTGAAATATGATGGAATAAAGCAAAATGACTCACTAAATTGTATGTCCTCTATGTGTTTCCAACACATCAGTAAGGTTACGTCCAACCCCTTCTTACCCCGCCATAGACAGGAGCCTATAAGGCAATGGAGAAACGTTGTTGTCTTTGTGTTGTATTACATTGGTTTATTTAACTAATGAATATTGAAAGCATGAAAAGATATGTTTCGGGGATCGAGATTATAGTTGGAAAAGATGAAAAGGGAAAAGAACTTGATCAAATAGAGGGGCCAAATGGGAAAAGTTAAATTGGTTCTTTGGATCACGGCTTTAGTGTTAGTATTAATTTTTGAGGGAAAAAGAACGCAAGTATGTGCTTTTAGTGTAGGTTCCCCTTTTATTAGTATTTGTTCAGTTTTTCATTCTTTGTTCTTGAAGCTTCTTTGAGGGAATGGGGGAAGGGGTTTTGGTTGGGCAAAGTTTTTCGTTTTCAGTTTTTGGTTGGAAGAGACTACGATAAGTTGGTTTGCAAAACGTGTTTGTCTGTCTGCATCTAAAATGCAGCTTACGTTGCATTATATGATTATGGAAATTGATTGGCTAGTTTGTCGTTGGTGTTTTGCTAAACAAATCCTGGAAACGAGTTCCTTCATTCAATTAGGCTTGGTGAATGCCTGCTTTTCGTAGTGTTTGTTCTTTAGGACAATGTGAAGTGTGTGAATTGAGAATTTGCTGCCTGTTTGGCTTTATTTTGTGCCTCTGTATTTTGTTTCAAAGGAAGCATTCAAGACTGGGGCATTGGTAACATATTTTATTAAGTCTACTTGTGTGGTTGATCAAGTGCATTTCAACTTTGTCATCAAATAGAATTCCACCCCCCCCCCCCCCCCTTCCCCCAAAAAAAGAAAGAGGAACGAGGAATTACAGCTTGAGTCTCTCCCCCCCCCCCCCCCCCCCCCTCTTATATAAAAATCCCAGAGGAGAGGAAGAGCAGGACGTGTTCAACCAGGAGAATGTTACCATCTCTATCCAAGAACAGTTTATGATGCTTTTGCTGATTATCAGTTGCCAGAAATTTTGAGAACGCCATTACAATCTCTTTGTCTACAAATTAAGAGTTTAAAGCTTGGGAGTATTTCAGAGTTCCTATCTAAAGCTTTGCAGTCGCCGGAGTTTCTTGCGGTAAAATTCAGTCGCATGTTTATTATTTTTGTTTAATATTTTAGAAGTGCTTGGTAAAGTAATTGATTATGCTTTTGCTGAAGTGAATGGTGTCTGCAAGCGGAAGGGTGTAGACCCCTAATGGATCTCCTTTTCTCCCATCTCTGGTAGGTTCAAAATGCTATTGAGTATCTGAAGATTATTGGAGCCTTAGACGATAATGAAAATTTGACTGTTTTAGGTAACGTGACTATTAATTTGATTTGTATGTGTTTTTTGTTTGCATGTATGTTGATATAAACTTTTTAACAGGATCTTACCTAACAATGCTTCCTGTGGAGCCGAAACTTGGGAAGATGCTTGTACTTGGTGCCATTTTTAATTGTCTGGATCCTATATTGACTATTGCTGCTGCCATGAGTGTTCGTGACCCCTTTTTAACTCCGATAGAGAAAAGGGATGTAAGTCGGTCTTTCCATGTTTTTGAAAAGAAGAGCTGATTGGATTTACTTTTGATTTTGTTGAGTATCTTACATGACATTTTTGATGATGCTTTATTTCCTATTACAATGGAAGAATGCCTGTGGCTTTTGTTTAAACTGGATGGACATTTGTGCTTTGCAACTTATACACTGGTTGTCTTATAGCTCATTGGGCCATGCCCACTTTTCCACCTATGTTGAATCCTCTTCCTCTCCCTCCTCCCCCCTCCTCTCATCACTATCTTTTGGATTTTCAACCAAATTGCTTGATGTGAAGCGATATTTGTACCCTCTCCATCCCAAAGTATAAGTCCTCTTTGACTTTTCAACGTTTGTAATTTATACTATGTTAAAAAGTCAAATAGGACTTATATTTTGGGACGGAGGAAGTACTATCTTGCTTGAGTTTGTCATGAATACTTGTTTAATCAGACAAATTGATGTCCTCCGGTTGAGAATCCCACATTGACTAATTTGAGGAAAAATGCATGACTTATATGAGGATGAGGTACCACCACCCATTGCTTTAAGGTTTTGAGTGGATATGAGTGTCACCTCATGTAAACCCAAGTTTCAACATGGTATCAGAGCATGTTTAAAATGTGGACTCACCCCTTGCCTGGCCCATGGTTGGCCACTTAATGTTTCCTCTCACCTAAGTCCAGATGTTCATGCCTGACCTGTGGTTTGTGATTGAGGGCGGGTTGTAAGGCGCGTGTGTATGTCAAAGCCACATTGCCACGTGAGGGCGGGTGTTGAGAATCCCACATTGGCTAATTTGAGAAAAAATGCATGACTTATATGAGGATGAGGTATCACCACCCATTGCCTTAAGGTTTTGAGTGGATATGGGTCTCACCTCATGTAAGCCCAAGTTTCAACACCTCCTTGTAATGATTATGTGTTCTAGTGAGTTCTGAAAACAGGCTCTACAAGATTCGTGGGGCCGTGTGCAGATGTGAATGTTAACCATGTTATCTAAACGGGCTGCGCTAAATATGTTGATTCTTTTGTTTCAGCTAGCAGAAGCGGCAAAAGCTCAATTTTCTCATGGACATAGTGACCATCTTGCTCTTCTCTGGGCATATGAGGGCTGGGAGAATGCTGAAAGAGACCTAAAAGGATATGATTATTGCTGGGAAAATTTTCTGTCAGTGTCTTCAATGAAGGGTATCGATGCTCTGAGAGAAGAGTTCTATTTATTGCTCAAGGAGACAGGTCTGGTCGATAGCAATCTTTCCAAATACAATGCTTGGAGTTATGATGAACATCTGCTCCGTGCCATTATTTGCTGTGCCCTCTATCCTGGAGTATGTTCAGTAATGGTCAGTATGCTGTGTCTAATTATATGTTCCATACATTGTTACAGAGAATTGAAAAATTATTATTTATCAAGTTAGCTTTGAATGTACAAGGTTAGTGTCTTTTGCAGAGACAGCAACAGAAGACAACATGCTACAAATATGCCAACTGCTAGAAAGCTTCAACAGCTATAATGCTTCTAACGTCTATATGCTGCGTGATTCTTCTAGCTACTGATTGAGTAGTAGCTTACAGTGTGTATACTATATGTTTTTGTGAGTATATACAATGTGTGTATATGAGTGTATGTATATGTGTATTCTACTGTGTATATATATATATGGTATAAATGTATAATTCTATACTCTTCCTCAAGTTTTTTTGAGTATTTATACAACCAAGCTTGGACGACAAAATCAAAAAATCTTGATGGAGACAAGCTTTGTGAAGATATCATATACTTGCTTATTAGAGAAAACATGCTTAAGGCTGATCGTCTTGTCTTCAATCTTTTTCTCCAATAAAATGCCTATCCATTTCAACATGCTTTGATTTATCATGTTGTACATGATTGTCTGCCATGCTTATGGCTGATATATTGTCATAGAACACTTGAATTGGTAGAGAAGGTGTTCAAGTACCCTCTTAAGCAATGGTCCTTCACATACACCAGGTGCAAGTGCTTTTAATTCTGCTTTTGCATGTTCCTAGAAACAACATGTTGTTTCTTGCTTCTCCTAGTGATCAGATTGCCCAATAGATGTACCATCCCATGTTGTTAACATCATGTCTGTCATTGAGCCAGCTCAATCGGCATCATCAAAGATAAGAACAATTTTGTTTGTGTTTTTTCTGAAGTACATCCCTTGCCTTGGTGCATTCTCTAAGTACCTAGTTAACCTCAAGACAGCTTGTAGATGCGCATTAATAGGATCATATAGAAATTGACTAACAAAGCTTACAACATAACAGATATCAGACCTAGTCTGAGATAAATAAATCAGTTTACCAACAAGATTTTTATATCTTAATCTGTCAGTAGGTGTAGTATCCCACAATTTCTTAGGTTTATGACCATGTTCAACTGGAGTGCTTACTGACTTACAACCTAACATTCCAGATTCTAGTTTCATTAAGTAACTTTAGGATATATTTTCTTTGTGGGGTTCATAATCCTTCTTTGTTTTTAGATATCTTTATGCATAAGAAGTATCTTAGCTTACTTAGATCTTTCATTTCAAAATCCTTATATAATTGAGCTTTGACTGTTTGAATCCCTTGAGTATCATATTTTGTTACAATTATGTGAACAATAAGTTCTCTCTACAGATGTCCTAGTAAATAATGCGTGGTCACTATGACTCTGAATGAATTTATGTTCCTTGACAATTTTGGTTAGCATCTTAAAACATTTTCTTTGTAATTGCTTTAAACCATATAAGGACTTTTTTAGTCTGCAGACTTTGTAACTATTTGTTTGATCAGTAAACCGTGGCGGAATACACATACATACTTCTTCTTGTAGATCTCCATTTAGAAGTGCATTTTTAACATCAAGCTGATACAGTTCCCATTCTAAGTTAACTGCTATTGAAAAAATTATTCTTACTGTGTTAAGTTTAGTCACAGGTGCAAATGTTTCTAAATAATCAATGCCATGGGCTTGTGTAAATTCTTTTGCCACCAGTCTAATTTTATATCTACTTACAGTGCCATCAGTATTATATATGAGTGAAAATACTCATTTACATCCTACTGGTTTAGCTGTATTAATCATAGGTACAACTTCCTATATTTGATTTTAAGTTAAGGCTCTTATTTTCACATAAACTGCATTCTTCCATTTAGGTATACTCAGTGCTTCATGTATATCCTTAGGAATTGTCTTATTATCTAGTGACCATGTAAATGTCTTAAGATCTTAATTCAATCTACTGCTATAGGCCTGTCATCTATTCCAGAGGTTTTATAAATTGCAAGACCCTCTTCTATCTGATCTCTTCCTTCAACAGTAGGTTGTATATTTCTTGTTATATACACTTTATATACTTGGGTAATAGACGGTCTAATACAAGGTTTTTTGTCTGAGTTGTTTGAGCTATTTGTTGAAATCACACCATCTAGATTTTTATTTTCATGATTTCTTGAATTCAAAAGAAAAGTTGTCACAATATCAGTCCCTCAAATATTTGAATGGTCAAGGTAAGTTGAACAAGCGACATGCTAAAGGTACACTTTAGTCACTAGTTAGTCTTCTAAATTGCATGGTTTTGAGTCTATTAAAGGGATGTATGCTAATGATCATGGTTTTAATTCTTTCTATTTGGCATGTGAAGAATCATCTTTTAGTAAGTTCTATAGACATAAAAAGTTACTTGTTTTGTGAGTATCGTTTATGCATACATGCTTGTTTTATGCGTGAATTGCTTGTAAAAAAAATCTCATGGTTGTGGTTTAATGATTCGTTTTAGGGTACATAAAACATTGGATGTTTTGAAATAACATTTCTTTTGGCCTAAGATGGGTGTAAATGTAGAAAAATTTGTGCTAATTGTATCATTGTAAACAAGCTAAATTAAAATCTACCCCTCATGGTTTTTATACTCCATTGCCTATACCTGCTTGTCCTTGAATTGTCATTTATACAGATTTTGTATTTGGTCTACCTAAGTCAAAAGCATGATATTGTGTTTGTTGTTGTTGGTCGTTTTTCTAACATGACACATTTTATTGCATGTAGAAAGGTTGATGATGCATCTTATGTTGCTGAGTTGTTCTTTAAAAATGTGATATTGCATGACAAGGCCTAAAACCATTATTAGTGATAGGGACACCAAGCTTTTTAGTCATTTTTAGCATGTTTTGTGGAATAAATTAGAAACTAAATTATTCTTTTCTACTATAAGACATCTACAAATTAATGGGCAAACTGAAGTCGTGGATATAACATTTTCTCAACTTTTGTATATGGTAATCAAAAAGAGCTTGAAAGGTTGAGAGGATTGCTTGTCATTCATTGAATTTGCATATAATATAAGTCCTAACCTTTTATGCCATAGAAGAATATCATTTATACAAGTACACAAAGTTTGAATGTCCTAATATTTTATGCCATAGAACAATATCATCTATACAAGTGCTATCAGAGAATCATTTTTATTTCTACCGGTGTCTTCTGTGTTTGTCACCTGTTCAGCAATTTGTTCATTATAGCATGCAAAAACTGACATTTCTTTCTCAAGTAGAAAAAGATCATTTATGTTTTTAGCAATGCATCTTCCCCTTCATTCTGTCATCCTAAAAACATCATTTAGAGGATGAAAACCAAGTTGTACAGTCATTATCTTTGTGATTTTTCCTACAGAAATTAAGTTAAAATTAAACTAAGAACACGTAATACATTCTTTAATGTCAGATTATTATTTATCTTCACATCTCCTACTCCAATAACTGGTAATGGAGATCCATTTACAAATTTAACTAATTTTGGAGCAAGAAAGGAATGATAAGAAGAAAGTAGGTTACTATGACTGGTCATATGGTCTGAAGCCTTGAGTCAACCATCTAAGAGTTGTGTTGTCGAGGAGCGTAAGCATTACCTTTGTGGAATTTCCCTGTGCTTGCCATAGAGGCTTGTATATGTGGTTATGACTGATAGTTTGTTGATTCAGCAACTGAAGTAAGGCTTCAATTTGATTTCTTGTGGTAAGATTTGAATTGTCATTTTGTTGAACTGAACCTTGAGTTATGTTTACCATCCCATTTCTACTAAACATTGGCTTTGAAGAAGAGCTCCAAAAATTGTTATTAGTCTTTGGAGGTTTTTTCTGTCCTGGCTTCTTATAAAGTTTCCGGAAGTCATCTATAAGATGCCATTTTTCTTTTACACAGTTGAAAATCTGAAGTACATGACCATTGATATACTTCAAACTCATCAATCTGTTTTTATGCTTTTGTCAACAGTGTATATATCTGTTTACAGTTAGATTTTCTTATTTGGTTTCATAAAGCCGAGCGTCATTCTTATATAGTTTCGGAGGTATTGTCTTGTTCGGAATACATTTCCTTGACTGTAGCTCATATTTCAGCTGCAATCTCATATATCATCAAGTCATCAATGATGTTAGGAAGTATGTACCTTGTAAGCCATGACATGATCGTATTGTTTTGAGACCTCCATAGTCTAAATTTAGGATCAGTTTCAGGTGGAACAGTTAGTGTTCCAAGCATATCTACCCTTCTGGACCAAGAGAGATAGTTATCTTCGTTGAGTTTGTGACTTGTAACGACAGTGGAAGAATCATAAAAAATAATACAGTGACATGAGACCATGCTCCTGGTCCTTGATCAGGATTGGAAATGGCTTGTGTGCTCAGAAGCAGTAGATGAAGATGAAGTGTAGCCATTTTTGAATTTAAATAGCAGAGTCAGTTTTGCTCTGATACCCTATAAAAAATTGAAGAATTATAATTAATCAAGTTAACTTTGAATGTACAAGGTTAGTGCCTTTCATGAAGGCTGCAACAGAAAGCAACAGGCTGCCGATCTGCCAACGGCTGGAAAGCCCCAACAGCTATAATGCTTCTCACTGCTATATGCTGGTTAATTCTTCTAGCTGCTGAATTAGTAGCTTACAGTGTGTATACTATATGTTTATGAGTATATACAATGTGTGTATACGAGTGTATGTGTGTTACATGTGTATTCTGATGTGCGTATTTCTACAAGAAAAGATATGGTTATTCATGAGAGAAAATATGGTATTTTTCTAGTGACAAATGTTGATTTTATCACCCTAGCTGTGTGTCAAAAATGCCTTTTCTGATCAAACTCCAGCAATAAATTGAATGACGATATTTTTATTGGCATGGATGATCTGGGTTCTTAATCTAACTATTTTCTGGTTCTAATACCTGGTTTAATCGTTTTGCATGCTTGCATTGATGTCTTGGCAGAAAAACGAGAAGTCCTTCTCATTGAAAACTATGGAAGATGGTCAGGTGCTTTTGCACTCTGTAAGTTATCCACCAGTTCATCCCCCCCCCCCCCCCCCCCCAAAAAAAAAAAAAAAAAAACACCCTCTCCGCTGCAAACAACCCCTGTTTCTTCTTTTAAACACTTGATTAAACTCTACCTCCTCTCTCTCTGGACTGTAGAACTCGGTTAATGCACGGGATTCCGAGATTCCATTTCCATGGCTAGTTTTCAACGAGAAGATCAAGGTGAACTCTGTTCTTCTACGGGATTCAACAGCAGTTTCTGATTCGGTCTTGCTTTTATTTGGTGGAAGCATCTCGAAGGGAGACATGGTCCGCTCTTATTTTTATTTGTCCATTCAAATTCCCCAGCTCTTCAAACTAAAAGTTAAAAAATGAAAAAGGCCGGGACTTTTTTTGGGGGGGGGGGGATGAGGGGAAGGAGGGGAACAAAACTAGCTTACGTAATATGGTCACTTTGTTCATTTTCTGCGCTCTCTGCAGGATGGTCACTTGAAGATGCTTGGCGGGTACTTGGAATTTTACATGAGCCCTGGTCTTGCTTCAATGTACCAAAGTCTGAAGAATGAACTTCAGCAATTGATTTACACAAAGGTATGTGGATAGCGACAGAAGCCTCCAGCTCTGTCATGTCTTCTATCTTCATGAAGGAGATATAACCTTTGAGGGCTTTATTACTGGCAAATGGTTCATTGGTCTGCTGCTGTTATTTGCCTTTCCATCTCGTTTCATTTCTGTGCATCTGTTTAAACAAGTTGGATCTTCTGGCTGAATAATGGTATGGGCTTTTATCTGCAGCTGCATAATCCGTCGATGTGCATTTACTCGTTTCACACACTTTTGTCTGCTACAAGGCTGTTGATCCAAGAGGATAGATGTGAAGGGAGATTTGTACTGCAGAGACCTGTTTTACAACCCCCAAAACCAACGATCATTGAATTACAGTCGAACTTAGTCTGCAGATCTGGAAATGATTCTGGAGGTGAGAACTCCAAGGGTCAGTTACAAACATTGCTCACTCGAGCAGGCCATGCAGCTCCTTTCTACAAGACGATTCAGCTAACGAATAACCAGTTCCAAGCTACTGTACAATTTAATGGACTAGAGGTGGTGGGAAAGCCTTGCAACAACAAGAAACAAGCAGAGAAAGACGCAGCAGCTATGGCTCTAGATTGGCTCCTGGAAGGCGGTCAGAGAGGGCATGACTATATTGACAGAATGTCAAGGTTTTTGAAAAGGAGCAAGAGAGATCACAATTGAAATTGAAGGAAATTGGTTAACCACGATATATTGGCAGAGTCCATGGAAAATCAACTGGAAAGTTGCCACTAAATGGAGTTTTCACGATGAAGGGATACGTGGGGAATCATTGTATAACCTATGTATTGAAATGTGAGAAGATTGTTAAATATATAATGATTTGCCGTTTATAGAAGGCACCACACAAGGTTTGCCAGCGGCATCCTAACAGATAAAGTCCAGTAAACTCTAGGCTAACAATAGATTTCTCTAAACCACTAAGTTAGTGGCTCAAGTACTATCTTGAACGAAAACAGTAATAATAACCACAGCCCAAATGTTGCTGCTTCTTCTTCAGCAGGAATGTTTCAACCTTCTTATGAGTTCTTTATTTCAAATGGTTCTTCAACTACAATGAGCGCGTTCCAATTTTCAGACACAAAAAATGCAATTCTTGGAGATGCACACAAGGTGTGTCAGCCACAGTTTGTGAAGATTGAAGAGCACAATTTTTCAGTACATGTATGAAACAACACGTATTTAAAGAATAGGAAAGAGCTGATAGTTGAGCAAGAGTTTATCATTACTAGTCAATAGTTTGATGTATCTGTGGTGGAGCTGTAGAAAAGTTACTTATACTGTAATGGTCACAATAGCTTATATGGGCATCTTATTCACTTTTCTTTTAGTTTTCAGCTGAGAATATGTCAATGGTCCTTAGTCAAAATGACAAACTGCTGATGCCTGCCTTGGTTCAACAGTAAATAATGTCGTTTCAAGGGGTTCAAAAATGAATTTTATCATTGTTCTTGATCTCATCTCGATGTTCTCCGTTTCATTCTCTTGTTGTTGGCAAAAGGTTGAACCCCAACCCAAAGGGCTCCTACTACCCCAGCCTCAAGAAGCTGCGTGGAGGATGTAAATCAGAAGTTCATCGGCTTCCTAGATTGTGTGCGATCTTACACATTTACCCACGCAAGGTGCCCTCACAAACCAGACCTTTGGCGTGGCAGCAGAGGAACGCTCATACCGTGCGCGTTCTTGGATTCGAACTCATAACCTCTTGTCGGCAATCCCCAACCCGAGTACCAACTGGACTAATGTCATGTGGCTCTCCGTTTCATTCTCTTGGGATCACATAGGCAATTCGTTGTAAAACCAATGTGGATTCCACTTGAAGAAGCTGCTGGGGAGGGAGAAAGAGAAGGAAGCTGCTCGAAGAGTGCGTTGAGGATTTGAAGATGGGATTGGAGTTTAGTTTGCTGAAAGAAGGGGATGCGCTCAGGAGGGCTAAGAGTTTGGTTTTGAACGTTTCGGTAGAGAGGATGCAGGGACTTGGCTTCCATGATTGATAATATGGGACAAGTATCTAGAAATGCAATGTGGACGTGAGACACTCAGCATCCAACTTGGGCAAAATGGTATTGCTGCACCATAGGAATGCAACACGTCTCTCCCCTTTTTCCTGAATTCAATCTGATCTCTCTTCTTTTCTTTCTATCACAGATTGCCCCACGTCCATTCCTTTTTTTTCTTCTCTGAATTCTTCCTTCTCCTCTCCAGTTTCTCTTTTCCTTCTCTTTCATTTTTCATCCGATCATCTCATCTTTCTCTTTCTTTTCTCTGTCTTCCTTCTGCTTTTCACTGCTAAAACATTCTCGGCACACCGGCAGACGACCTCAGTTTCCTCGAAGAAGACGAGGACGCCAACGAAGCAGCAACCCAACACTCCTCAAGCGAACTTTTCGTCAGAAAACAATAATTTTGACAGAGAAGATGATGATTTTGACGATTTTAACGTTCCTTCTAATTTCGACGACGAGGGGGAGGCGTACGAGAATATTTGGTCCCTCGATTATTTGATTTAATCAATGGAGAGACGGAAGAAGACGTGCATAAAGCAGAGAAGTGGTTTGAAAATGTTGTGAATCCGATGTTAAAATTTTGCAGACTTGGCTAATTTGTCCATGATGTAAAAGTGAAAAGACATCAACGATGAAGGGCTAGCAGGGAAGCTGCTCACTCTGCGGCATAAAAATTGTCTACAAGAGTTCATGCTATTCTTCTTCTGCAAAAACAGTTCAAGGATCTACGCCAACACTCTGCTCCTGAAGTATAATCACGAGTGGAAATATTTTTCACTTAAAAAACAATAGACCAGAGACGATTCAGTTGCCAGGTATATAACCAGGAGTGGAAAGTAATACCCTCGTGCTCCTTAGATAAAATTAAGAGTGAAAGTAATCTCCTGCCCCCAATAGCTTGAACTGGGGTGGAAAATGACCCCGTGGCACTAGTGGATGTAAAAACGCCTCAGTTATCATGAAGAAATTTGTGGCTCTATGATCCTGAACGCTCTATGGCCTTGATGAAAAAATTTTTGTGGCTCTATGGTCTTGGTGACTCTACCTTAATGAAAAAATTTGTAGATCTATGGCCTTGATGAAAGAATTTTTGGCAATACAAGTGCTCTGGACCGCACCTTACACTTTCTTATATCGGGATGGCAGGCCTCCTGGTTCAAAAAAAAAAAAAAAGGTAACATCCTCTTAGGTTCTGCTGTTCTTAATTTTGAAAGATAGTACGATAGGTTGGGAAAATTTTTCTGTGTATTTCTTCCATTGCTCTACATGATTAAATAGTGTTATGATTGTCCTATACAAGGTAAATGAATAAAAGTCATCTAATGCTAATTGCCATAATTCAGGCATTTACAATATTCTCAAACTGATTGATGTGGCTTTGGTAAGTAAATTAATCACAGATTCTAACAAATTTCCACTTAATTCAACTGGGCTCTCTTCTTTCTTTCTTTTTTCTTTTTCTTTACGCAGCACACTCTATAGTAAGAGTAGTGTTTATGGAGAAGATTGTGGGAGCAACTATACTGAAATGTGAAAAGAATAATATTATTCATCGTATTGTTAAATATAAAATGGTTTGGCTTTTAGAAAAGGTAGGTAACACACAAGGCCTCAATTGCCAACAACATTCTAACGGCTAGAATCCAGTAAACTTTAACGACTATATTCTGCCTCCAACAACATATTTCTCTAAACCACTAAACTAGTGTATTGTTTAAATGTATGTTCTATATGTGAATGTATGTATATATAGTATACGTATATGAGTGATATGTATTCTACTCTTCATACACATATATTTCGCTGTTTATTCCTATACTCTCCCATTATAAGGAGCAGTTGTCTCCGAACAGCCAATGACCTTGGTTATAGAACATGGAAGTGCTACTTGACGGTGGTTTTAGACAGTTGCATCTTGTCGGTGATCGTGTTCTGTAAAACTGAGGCTAGGCTTTTGTTCTCTGTTCATTTGTTGCACTCACCCCATGTTGTATGTTTTGACTTGCGGGCGTGCTTTGCTAAATGCAGCATCCTCTAGGTCCAGTGCCACATCAACACTAGCAATGGAAGAGTATGTGCACGTGGATGGGGAGATTGTGGAAGTTGCTCGGCTTTTACTGCAGTCTATAACATGAAAATTGTTTCTGTACATATTAACGGGAAGAATATGCAGTCGCACCTCCTAGGGAACTTGAGCACACTCTTCTTTGCTGAGAGGAATCTTGAAACCAAAACTCTTAGCAAGTGTCCTATGGCTTGGCGAAACTGAGAACTTGTAGAATCTTTGCTGGAGAAATTTGATGTATGAAAGGTGCTGAATGCTAAGGGCTAGAACGAGATTGCACGTACTTTTGAACTCTTTTGAGTGAATAGGACTATATGCTGATATAATCCTGTTTGTGTTGACAGAAATTTTAATCACAAATATGTATATGTTCAATTATGGGTCACGGAAATTTCTAACAAATGAGTATGATTGCGTACATCTTACTTCTCATACCCCGTCATAGGCGGTAGTTCCTAAAACAATGAGATAATGTTGTTGTATCTGTTTCAAGAACGTGTATGATATTAATTAGATAACGTAATATTTTATACTCCTAACCTGGCAAAACTAAACCAACGGTCTTCAAAGTTTAGATTAGTGAGTGCTGCATTCGGGTCTCAAGACTAAGGTGCCGTTAGATTGTTGAATTTTGTTTCATGTCTCATCGACCTAGGTAGATTAGATTTATTATTTATATTTGAAAGAAAATTTTCATTTCCAATCGAGTGAAGGACACACTCTTCCATGACTTTGGAATATAATGGAGTAAAAGCAAAAAGGACTCACTAAGTTGGCTGGACTTCTTATATTGTGAAGTAACAGTTGATCGGCATAGTTTGATGTATCATTATGGGTCATCGGGAAATAATCTCTGTATGTTTCTAAGATATGAGTATTGTTGCGTATATCTGACCTCCTTATACCTTGTCTTAGGTGGGAACCTCTAAGGCAATGTGGAAATGTTGTTGTTGTAGTATTTATATTTGAAAGAAAGATGCCCATTTAGGTTTTGGAATTGATATATAAACGTTGAAAAGTTATGATTTTGTAGGTTCTCTATATTCTTGTTTTCAATTATTGTGTCCAGGATTTTCAGGATATTTGATCTACATCATCAAAAAATAAGCTATATAAATATGATATCTGCATAATAAAACATGCGTTAAAGTTGGTGGAAACGGAATCATCATTTTTCAGTTTTATTAGCTTTAAGCATATAAGATGTAACCAAACGATTCTAATAATAAACTTATACGACCTCCTGTTGTGCACTTTATCTTGGTCTAACACAGAATCAGTGGACCATTCTTAGCTACTTTAAGCACGAAACAATTTTGTTGCAACATATCAGGTAATACGAACTAAGATATTTTTATTTCATGCACTAGACTTGATACTATTTGACAAGCTACAATATTCTGGCTTGTCCATTACTCATTAACTCTCATGCCCGTACTATGACGAAAGGAAGGAGAATGTGAACCTTCAAGTCTGGGCTCACAGCAAACATCTAAGATAATAAGGTAACGTTGTTGTTGATGAAGTCCCACCCACGAGTTGAGCGTATACTACTTATTTCTTGATCTTAATAATAAGGTAACGTTGTTGTTGATGAAGTCCCACCCACGAGTTGAGCGTATACTACTTATTTCTTGATCTTAATGAGCAAAACAAACAAACAAAGAAAAGAGAAACGGAAAAATAAAAAACAAAAAACTGCGCTCCATGGTTTATGTGACAAGCATTACACAGACAAAAAAACATTTTGATGTCTTTTTCTTAACAATAATAGACAAATTGAATGGCAATTTAGGGTTAGAGGGACTCCCAATTCTCTGGCTAAGACCACGTACATCCACTCAATACAAATATCATATTCCATTAATCAGACTGAGATTTGACCAGCCTTTGGTGTCATATCTAGAGGGACCAAAGGCTATAGGCTCTTGTGCCACTAATTTTAATTTTTGTAGACTTCATCGAGACCAAAGGACATTGCCAACTGTAAAAGATAGTATTATAATGCCATCTTAGAAAGTAATGCGAAAACTGAAAATCAAAACTTGTCCTTATAGATCATAGTGTGGATGTCCATTCAATAATTCCGATTGGACCGTGCTTGCTTGATCTAAGACATTTTTTCTTATCTCTCCATCTAATTCATACAATATAGGGGTGTGGGAAGAGGAGCACTTGCACGTGCCATGTTCAGTTAATGTTTGTTTAATTAGAATATCAATCTGTATCAAAATTGTTTTCCCAATCCCACGGGTTCCTCACACCCGATCCGACGAAGCAGCTAGAAAGATGTAAATCAGGTATGCAACAGTTCGTTAAGAGAGAGGCACTATCCACAGGCCTACAAAGAGTCCACCCTCAAAACTCCTTATTGGAGTTTGAAGATGATGCTCTCATACTGCAGGCTGTGGAACTCGAACCTTGTACCTTGTAGCAAATTTGTCCCTCCAAGACTAATTGAGCTATGCCATGCGGATAGATTATCAATCTGTTAATAGAAGCAGAAGGTTGAACCCAATCTTGAAAGCTTTCATTGTTTTGCCCATAAGATTTTTTTTTTTTTTTTCGAAAGATATAAACTAAGGGATGTAGTTTAGTGAAGGAACTCCAGAGTTTGTACAACAATAATATCCTATTGCCATGGAGGCTTAGTTTATAGTATGGTATTGTTTTATGATGACCCATAATGATGCGTCAAGCTATGTCGATCACTGTTTAGGACATGATTTGAACCTTCATAATGCATTTCACTAAACTATAATGCTTTTTTAGAACCTTGAGTACGGTTTCATTGAGTTATGTTTTTGTATGATAATTATATATTTTTATGGGTGTAAATATTCATTCTATAAAAGCTCACCGATTGAGGTATATTATATATCGTTCTGAATAATTAAACTTTTCATACCGGTTTAACGTCGATAAACGTTTTTTTAAATGAAGGAAGATGCTCAGATCCGATTTCTGAAAATATATGCATCCACTAAATAAATTACTTAACTTATTATTATTTTTTTGAAATAACGTGTGTATGCCTTTAGTCAAACTAATATTAACATATGAATAATTGGCAAAAGTATTGAAACAAAATGATTACATTTGCAACTCATGACATGCGTCATTAACCGCACTTTCTAAGATTGTGTTTGAATAAGATAATTGAAGTGTTGCTTTTAGTCAAAAGCGGAGCCCGCTTACTCAAATAATAATAATAATAATAATAATAATAATAATAATAATAATAATAATAATAATAAAGTCAATACAATTACAGTCTGAGATTTTAACGTAAGCAAACTCTCTATCTCATATGATGGACGTATTATTTGTTTGTTTCTTACTTTCTCCATACTTTTAACGATAGTTTTGTTGTTATTGAGATATATTGGCTATGGTTGTTGTGGTAATAATAAAGTCACGACAATAAAAAGAAATACTCAAAATTAAGTGTTAGAGATAGAAGAAATGCTGCCAGCTAGCTACTAAATCAACGGTAATAAATTTCTATATGTAGGATAAGCACATGTAAATCCATTTATTTAAATATACATTAGAGGATAAAATATCATATTCGATAAGAAAAATCAGTCATAAAACGGCTAATTAACGTTATTATTAGCTTTTATCTCTTTTTCTCTTTCCAAATTCCAAATACCATTGACTGACTGTATCAACGTATACTTATGAGCATCAATAATGTCCTTCAATTCTTTTATAATCATTTTTTATTATGAATCTTTATATGTCTTGATCATGTGCAATTGCATAATACATATAAAAGCATAACCTTTTGCATGACATGTAAAATTTAAAAAGACAAATAACGAAATGATAAATTTGACATCTCTAGAAATACAGTCCAGTAAAAAAAAATATCATGAAGTTCAACAACATAAGTATAGGTGATCTGTAATTTATGAATTTGAATCATGCTAATGACTTATAATTGAATCCTTTATGAGTTATGTCATATGTGTAGACAAATTTTAAGGGTTGTTCACTCTCAATTGAGATGATCCTCAATTGAGATGATCCATAAATCTTCACATTCAGAAAGTGAAGACTTTTGAAGTTGGGAATTTAAGGAACGATAATTCTGATACATAAGTAGGATACTTTTAACATTTATTTCTTGCTCAAACTGTTATAATGGCAAAAGTACTATATTGACAGCTGGGTTTTCATGGAACAAACTGGACATGAGTTTATGTTCAGGGTACGGAGTTTTGATCTAAGTAAGTTACATGTAAAGTAAAATATGAGGCATCCAATCATACGTCGTCACGTGTAAAAGAATTTTTTTTTATTTAAAAAAAGCATCATCCTCTTTGAAAAAAATGTTCTTTTACACGTGACGATACGTGATTAGATGTCTTATATTTTGTTTTACATTTATTCTCTCCAGAACCGCGTGTAATGTGGATACTAACCACTAGTTTGTGGTATATATTTTATCGACACTGTTTATTTGTTTAATTATCTTGATTTACAACCTCGACAAAATTTCATGGTACAGAGGAATTGAATCTCCCGGTCAAGAATTTTGCCTTTGTCATGCAAGTAATGTAAAGGCTGGACTACATTCTAGGTTTACCGTACATTCTTCCAGCAGGAAAGAGACAATTTTATTGTTTGACACATCGTATGTGAAATCGCTCACCTCGGAAGTCTTCGCTGCTTCAGCTCCAAGAATCAGCGTGGAAGATGTAAATCAGGAGTCTAGTGGCCTTTTAGATTAGGTGAGATCTTACACAGTTACACACATAATGCGTCTTCTCCAAATCAGACTTTTGGTATAGCAGCAGAAAAACACTCATACATCATAAAGTTATGCCAGGTGTGAGAGGCAAGTGGAATAACTATGATTATTAATCATTCTACTATCATCAATACATTATATGCCCATTTTATTTATTCATGGTTTTGTAACTTTTGTTTGTCTTTCAAATTTCTTCACGGTTCACGGTTTTGTTTGATTATCTGTACTAATACGTCATCATTCATCCAAAAAAAATATAAAATTAGTTCCTGAAACACATTTTAATACGATTAATCGATCACAAGTCGACATAGAATAAAATGGTCAAGTATATTATTTTTCCATTCGCTATTGTCAATGTATCAATACATATACATATATATATATATATTATTGGTCAATAAGTAATTATTAGATTTAAAAACTGGTTGAAACCGTGAATGACAAAAGATTTTTTTTTTTAAAAAAAGAAAGGATAAAAATGTTTTAGTGATTAACTTGTAAGTCGCAACAAATTCATAACATGCATGGGTGTGATCGATCATATGCATACAAAAGTATCGATCTGGTAGATGTTGAAAATTTTAGTAGATAAAGGCGTATAAAATTCCCAGGTAAATATACAATTTAAAATGAAAAAAAGCAAAGGCGTTTGTGCATGACTAGAGTTATCATTTAAAATCAAAGCTAGAAGTTACTCGCATAAATTGGGGAAAAACGGAAAATTTCCGCACATGTGATATGTTTCCGGATTTTATTAAAAAATAGGATATGGAAATTACTTACTACGTCGAAATTAATTTCTTGAAGTATTATACCAACACAAATAAAAAAAGATTCTGAATGTACTGAAATAAAAGAAAAACTATTACTACATTGAAATCATACACGACAACACTTTCTATAATATCCACCTCTTAGAAAGTGATAAAGACGGTCACTTTTCTCTTTCCAAACCCCTTTCTATTTCCAATAGAATCAACGATACATTATTATTTAACTTTAGAGTATGATAAAAATAAAGCAAAATGACTCATTAAATTGGCTGCGCTTGTTATATTGTGAAGTAGCAGTTGATCGATACAGCTTGACACAATTTTCATTATAGATCATCGGAAAACAAACTCTGTGTGTTTCTAATACATGAGTATATTTGCGTACATCCGACCTTCCATACTCCGTCATACACGGAAGACTCTAAGACAATGATTAATATTGTTGTTGTTTCAATTTCCTACTATCTTTCGTAAAAAATAAACAATGATAATAAAAAAAATTAGTGTTTAGATTGTTATTCGGAGAAATGGTAAAAGAATAGAAGTGATATATTGAAAGTTGACCCATCTCAAGAGTTTATTCCACTATGATTTTATCAATTGATTAATCCGCATCATTAATAAAAGATGTTCTTTGTGTTATTAGATCCCACAAATCATTAGAGGATAATAATTACAAATAATTACATCAAAGCCACGAATCATGAGGCAATAATTACAAATAAATACAGTCAAACACGTTCTGACAAAACTTAAATTAAAATGGAGTGGTCCCGTCATAGTTGTCTAATTGAACGAGTATCCTAAAAAGGCATTTAAGCATCTTCCAACTTTTAGTCACTGTCAGGTGCCAACAGCAAAAGCTGGCCGTACAGCTCTTTACACCATTTTATTATCATTAACAACATTAAAACTTGTTCTATGACGCAATTTATTGTGATATTATATGACTATTTACAAGTAGTACAGTAAACTAGCCAAACGAGCCGAACATTGTATTGTTTAAACTCGATTCATTTAACTTAGTGAAAGAGCCGAGCTTGCCCATTTATTTAAATAAATGTATTTAATTGTTCAAGCTCGGTTCGTTTAACTCACGAACACCATTAACGAGCTGAACACTTTAAAGGAACGGTGCACTTACTTAGTTCGAACAGAAAAAATGGTTTAAGCTTGGTTCATTAACCCTTTAGTTGAGCCAAGCTTGAACCGAGCTTGAGCCAAACGAGCCAAACATACCGAACGGCTCGATTCATTTGCAGCCTATTTACAAGCTAAATACTATATTCGTCTTTCTAAACAGAAGTTCATAGACAATTATTACGTTAACATGATGATAAATAATGGATTATTAATGAAAAATATCACATGTACTTACATTACATAGATTCCGATATTTTTCTTATGTTTCAATATTGTTGCTCTAGTTTTACTTGAGCTTGAACATTATTTAAGAAAGTATTCTACCCTCAATTGATTTATTGATGTAAACTAAAAAAAATCATGTAAATTAGAAGTATATTATAGGCGTCACATTCATACATCTTAAGGATTTGATTAGAATTTGTATATTGCAATTTTCGTTATGAGTCATCAGGAAATATCATCTGTTTGTTTATAACACATGAGTATGGTTGCGTACACCCGATCTTTCTATACCCATTATATGCGGGAGCTTCTAAAGTAATAGAGTAATGTTGTTGTTTTTTTATTAGAATGTGTATATACTTAATATTTAGAACAAGGTACTTCGATAAAATGACAACCATTGTCTTTTTATGTATAAGGCCTAGACATGTTTCAAAGCAATAGCCAAACAAGAAGGCAATAAACATGAAAGGCAATATCGAATAAGAACAAGACATGTTAATGAAGAAATAGGGAGGGAAGATCCAATAAAAGGACATTTTCTTTTAAAGTAAAAAAAATCGTAATTATCAAGTAAAGGTAGATGGTGCTGATATTAAAAGAGAATGTTTCTGGCAATAAATGCTTGGTTTAAGAGTAAAGAATGCAACATGATTCCGCTGCTTTTTTTGTAAGCACGAAGATATTTGAATCTTGAAAAGCTCAAATTTAGCAATCATTTCATATTTACAAGTTGTAGAGAACGTTGATGAATGATTGCACAGAGATATGCTCCATAATCAAGTCTTGAGGCAACGTCAACAGTAACATTATTCTATTACTTTAAAATCTTCCGTCTTTGACAGGGTATGGAAGGTCGAATGTATACAGCTATACCTATGTGTTAGAAACACACAGAGATTATTTCTTAATGATCCATAATGAAAATTACGTCAAGCTGTATCGACCAACTGCTACTTCACAATATAATAATCGCAACCAATTTAGTGAATCATTTTGTTTTATTCAATTATATTACAAAGTCAAGGAAGGGTGTGTCCTTGATTCTATTAGAAATGGAAAGTATAATCAAGCCTTGAATGCATTCCTCAAACGGCAACTATAAAACTGGTGAAACGTTATATATGATGCTATATACTCATGTATGCTGTCACAGCCATTTAGGGCAGTTTTGTTCCAAGAGTTTCTTGTCATGGTTACTTAAACCGATATTCCTTTAGACATCATTATAAAGAAATCTTATTATGCCACATTAACGTCATTCTATTGCCTTGTAATCGTCGTATCATGTAAAATGATACATCACATGTTGATTTATCAATCTTATAATACTACTTAAAGAGTTTCTTATTACTCTCTAAACAAATCGATTTAAAATAACTGACCGTCTAATATGATTCACGTAGAGAAGATAATAGTAAAAATGATTGATCGACTATCATAACAGGCTTAAGTATATCTTAATTATTAGTTTTTGAGCAAATAACTATAGTTGTTTCTAGAAGCATTTTATCACAGCATGACACTTTTTCTTTAGAGTTGTTGAATCAAGTAAAATGATACATCATATAGTTGATTTAACTATGTGCTCATGATAAAGGTCCATGAGTTTGTTGCCTTTGTATTTGCATAAAGTTAATGGAGACCAAACAAAATTGGGAAACAAAATAGAAAGCGAGGTTGAGGGAAAAGATGAAAGTGGAAAGGAGGAATAAAAGAATCGAGGTTACGGAGGTGTGCATATAAGTGAATGTGATGCGTCCCACATTGGTCGCGGAGTGCATCCTGGACTGGTGTATAAGGCTGGGTTCAAACATTCCCTTACGAGCTAGCTTTTGGGACGAAGTTAGGGGTCCGAAATCCTTATCATTTGGTATCAGAGCTCTGGGCTTCCAGTCAGGCCGGTGTCTCGTAGGGTTCGGCAGAACGCCGACTGAGGCAGTCGGATCCTGAAGAGGGTGGGGATGATGCGTCCCACATCGGCCGCGGAGTGCATCCTAGACTGGTGTATAAGGTTGGGTTCAAACCTTCCCTTACGAGCTAGTTTTTGGGGCAAAGTTAGGGCTCCGAAAGCCTTATCAGAATGTAAGGGAAAATACGTGAAAAACAAAATAAAAATAACGCCGTAAACATAAAAGTAAAATGATCATAATATTCTTGGAACAGAAGGTCATTCCAGCCTCAAATAACATTGTGGAAGATGCAAATCAGGAGCTCAGCAGCCTCTTAGGTTAGGTGAAGACTTACGCAGTGACCCACACAAGGTACCCTAGCAAACTAGGCATTCCGCCTAGCAACAGTGGAACACTCACACTGTGCGTGTCCAACCGGACTATGCCATAAGCCATGATCATAATATTCTTAGTGCATCAAATCTTGCATGTCAACAAATGCTTCAAGCCACTACTGTTCCAAAAATCTAAAAAACCCAATGAAAAATGAGAAGGGACATTAAGGCAACAAGGTTTTTCTTCCTTCAATCTCGTTACAAATTTTGTTATACTAATATTATATTAAGGGACATGTTCATTTGGTACATTTTTTTTTTCTATTTATGGACTTATCTTCGTAACGAATGATTCGTGAGAATGAAATGGGATGAATTTATATACACGTTTATGCATTATGAATTGTCTTTTTCAAATACACTTAGACAAGCTTTGTCGTAAGTTTTACAACTCTATTCCCTTAGGCGCTTCGTTGCTTTAGTGTTGGACTCTACAATACTTTCAACGACAGTGGAAACCAAAAAATGCAAGTTCCAAATATGAGAAAGAAAAAAAAAATGTACTTCATATGTTTCAAAACTATAATTCTTTTTCCTATTTTGGCTGGTTTAAAGAATATATCTATTTTTTAAAAATGGCAAGTATTAGTAGTCAAAAGTTTTATACTACCTATTCAATTAACGCTTATTATATGATTTCTATCTGGTTTAAGTCAAGTAACCAATTAAGGGTATAATAAAAATAGTAACCCGTAAAGTTTGATTTTTTTAAATTACGATCAAGCCAAACTAAAACAATTTTCTTAAGAATAGAGGGTATGTAGACCTAACAACTACGTCAATCATGCTTCAAAACTTTTGTCTTTTTCATTAGTGGATCATATTGAAATGTTTAAGCCTTTCTTTAATTAATCATTGTATTTAGTTGTTTGTTTGTTTTATGACGATTGTCTTGAAAGGTGCTAGAAAGTATCTAAGGGTGATGTGTGGTACGGTCTATTTATTGGGTAACCCAGTGTGCCGGATGGGTCGCCCGAAGTTGCCTAATGTCTGTGTCTCCTTCAAAAGGTTCCCGTGACATATCTTGAAACTTGTTACACAATGCTGGTATAAATATAAAATTTTTTAAATAATCACAGTAACTGTATTTACGGATGATGATGATGAGTGCAAGTACAAAGAGACGGGATCTCCTTACTACATTTCCCCTAACCTCACTCTCCGTCCGTGACCTATCTTGAAACTTGTTGCACAATACTGGTATAAATATAAAATTTCTTAAATAATCACAGTAACTGTATTTACGGATGATGATGATGATGAGGGTAAGTACAAGGAGATGGGATCTTCTCACTACATTTTCCTTCACCTCACTCTCCGTCGTACGACACGTGACAGTAGAGGGTGGTGGAGCTAGATGCAGGTTACCCTTATCTAGCCTTACCACCCATGCTGCCATGTGTCGTACGATGAGGAGTGAGGTAAATAGAAATGCGGTGAGAGAATCTAATCCAAGTACAAGTAACTGATAGTCTAATAACATTCCACCACTGTAAAAGGCTATCGAGTGACGGTAAATGATCATTAGTCTAATAATATAAAATTACTTAATGAGAATTTATAGTCAAGCATGCATTACCCCTAGATTCATCTTCTCCATCTTCCTTCACCATTTCCCCTCTTCGCCAAATTGCCAGCAGCCGTCCCCTTCCTTAATGATGATCCGGAGCATGGGCATGTCTATGGATGTCATCTGTATGAATATAACCCTAGTGTACATAGCCGGTTGAAAACTCAAAGAAACTCAAAATGATACGACATAAGAAAAAACATTGTCGTGTAGCATGTACAGAAATAAATAACCAAATAATATAGTAAAAATAGTCATAATTATATTTTGACCGCTATGTGCTCCGCACAATTCAAAAGTTTAACCCCAACCATTAAGAGTCTCTGCCATACCCAGTCCCAAAGATAGTGTAGGAATGTATATTAGGTATACAACAGCCCGCTAGCAGGAGCTTGATCATATACAAAGTAGTCTGCATAAGGAGCCCCCAGCACTGCAGGCAAGCCTACAGGCCAAGGAGCTCCCACACTATACACTTGCTGGAAAGAGGCTCTCTTGTCTTTGATAAGAATTGAACCTCTGACCTCGAGAATTCCTGTCCGAAACCAGTTGGGCTATGTCCTGGGGACAATACTCATAAAAGACTTATTTCACCAGAATGTCAATGCCCTCTGATGAGGTTGGATTCACCATTTGAATCATATGTTTCATCTTGGTAGTAAAATGAATAGTTTGGCAGCTTTATCTTGTAAATATGAATGACGTTAGAAGTCCAAAGTTGTTCCTCTGAAAAAAACCTTCCAACGTTCAAATCAGTAGTATGTGTTCTTAAGAGAAGACTTCTCTCTTTTGGGGGAATGTTGTGTAATTCGAAAAAATGTTTTTCTTGATTCTATCTCGACATGAACGTCTACATATCTTCTATTGGACTTTGTTTATTCCTTTTGTATACTTTGACGGGCTAATGCATGCTTAAGGAATGTAGGATGATGCCGCGTGTTCTGTCCAGCTTATGCACGTCTGCCAAGTGGCGTAACATTTCGCATTACATGGCGAAGCTGCTTGTGTTGTTCAAATTTCTTGGCCAAGCCGAGGTGGGTTGCCTTGATTTCTGAGTATTCTCTACTAGGCCAACATGGTGGTACTGGCCGACCTGCTATCTATGACTGAGGTGAAGGCCGTGGTCGATGGTTAACCTTGAAGCAAGTCTCTGAAGATGACTGGTTGGGGCTGACCAGACAATCACGTCTGACCTGATTGTGGTGTCGACATCGAGGGGACGTTCCGCGTCCTATGGGCAACGCCAACTTTACTATGTATTTAGGCTTGAGTAACTGACGTGCACCCTGTATGATATTGCATCCATATGTAGTTAGATGACGTTTGACTATAGAGAGCTAAAATGATTGTACTTGTAGAGTGTGTTGGTTTTGTCTTTGTCACCCTTATCTTTTTCTCCTTGCGAAATTCGTATTTGTCTCTGGTGCTTAAATTCGTAATAAGAGTCGGTGTCCTTCTTATACCTTGAGTTGTAACCAGATCGCGAAGTGCCTATTCCTAACTACGATCACATGAGTCTTCAGCCCTTTTACACAGTCGGGGAGAAATCAAACAAATTACTTTCACAACCATAATAGGTTCTTCCAAATAAGACACTCGGTAATAAGTCCGATAAGACACATGAGATTTGCTCTTTAAGATTAAATAAAACTTAATCTTTTCAGTTGAGATGGTGAGAATCTTATAAAGTGTGTTTTTAGTGCTGAATCTAGTTGAAAGGACGATGGCTTGAGGTGGATGCGGTTGGAGGTCAAGAAAGGGAAGGCCGTCGGTATTTAACAGAGGGGAATAATAAAGAAAGATGAAGACGATGACTATTTAAGAGACAAAATTATTTTTCTTTTTTGATCATGTAAATAGGAGAAATTCGTTACAGTAATTAAAATGTTACAATTTTTTTTTCAAAAATAACTAAAATGCCATTAAAATAACTTAAACATTCATTTGTTTATAGTAAATAACTTTCTATTTTCAATAAAGTCAATGACACGCTCTTCCTTGACTTTGAAATATAATGGAATAAAACAAAATGATTCATTAAATTAGATGCACTTCTTATATTGTGAAGTAACAGTTGATCGACACAGTTTGATGCACCATTATGAGTCATCTAGAATTAGAAATAACCTCTGTATGTTTTTAACACATTCGTATGGTTGTATACATCCGAACTTTATACTCTATCATAAACGGGAGCTTATAAAACAAAGTAGTAATGTTGTTGTATTCATTTGTAAATTTGTTTAATGGTCTTCGTGCATTTTAAAAAGTGATCTTGATGAAGACCTGCCGCATTGGGGTCAAAGACTCAAAGGTCGATTGGAATATGGGACGTGTTTTGCTAGGGGGCGAGTAAAGTGACAGCTTGTAAATTAAGTGAGACAAATGAAATTACTAATAAAAAATAATGATTTTACTATAAACAAAACGCACAGCAGACAGCACCGTCCTTTTTCTCGAACTTCGTATTTATCTATAAACTCTGACATTACACTCCATCAAATCTTCAACTTTGACTATCGTACGCCTTCGCTAACGGACACTTTTCTTCCTCTCTGTCTCCCCCTTCCTCCCGCTACCTTCTTCCTCCCTTCCGTAATTACACGGAAAAATTAGCACCAGGATTCCCCTTTGTTCCTGATTTCTCGCGGTTACTGCAAGAAAAGCAGTAATCTTTTTCTCTTTCTTTCTTGAACCAGCAATTTTGTAATCCCTTTTTCTTAAACTAGATTTTGGGTTTTAGATTTTTAGATTTTCTTGTTAGTATTTTAGTGTTCCTTTTTTTTGTGATTGCCAATGATTTTTTTGGGGGGATAATAATTGCCCATGAATTTATTCACTCAATTCTGGGAATCCCATGATTTTCTAGCACGAGGGGTTTGATCCAACGGCCACCATAGTTCCCATCAATTCGTGGTAGCGTTACGCGTATCTTCTCCTTTTCTACTGTTACGCAAGCTTGCTCTGTTTTCGCTTAATTGATCACTTTTTTTTAATTATTAGCCCAATCATGTTCTTTATGCTAGGCTATGAACCTCTCTTTTTTCATGATTAGACGTTATGAGTTGGCATGCGCCGTCAGTTGATTAATTTGGTATATTTTGAATTATGGGTTCTTTTGTTTTTCCTAAGTTTTATTAGAAATAGGTTTCTTCTTTTCATCACTATATCCATTATGGTGGTGCTTGTAAGGGTTTTTTTAGCATGCATTGGGCGCTAGTATTGGAGTAATTACTTTGTGGTTTTTGTCAATGTTTCCTTTTTCTTTTTTCTTGTGTAGATAAAGAATTGGCAAGTTGATTAGGATAATTTGAATTTCTTAATTATGTGTATCTTTCTTTAATGTTTGGATTTCTTCTATTTGACTTTTTTGGGGATTTTAATTCTGATTAGTTTACCACTTCATATGGGATTCCGTATAACTTGGTTTCCTAGCGTTGAAGTATTTGTGTGGTTTTGATTTTAGTTTATCTATGGTATGTTTCGACATCCAATTGGTATTTACTTTAAGGTTGGATGAAGGCTGTAATTAATATGGCATCTCTTGGTATCCACTTGGTATTTACTATCTATTATTTGACTCTGAATAATGTCTCTGAATTTGCTTTCTCTTCTGCCATAGGGTATGGAGACTAATGGTCATAACAAAGGGATGCAGAAATATAACCTTGTTGAGCAAAATGGAAGCATAAGTATATCAAGAACTGATGAAGAATTTGATCCATGGACGGCCTGGGCATACAAACCTCGAACAGTTACACTGTTGCTTATTGGCGCCTGCTTCCTTATGTCAGTACTTGACCTGAGAGAAGCTTTTTTTCGAATATATCGGTTTCATGTTTGTGCGCTTATGTTTTTATGCGTGTCTACTTCTGTTCGTTTTATCATTCCCTTTTTCATTTCCTTGTTCTTTCATCTGAGGTGAAATATGCTTGTTTCAAGGGAAAGTTAACTGCACTTCTAACCACATGACTTAAGAAACGCAGAAAGTCCATAGGGTTTTCCTGGTTCCTTGCTGATGCCACTTTCATCTTGAGTAAAACAATATATTTGGAGGCGATAACGTGTTGTGGTCATACTTCAACTGCCGGAAATTCACCTCGCCCCCATCCCCATCCCCACCCCATCCCCTAAACCCTCTTGGTTAGCAATCTGTAAGTTCGACTGTAAGCCCTCGATGAGTTGGTGGTATGTCCTAGTCCTGGATTGGGGAAGCCTCCTCTCAACCTTAACTTTTCATTACCAAAAAAAGAAGTGGATGGTTGCACGACTTTGACCGCATGTTATTAAGAAAGATTACTAAGTATACTTGTTGTGCAGTTTTCAATGTAATGGCGCTCTTTGCAGCATATATTTCACTGCAGTATTTTTTTGGGTGTCCAACCGTAAGTTACTTATATCAGGTTTTCATCAACATGCTATCTGATAGTCATGGATGGTTAAATTTTTGTCATCGCCTGTGGAAAGCACTGTAACATTCTCGAATCCCTACGGCGGTGGGGGTGTGCTGATAATTTATCTGTTGCTACTGTATCTTAGGTTAGATAGTTGGTTTGGAAAAACATATGCACTTTATGTAGGAGAATCTCACAAACACTTTTTTGTCATTTTTTGTTGACAATGACGATTCCGTTCTCTGTCTGCATACGTCACCTTGGCAGTTCTCTCGATTTAAATGATATTATCAGAGGAAATGTATAATGTGTTTCTTTGTAACTTACCTTTTGTGTGCAACAATTGATTCATGTGTTGGGACTATGACTATAGCTTTCTTTACATATTACTGCAATTTCGAAGAGCTGCTTGAAACTAGAGGACAATCAGTAGTTAATTTGCGAATTCCATTTTTTTCAGTTGGGCAAGTGGTGCTCTTGATCCTGAAGGCATTTCTGCTAACGAGTCTATTACATCAGTGAAAAGGTTCATATCACCATCATCTTCACCTTTACCTTTTCAGATTATTATATACTATAGTTGGTGACTTGTTTCGGATATCTGAACAGGGGTGTTTGGGCAATGGTTGCTGTCTTCCTCACTTACTGCTTGTTGCAAGCACCTGACACGTAAGTTACTAAAATTGGTGTTTTTTGGACATTAAAAATTGCAGGTTTTTATGTTTGAAATTCCTGAAAGTGTAATTCTGGTGTTTCAGGTTTTCCCTGAAAAAAAAAAAACTGATTTTTGATTAGTGATGGTGCTGCTATGCTCTGGTGTTTTCGTTATGCATATCACTGCTCTTTTATATTGATTACTACTGACCAAAGCTGTCTAGGAGCCCTCAGATAAACTTCTCAAAATATTCTTAGATCTTTATGTTGATGTCGTAGTGGTGGTGCAAGGTTTTTAGAGTTTGATGAATGAGACTTTGTTTATTATCTACTGTCAGGATAACATATATTCATGTTATTGTCTGAGGGTAGATTCTGTTATGAATGATTGGAGTTTGGACATAATTGTTGCTGGATTCGTTGATACAGTGACAGAAGCATACAGCTCTCTCTTTCTCTCTCTCTCTCTCTCTCTCTCTCCTCTCTCTCTCTCTCTCTCTCTCTCTCTGTGTGTGTGTGTGTGTGTGTGTGTGTGTGTGTAAAACGGTTACTGAATTGATTTTCGGAATATTAACTGTAAAAGAGGCTTATGTTTGTGGAAATATACTGTTATCTGTTGAATTGATATGTGATTATGACACTGCACGTGGAGTGGCTGATGACAATAATCCGCGACTTCCTTGCTCACTCACTTTTTTTTGCAGGATACTGATTAGACCTCATCCTGCACTCTGGCGATTAGTTCATGGGCTGGCTGTCATTTATCTTGTTGCTTTGACATTTTTGCTTTTTCAGGTGATTTATTAGCATTTCTGGCCTTAATTTTACTGCCTTCGTGTGAAAAATAACAGTTTCTGCTAACTTGCCTAGCGAACAGCTCAGTCACTTAGTTTATCTGATTGTAGGATATAATGCATCAACTACATAGTGCTAGAATGGTGGTATCATGTTCGTTCCGCAATTATTTTGTTGTCTCTCATAGCCTGTATAGATTTTTGGGCATCTCACCCGCACTATCATACTAGGTGTATGTTGTTTGATCTGAAAGTTTGCATGTCTGTCATCTATTAATAGATCTCCCATTGTCTTTCATGGAACCTGTCTGATTTGGTGAATTGGCTGTTCAAGTATGCAGCTTTACTGATGATACTTTTGAAACCTACAGAAACGTGATGATGCTCGGCACTTTATGAAATTTCTGCATCCTGATCTTGGTGTTGGTAATAGCTTTGGTCCTTTTTCTCCAATTAACACATCTTGATGTGTGGCGGTTTAAGAAATTTCAGTAGTTAATCTTGCTCAGAAATGCACATGTTTTTCATTCTAGAGGTGTGTATAAATTTGTTTTACTTTATAATGTAGTACTTTGGTGCAGAACTCCCAGAAAGGTCCTATGGTGCCGATTGCAGGATTTATATGCCTGAAAATCCTACAAGCAGGTTTAAGAACGTTTATGTATGAAATCTTCTTTCACGTTTCATTGAAATCCTGCAATTTTTGCTCCCTCCTTTCTCTGGCTGTTACTTTAGTATACATATTTCATTTCAGAATTCTCATTCACTTTGTTTCCCCCCGTCTGTATGCAGGACACACTTTTTGATGAATTTGTTGTTGCTCATGTCCTTGGATGGTGGGGAAAGGCCATAATGATTCGCAGTCAACCTCTTTTATGGGTTTTATCTGTTGGGTTTGAATTTATGGAGGTTCGAGTACTGTCTGTCTGTAGCACTTCTTTTGACCATAATGATGATAGTTTATTTTCTATCTATGCTACTGTTAATGTTATGTTTTATGTTGGTGTTTCAGCTTACCTTTCGACACATGCTACCGAACTTCAACGAATGCTGGTGGGACAGCATTATTCTTGATGTATTGATCTGTAACTGGATTGGTATCATCTTAAAGTCCCCTCCTCTTTTATTTTCTTGGGTAGTCGGTTTAGGTTTTCTTATTGGGTTCTCTGCTCATACCATAGTCTAAATTACTATCTGTGGTTTTTTGGTACTAGACTTCCATTTGAGGAGTCCCAAACTTCTCATTTATGCATAATAAAATTATGAACTTGGATTAGAGGGGTTCCAGAATATTTCTTAATGTCAGGAGTTACCAAGTTACACTATGAGTGGTTAAACACATTGGTTGAAGAACTGTATATGTCTTAGCAATGGCAGGATTATGGGCGAGGATTATTAATTGAACATTGTATATTCTTAAGTTGCGTTTTCGGTAGGGTAATTATGTGAACTGAAATATGTAGGATTCTCTCGCATTCACATATATATTTGGGTTTCACTGCATAAGGCGTTTTTGGAGAATGTTGATAGCGCACTCTTTGATGAACTGTTGAAGCATATTGATTCGAAATGGCCCTACTGTTAATATCTAAGCATGTCATGTTTAAAGTGGAGTGGAAATTTAATTCGCAGTTCATTATATCAGAATCTTGAGATGTTGAAACTTACTTGAGAATGTGATGTGTTCAGAATCCCTGAGCATGGAAAATGGTCTGTGTCGGAGTTTTTAAGCATACAGACTATTAGAAGAATGTGAACAGTTGAGTAAATACCTAATGCTAATGAAATAACAGGGGGTTATTTGTTTTTTCAGTTATGCGAAGTTGATTTTGTCAAGGTTCATCCATGGTTCATTCATTATTGATTACCTTCACCATTTATCTTCTAAGAAATAAATGGTAAAGGTGTTGGTTTTGCTAACTTGTGACTCCCTCCATTCCAAATTATAATGCAAGGATGATGACTATGGCACAGAACTTGATGCCAGTGTAGAATGTTTTATAATATTTATATCTGGTGAATTGATACTTTTATCATGTAACGAAGGACAATTCAGTTTAATTTACGTGCTTCTCTTGATACAGAGTTGTCTAATCTTTAAAAGCAGTTTGCAGAGGAAGGCAAAAGTTTGTGTTGAATCTTTTTCTATTTGTTACCCCTATAGGGTGCTTGGTGTCCCCATCATTTTGGCGACACTAATCCGGATTAGTCTTGTACCATTAAAGAATTGTCTGATGAAAACTACATCATTTTACACTTTTGATTATAGTTGTGTGCTCGCTCAACATACCATCCCCTTGAGCATGGCTTTAAATAACACAAAATGATTTATCATATTTTGGGAAGGTTCTGATCCATCTTACAAAGTGTTTGTACATATTTTGGAAGGTTTAGATTCAACTCACGAAGTGTCTCTATTGTAATACTGGAGTGTGTCAACTCTTTCGTCATATTGAGTTTTTTTTTTTTTTTTTGGATTTTTGGTACCTTCATGGACTTGTCCAATCTGAGTCCTTTTCATCTGTTTCTTATGTATTCTTTTGTTTGGTATTCCATAAGGGTTTATCATTTTATCACAGCTCTGGCAGAGGGTAGAGGAGTAAGAGAACTTACCCCATTCAGTGCGCCCAAAAAAAGGACAAAAGAAGCATGCCCTTTTATTCCAACTATATTTTTTTCCGTAAGTAAAAAAAAAAAATAAGAAAATTCCAACTAGTAATCTACATAAACCAAAAAAGTGAAAAAGATATAATTAGCTGCAACATTATTTAGTTTCCAAAGCTTAGCTTTTCGTTTTTGAATTTGTCTTCCTTTAGCATTCTGATAAGGTAGTCTTTTATCCTCTTATTTATTTTTCTTGAGCATTTCTGTAACGTATCCTTCTTGCGCACTGTTGGGACCTTGCAGGAATTTGGGCAGGCATGCGCACAGTGCGGTATTTTGACGGTAAAACATATGAGTGGGTTGGCATAAGTCGGCAACCTACTATCATGGGCAAAGTAAGTTTTTGCTGTTAATGTTCTTGTTGAACTTTTAGGTTCTGTCTAAAATTATTTTTAATATCTTCTTGGGTGTTGGGAAAATACCTAGTCTCCTAATTTTAACTTTCTCGAGGGCAGAATTTGGAGCTGCAGACTTGTTTGATAGCGCCTATAGTGTCAGTATTTGGCGACTTGACGTGTGCAACAGGAGTATGATAAAATTTTAGCTATGTCTATGTTGTTGTGCTTGATACCTGCATCTGCATTGTATGATCTTAGTTGCATTCTTTAGAGGACAGTGTTCCATAATGTTGTTTGTTTCGATAGGTAGGATTTATTTATTTATTATTTATTTTGTGTGTTGTTCTTCCTTGTTGGGAGACCTTTTTTGTGGGTGTTTCTCATTGTTTTTTATTTATTTATTAGTGGTTTTGTTTTTGTTTCTGTTTAAATCTAGTGATGCAGTAATTAGTTCCCAATTATGGGTCCAAAAAGTTGGTTTACTTATTTTACTTAATTTCCTTTTTTCCTTGTTGTTCCTGTGGGGTGAAGGACATGCTTAAGTTTGTTCTTTAGGTATATCTGCTGATTTGTTTTTCAACTATTGTGTTTGATATTTTGATTTCTTCCGATGCTCTGCTTTGGCGTATTGATTGAGAGAAATTTTCTGTTACTCCGAGAGTAAGGAGTAACTAGTTGCACAATGGAATTGTGCCACGTAGGAATTTACATGCCAACATAGAGGGTGACGATGATTGATTATTGCAAGACTCGTATATATTTACAAATTTGATTGACTTGGAATAACTAACTGCTCATACTTTCTCCAAGAGTATTGTAAAATTTGTCGTTGATGGATTTCTTTGTCAGATCTATGCTGAGTCCCTTTGTATAAGTAACTACCTTATGTTGTGGTCCTCTGGCAATGCAAAACAGTGGATTTTAGGGTGATGGTTGTAACAGTGGCGATACATTTGTTGTAACTGAAGCTGGTTCTGGATTTATTCAGGTGAAACGCGCTTTAGGCCAATTTACACCCGCACGATGGGACAAAAATGAATGGCATCCATTTCTTGGGCCTTGGCGCTTTATTCTGATTCTGTGCCTTTGCGTTGTGTTTTTAACTGTGGAACTGAATACGTTCTTTCTCAAGTTTTGCCTTTGGATTCCTCCAAGAAATCCGTTGGTAGTATACAGATTGATCTTGTGGTGGCTTATTGCATTACCAACACTTCGCGAGTATAATTCATATCTACAGGACAGGTATTCTATCTACTTCTACTTTTAGCTGATAATGCACATTGGCAAAACAAACGTTTGTTTATCGAATATGTTCTTTCTGATCAGCGCGTTATTTGGTAAAATGTTCTCCAGAAAACCAGATAAAAAGGTTGGAGCTTTTTGTTGGCTTTCTCTTGCTATCTGCATCGTTGAACTCCTCATTTGTATCAAGTTTGGTCATGGTATGTGGCTTCCTTTAAATAACTGGTTCATTTCCAGCGTTTTTTCTAAGGGTCTGTTTCAGCTTTTGATGATACTTGCTGATTTCTTCAACATTTTCATGGTTTTCAGGTTTATTCCCTAATCCCATGCCAAAGTGGTTGATAGTTTTGTGGGTTCTGATTGGTTCCGGCATCGCGGTATACTTGATTGTATGGACATGGCTACTTCATCAAACAGTGAGGATAAAGAAAGAATAAGTTTGTGCTTGTTCTCATTATTCTTTGATTCTTCTGTCTCTTTAGGACATTGCACGATGTTGTAAATAGGGTTAATTACCTTTTTTTTGTCCCTTAATCTTTGGTTTATTCTCAAATACTCTCTATCGTTAGAAAATACATCTTTAACCGATTAATCTATGAAGTTTAGACTAAAAAGTAAAAGAACATCTTCACAGCCATTCCTTCTCCCTTTCTTCTTCCTTCCTCTCTCAACCGTGGACCAACCCAGCCGCCGGAAAACAGACCCAACCACAAAACAGCTTTCCTCCAACTTCCTCTAATAGCCTTCTTCCCCTTTCCGGTGAAACTACAAAACCCACCTCTGAAAACGGCCACCATCCGCCATCTAAAATGTGCAACACATTGTTCCGCCTGGGAATATCGGTCAAAAAAGCCGATAGCTCCATACTCTCTCCCCCCCCCCCCCCCCCAAAAAAAAAAAAAATGTTTTCGTTCCCACCAAAACCGAAGCAATAAATCCCCGGAGGAATAAAGCTAGTCATAATTACTGCTAAAAAAATAGCCAAAGCTATATCCTGCAACTCAAGGAAAAAAAGAAGGATCGTTCATCAAATTGAAGAAAGAAACTAAAAGAAAAAGTTCAAGAATCAGAATTTGTACGTGATTTTTGAATTAAGAACTTGAAGAGACGAGCCCGTTACTAAAGGAAGGAATTTGGGAGCAAACAAGTGAGAGGAGTCGTCTGTTATGACAGTGCCATCATTTGGTCATGTTGATCAAAGGGGTTAGTGATTTGTGATGCAATCTAAGAGTGGCATTGGCCCATTAATGCAAACATCCAATGGGCAGTTCCATATGAAGAAGCAGGTGGGGCTGATTTCCAGGCGAAAACCGCCACCATATGTCATCTTTATTGATAAATGAAGCACCAAACGGAATTGAAAGATTGTAAATACACGAAAATTGTGGAGAAAATTGGTAGTTGAAAAGGAAATAGCAGTATTCAATTCATCATTGATTGGGTTTATTTTCTGGCGGCTGGGGGTGGCTCACGGTGTAGAGAAGACAATACATTTCGGGAGCAAGCAACCCCCGCCAACGCGTCCACAACAAAATTAGCCTGGTCATAAACATGGACCAAGTATCAATCTCGAGTTTGAGAGAAGACGATATATTTTTGGCTAAATAAAAAGAATTGAATACAGTTGATCGACACAACTTGACGTAATTTTCATTATTATCATCGAGAACCTATGTATTTCTACATTCAACCTCCATTCAACCTTCATACCCCGCTATAAGCGGTCCTCCAATGAAGTAACGTCGTTGCTGAATCAAGAGGAAACAAAGGAAACAAAGAGTGGACGACAATCGCGTAATTTATCCCATCCCGTATAGTACAATGAAGACTAAAAGAGTATGCCATCGCCCATCAGATATACTGATATAAGTCTCCAGCATTAGAGACAATGCTGCATAATAGTCTAAGATTCACTAGAAATATTGAAAAGAGTGATGAGCTTGGCTTAAAAAGACTAGTTAATAATAAAAGGGCGGATCGAAGATCTTGACAATTCTAGACTTCATGAGAATAGTTTTGCCTAGCTTGTGCAGATTGGCTTCATGGTAAACCTTGAGATACCTCCAACCCAGGGCCTCCCCGCAGTCCGAGCAGTATATATCACATACATTGTGGATTCCAGATATTAGATGCCTGTCGCTTGCCTCTCCTTCTAATGTGTTCTTCGTATCAGAGAACAGAAAAGCCCGCCTATTCCCTGCCTGTTGTGACAAATTAGTAGTATTATATACACAGCATAATATACATAACCCAGGAAAAAGAAGTAAGAAAGAAACAGATCCGGAAACAAGTTTTCATGTAATGGCTTGAGCACAAGTTGGTACATAACTTACTGTAATTTGCTATAGTTAGAAAAATAAGAGCAGGGACTCCCAAAGTGGCAAGAAACATGCAATCATCCAAACCACAAGAATACAGATTTCACGATGACAATCTTTCTGGTCAACTTTTTTGCATCATAAGTGTCAAAAAAACAGAATCAATTAGATATCAGTCCAATTGTTTATGAACTAAAGTGTCATAATGGACTCATTATTGGTGAACTCAGTATAATGGACTCGATAATGGTGGACTCGTTATTGGATGGTCATGGAAAATTTAGAAGCATCATGGGAGCCGATAGACAGCAAAGCAGAATGGAGACATCTTTCGTCAAGCCATTTTTACCATATGGTTTGGAGGAATCAGTTAGTACATGACAATATTCGCCAAATGCCGCCATCAAATCGAGTTTGTCAAGACATAGTGTGTCGGGTAAATCTCCATATATTTATAAATGACTCTACACATAACATAGATGTAGACCACACATAACATAGATGTAGATATTGAATCGCATTATATAGATATCTCTCGGATTTACATATTTTGGTTTACAAGTGATAGTGATCTCCAATCGCAACTCATGTTAAAAAATTGTTACAATGAAAGAAAAACTATACTTGTACACAAAATGGTGACGAAAATAACTGTGAACTCGTCCAATTAGACATTTACGTCATGATATTGTGTAAACATGTTTTCTGATACAATAGGAAACTTGAACCCTAGGTAGTAATGAGGGATTGATAGATGTTATTCAGATATTAGACTAAAAGATTTTCTTCATATCATGGGTTATAACTGCATCACTGGAAACTTACTTCTGTAAAAAAACATAAGGAAGAAAAAGAGTATAGTGACGGAGAAGAGAGTGGAGTAAAGAAGTAATCACCACATAATTTTTGTCAAAAATATCATCTTGGCAGGCCACGACGTTTCGGCAGTTGAAGCAGCCGTATAACCTTGATTTAAAATGCTTGTTCATGGCAACTAGTTCAATCCTAAGATGGAATGCTAAGCAACTTGTTAATGACTTTGTTATTAAAAGATAGAGAGATGATTATCACACAATTATTTAAAAGTCTATAATAAATCGGGTAAAAAATATCTCAATTAATCCAACTATGTCTCGTCTTCTATCCCACAGATCTTGTCATGTATTGATGAATTAATGATATGATTGTGATCAAAACTTACGTTGACATATCTCATTTTTCTCTTTAGACCTCCCGTGTTACATGGAGAAGATTAGTATGAATCGAACTCATGAGTAATTACGGTGGCAGAGCAAGACTATACTATCTCCATCTTTTTAGTTGATTTTTCAAAATAATGCTATTTATCCTATTTTGAAAACTTAACCGAGATAATATTTTTTAATAAGAAAAGATAATAGAAAACTTTCATGATTAACTCGATTTTGAAGGGGAAAATCAACGAGAAAAATTAGCATGTAAAAGTTACCTCATGTCACATGTGTATATACATACATATACACACACATACACATATATGGAGGCACACTTGGGATTGTAGTCCCCCAATCAAAAAGAGAGAGGGGGAGAAAATCAAAAGTCCCATATATGTTTTTTATGTGTGTTTTTAATAATAACCTTTTATGTTCCTGATGAAAAAGTTTCAAAAGATTGTATAATCTTACAAACTCCATAAAAATGTTATATGAATGTGTTGCTATATAACTATGACAAGGAAAACTGTAGGTTCCGCAAGAGCTATCAAATTGTTTTATATATGGGAATTTGGATGGTTCTACATTATTTACTGGGACGATTCTACAAAATAAGTGGTATAGAATATTATTTATAACTGTGGGTGTAAAAGATCCAAGCCGATTCAAGCATTAAATTATCGAGTTGAATATTTTTAAAATTTTTTGAACTCTAGATAGAACATGATCCTTAAATGCTATTTGATTTCAAATTACAACTCGATTGTCGAACTTGAGCAGTCTTTTCAAGCAAAAATAAATATAGATTTTTAAAATACAAATTGCATGTATTAGGTTAAAAAATACATTTTTAGCTGATATTATTGAACCGTTAATATTTTTTTCTATGAAATCTTATTAATAAAATAATTTAGAGTTAACATGTTTAATTTATTGGATATAACAAAAATATACTAATATAGCACCAAATTATGGATAAATTTCATGTATATTCGAGCATGTTCACAATCTAACGAGTCAAACATCAATATTCTCAAAATTGACTTGCTAGATATTTGAGTCGAGTTGAGTTCGATCTCAAGCTTTATCGAGTCAAACTAGTCGAGAAAAAAGTCGAACTAAACTCGAGATCGACTCATTTACACCCCTATTTATAACCAAAGAAAAAATGTATTTTCTTAGGACTATTGAACTTGTTGAACTTTTAACTAAAAAAAGAAAAAATGTATTTTCGTAGGACTATTGAACTTGTTGAACTTTTAACTAAAACTAATTGATTTTTTCGTAGTGAAATCAAAGTATAAATCTTAGTATATATAAGAATGAGGTATTTTAAAATGGGAAGATTCATGTGCACCGCCTCGTTTTCCTCTAAATTATCTTTTGCTGTCTTGTTTTACTAATGTATTTCCTCTTAACTTCATCGTTCTTCCAATTACATCGTTAACTCCAAGCCAGTTGACACTACAGAATATACCATTCAAAGTTCAACTATGAACATAGACCGACCTTGATACGGATGACAAAAGATACTAATTAATTTGACATGTTATAATTTCGCCCTCAACTTTTCAACATTGAATGTTTCACCCTTTTTAATTTGCATCATTTCTCTATATAGTATTTAATTTCGCTTAATTCTTTCGGTTTGATCTTTGTGGATTCCCACCCAAGTCATTATGACACTGTGATGTCTTGTTTTTTTTTTTTTTTACCATAGATAATCTATTACTCTCTCCCTCTCAAAAAAAAGTGTCACAGTTAGTTAACAAATATAGTTGATCAAGCATTAATTAAGACCAAATATTCAAAGTGTCACACTTAGTTAACAAATATAGTTGATCAAGCATTAGTTGAGACCAAATATTCAAAGTGCTTAATACAATAGTGTGTCAAAATAATCTTGTGTCATAACTTCTTAAACAATGAATATGATTTTAAATAAGGGTTGACCATTTTGACTACATGTGACAATACTTTTTTGAGACAGAGAAAATGTCATGTATTGATTAAATTCATGATCCGAGAGTAAACCAGACAAGAAATGTGTTGGGTATAGAACAACTGGTAAGGTTTCTGTTTTATGATCGATAAGGTTGTGTACATCAGACCACGAAGCGATCCGACTCCTCTCTGAACCTTGGGCAAATGTAGTAGTCTAATGCACCATGAATGTACTTTTATTATTGTTCTTGAATAATAGATTTTCCCGTAGAGTTAAAGCCGTAGCTATTTAGTGTAACGAGGCTTATAGCAATTGGCTAGATGTATTTCTGTGCCATATTTAACAATTTGGAGCCATGACATTCGCTCAAACTTTCAAACTAATATATTTGAACGTTTGTTCAGAAGTCAAAGCCAATGAGACATCTACTGGACAGATTGATCATTAGGTCGGTAGATGATACTTTTTTTATTTATAGAAACCCAGTTTCCGTTTATCGTTAAAATTTGTAAAACGGGTCCTAAACTTTATTTTCAGGAAGAAACTTATGTAATGAGTTCCATACATGTGTGTGTATATGTGTATATATAGAAAATGGTGGAACTGAAACACCGAGCCATCATGGCACGTTGAATTTTTTCTTCCATATAGTTTTTCCTCTGACGATTTCTTCATTTCTGGGGCACCCATCAATCTGGATGAGATGTGTGTAGCTAGAGGTTTGAGGATGTCCCATGTTGCCTTCGGTGACGTGTGATGGAAATGAAAATCCATTTAGAAGATTAAAATTCTTGTTATAATGTTGAATACCGTCTGTAATTAGTCCATTTTCAAGGATCCCTCCTTCATGAGGCTCACAGAGAGATTGAACAACATCAGACCTCCCGCATTCTCTTCTGTACTCTAATATGATGTCCGTAAGCTGATGATTCTCCAAAAATTTGTCGGGGATTGTCTGAAGATTCACACAAAAGTATGATTAGTATCTTGAAATTACTTCACACATTAATGCATAATTCATCGTAAACTTGGTGTGACACCTCATCCCACGTGATCGTGGGAATTTCGAGATATATATATATGTCATAAATTTATTGTTTTCTAAATAAAAGAACGTTTTCCTGTGCATTAGATTTTCGCGTTTACACAAGGACCAAGAAGAGGCGGAAAAATAACTTCTCTTTTACCTCAAGCATCCATCTAACGTACTTAACATTGTTGACATGCTGATTCATGTCCAAATCACTCCTCTTTGGCTGCAAAGAAGTATATATAACAATCAATCATATATAAATTGTTTTCCAGAATAATTAACGCATCTTTAAGAATTAGACTCAGTACCTGCAGGCCTGAATTAATATATGTAGCATTTTTGTCTAGCTTCTCAATCTTTTCAGAAATCTCTTCTTGAATTGCGTGCTTTTCTATCAACCATGGGGAGAGCTCTGCCCTCACCTCATCCGGCATTTTCGAGAGCCGTCTAGTTTGCTGATTAATCATCACCCATTTGCTGTTCATCAACAACAACAAAAAAAAATTCCTTAGCTTTAATCACAATAACCAAACAGACAAAGCCAAAATAAAGGAGGGGAATCGAACTCGAGACCTGAGAATAGAATAAATGATACTCAACCGCTAAACCTAAAGTTTTTTTTTCGTTTTACTTCTTTATATATATATATATATATATATATATATATATATATATATATATATATATATATATTCCATTTCCAATAGAGTCAAGTACACACTCTTTCTTGACTTTGGAATATGATGGAATAAAGCAAAATGATTGACTAAATTGGCTATATTCCTTATATTGTGAAGTAACAGTTAATCGACATAGCCTGATGCATCATTATAGGTCATCGGGAAACAACATCTATGTGTTATTGCGTACATCCGACCTCCATATACCGCCATAGGCGGGAGCTTCTAAGGCAATAGGTAATGTTGTTGAATATATATGTGTGCGCGTGTGTGTATATATATATCAAATCGTACCTTGTTGCTCGGGCATATACATGGCCAGTGGCATGGCTCCGGAGCACCCAGTCCCTTCTCATCCCATGTTTCCCTGAAGCTCCAGCCCATGTATCCAGTTCCAGTACTTCACCCCTGAGACATATATATACATCCAAATTCAGGTCTTTCTGTTACTTACATAAACAATAGTGGTAGTATTTCCTATGCATGAAAAAGCACTTGAATATATATTTGGTTGGGGTTAATTACCATATTGGGTAGTGGTCTACTTGAACTTTCATTCTTGACACAACCCATATGAGATTGTTCTTAATCATCCCATGAGTAGCTCCAAATCCATCACCAAGCAGCCCTGACATCCATACATGATTCAGTGCTGTTTCCTGCATGTTGCTCCTCATTTCATTATCAAATTCTTCTTCTCAACATAAAAAGATGGGTAGCTCATAACTCGCGAGACGACGATCATCTATCACATTTTCTATTCAATACCCATGTGTTAAAAACACACAGAAGTTGTTTCTCGATGATCCATAATGATGGTAAGCTATGTCGATCAACTGATACTTCACAATATAAGAAGCGCAGCCAATTTAGTGAGTCATTTTGCTTTATTCTATAGTTGGTGGAATCATACAAAAGTAATATATACACTAGGTGGAACCACACTAATAAGTGAGATGATATTTAACTACTGTAACAAAAAATGTGACTAAGACATGTAGATAGAAGGTCATTACTCGTCTTGTTATGTGAACTTGTCAAGAAACTTTTGTTACCACAACTGTTTAAGCCATTATTTTTAGCCTTAAGCTGTGAATTTTTCGATTATAATTATATAATTAAGAAAAGTAGAAGGTGAAAGCAAAGTTTAGTCACCTGGAACAAGTTGAGAATGGACTCAAGGGTGGCAGTTTTATCAGCACCAACTTCATAAGATCGAACCACCACAGTCTGTCTATATCCAACTCCCCCTTCAACAATCAGCCCTTGTCGGAATGGATCCACTGTCTGCTTCTTTGTCGGAATATTTTGACGGCTCCCCTGTTCCCCAACATACACATGAATATTCTTAGCATCACCCGCAGAATATGTGTTATTAGCTGTCGTCTCTTCTGTGTTCCTCACCAACAAATCAACCTTAGCTGCATGTAAGCTTGAAGTACCATTGACTTTGATGCTGTTTCTGATGTTTTGCTGGTCTGTTTTGCAAACATCTTTGTTTATTGAGCATCTAATGATATTAGAGCAGGCAAAGTGGGAGATGGATGATGCCATCTTGTTGGTCTTTTTAGAAGGTCTTTGGATCTTAAACATTTATATAGTGACAATTGGCGGAGATTTCTAACGTGCGTTTCTATAGGGAATTTCATCATATGGTTGAACATTTATATCAAGGATGAGTCTATGATTTTTTATTTTGTTGAGATATCAAGAAAATCTATATCAAGGACAAGCCTGTGGCCTTGATATAGTGGACAAAAATCGGTTGGTTAGAATTTTGTTGCCGTTGTTGATCTCTAACGATATGAAAACCCAAGTTTTCTTGGACTTTCTCATGTGGACATTGTGAATTTCACCCTAACATTTATTCTCCAAGGTTGAGGGGCGAAGAGAACAAAAGTAGAAAGTGTATGCATGATTAACAAAAATAGAAAACAACAACAACCATCATACTCATAGTTAGTATATCTCAACGGCATCAATAGCTATCGTTAGGATCGAGTAAGGCGAGAGTCAAGCAAACGATACCTCCATCCCACGGGATATAGAGTTTGCTTCCAGTGAGACCCTCAAGTCAATATGTACCTGCATAGATGACATAATAATAGGCATATGGTGTGCTAGTGCACTAATGAAGGAATTTATTAAACACAAATAGAAAGCTATTAAAATACATAACCATGTACATGCACACATAATGAAAGACCAAGACAGAAACAAAAAATAGCAAAAAAGTGCAAAGTCAACCTAAAGTTTAGAGAGTATCTAAGCCCCTAAGTATACTCTAAGGTGCCGTTATATCCTGTATAAACCTCTTTAACCTTAATTCTCTTCCTCCATGAACTCCTATCCTGGACCATGTCATTAGAGAAGTGGAAATCTAGTAAGTCACGCCTAATCCGTTCTTCTCAAGTCAGTTTGAGATTGTCTTTACTCATCTTCCCATCTACAGTGAGACTTTCAACTCCTCGGACAAACGTCCTTATTTGTCTCAAAAATAGAAAGTGTATTTTCTATTGACAAAAATAGAAAGTGTATGCATAATGTATCAATATAATTTTGATTTTTTAACTCTTGATTAATTACGCTATTTATAATTTCAATAATTAGTTATTATGATAAAGTCCTTATCTTTTAATTAGTATGTCAAGGGATTCAATAAGAGGTTTATGATAATCAACAAGAATATAACACAAATATGTTCTTATATATTGTATTTGGTTGAAATAATTGTCAAGCGAAGACATTGATAGTGAAGATTAAGATACATTATGATTAATGATTATTATCATTAGATTGATTTACATATAAGATCACTGTATGAGTGTGGATGTTTAAAGTTGACATTGGGATTGAGCTAGTTTTGAGAATGCATAGCATTGGCTTTTTCATAATTTGACAGGAATAAATCATGATGATCAATGTTCTAATGAAGAAACGAACCCAAAAAAATAAAAGACGTGGCTTAACTTCATATATAAAAAATTGTTCTAAAGTAAAATTAAAATACATCAAAGAAGATGAATAAGTGTATTAATTACACACTAGAATTAGTTTTTTTTTATTTGACGGGAATAAATCATAATGATCAAATTAATTGAGTTAAAATGAAGAAAATGTGCCATTATCAAGTTTGTGTAGAATATAATGAAAAGTATTTTATATTTTTATCATTCCATTTAGACATACTT